>JAODAL010002733.1:0-188964 GCA_025379985.1 Phyllomedusa bahiana
TGCAATTCGAAAAACCGATCCAAAAGACGAAAATGAGACAGGATCAGCGATCTTTAACGTGAAGCCTTTTGGGTTTTTTTAACATTCCCGAGCAGTTTTAAAAACACCGCTAAATTTTTAGAGGGTTTGGGCCCAATCTGGGAAAGACCCAAACAAAACTTAAAAAATTTGTATTTTTCCACGGAACTAACACACTGAACCCCGGGTGAAGTCCCCTTTAAGGCAATGTGGGGGGAATTTAATTTTGGGGGGACTTTTATTTTTGGGGGCTTTTAAAAGAGAATTTTAAATACAGTTTTTTTCTTATTTTTTCCCTGTTTTTTTTTTTTTGGGTTTAACACCCCCATGAGTTCCTTTGTTTACAAGCTGTCCAGTGCAAAACCCTTTGGCAATGTATCCCAAATCCTTGACCAACAGTTCGAGGGTTCTAAGCTGGGAAAGATGTGTGCACACTGCACATTTAAAAACCCCGGATCCTGGACTAAATGAGCAAGTGGGGGAACTGAGATCATTCCCAAAATTGGAAGCGGTTTTTTGCCCCTTGAGAAACCATTTCGCAGGTGTAGATGCGGGGGGGGGTGGTGCATGGGGTGCAGGAACATGGGCAGTTTAGCGGGGGGTAACGTAAGAAAGAAGGGTAGGGGGAAAAAGAGTGTCGGGGAGGTGGTCCTAAATGGTACCCAAAAAAAATTTGCAAGATTGGCGGAGGGGGGGAATGTGGGTTCAAAAATAGCATTGCTCCCGCAAAAAATACCCCTGGTTGCCCAGTAAGATGGGGAATAGGAGTGAAAAGGGCAGACAGACAGGGCTAGTGGGGGGGGGGAAATCCATTTTTTAAGGGGCAAAAGCGGGCCAAACTGCCAAAAAAGAAGGGTTCTTTTTCGAACAGAAATGTTTTTTAAACCGGGGGCCCGGGTTCGACATACCCGGGGATGGGGCCAGAAAAGGGGGGTGGGGGGGTGGAAAACCCCAGCGTCATGGTCCTTTTTTGGCACCAATGAAAAAGTTGGGGGGGGGGGAAGGTAGGTGGAGTTTTCCTTTTAAAAACGATTTCGGGGATTTTGGCAAAAAGTAAAGGGGAAAAGGACCTCCAAGGTAATATTTTTTTTGAAATAAATACCTGTTCCAGGGGAACCCCAAGAGGGGGAGGGGGGAGATTGAGAGGTGAATGTGGCCCAAAAATTGGTGTAGGAAAGAGGGTTTTGGGGTTTTTTTGGAGAACGGGGCTTACTTCTGTCTTGGCTCCCAGGCTTATGCTGGGGGGGGGGGCTGCCCCTAAATGGGGGGGGTTGCAGCTGAAAAGGGGGCCCAAAAGGGCCAGGAGGTTGGAGGAATATTTAAACGGGGACTGGGGGGGGGGGTAAACAAAAAAATTTAAAGCGGGCAAGATAGTGAAGCTAGAGAGCTGGGAATTAGTTTTTAAATTTCAGGTTGGAAAAAGGAAAAGGGGTTTGCAATAGAAAAAAAAAAGAATAGGGAAAAAGGAATAAAAACTGAAAATCTCAAAAATTCATCTGCCCAAAATCCCAGGGGGTTGACCAACAAAAAAAAAGGAACTAAAAAGGTTTTAAAATTGCAAAAGGGAAAAATTTAAAACATAGTGGGGATAACTGAGACAGGGCGGGACGAGGCTACAAAGGGGCGGTTAACTTGCGGGGTTTTACAGTTTTTTAGAAGGACCGTAAACCCCGGAAGGGGGATGTGTGTTTTCTTTTTAAAAAAACCTTTTCTAAGGGCCAAAAATGGGGGAAAATTGGTACAGGTAAGTGAACGGTGGAATCTTTGGGTGGGAAAAATTATACTTTGGGGGGAAATTAACAGTAATATAATTTAATAGGAGTCTGCTATGGGTCTCCAAATATAACAAAACCCCATAAAGATTTTCCCTCCCGGGAAAATGGGATGAAGCAAAAAAAAATTTGGGGTTGTTATTCGGGGCGACTTAACTACCCAGACATCAATTGGGAATCTGAAACCGGTACTCTCCAAAAGGAAACAGGGTTTTTTGTCAAAAAACCTTAAGATAATTACCTTTAAAAAATTTTGGTCCCGGGAAACCGACTAGAGGAAAAGGCCCTTCTAGATTTTAAAATATTGACAAATTAGCCCTGAAAAGATTTAAAAAAGGGTTTTAAGGTTGGGGGGCACCGGGGGAATAGTGCCCAAAATATAATAAACTTCCATTTATCCTTCAATAGAGCTTTTTGTCAGGGAGCCCAAAAAAAACCGAATTTGGGGAAAAGGCAAATTTAAAACCCATTTTTTAGCAGGAAATAAACTGTTTTTACTGGAAAAGGGGTTGTTTAAAAATAGCAAAAAAAAAAATTTAAATTGGAGATTTTTAAAAAACATTTTTTGGGCCCCCACTGTAAGGGGTAATCCCAAATGGTTTAAAAAAAATTTTAATTTTAGAAACGGGAAAAAACCCCAATGGGGTCAACAGGGTTGTAAAGGAGGCAAAAAAAAACAAAAAGAAAGCTTTTCCCAGCTACTAAAAAAGGGGGGTAGTAAAGGGAGGCGCTAAAAGCTTTTGGGAAAAAATAAATTTGGGGGTAAAAAAAAGTTTAAAGGCGGCCAGCGGAGCCCAAAAAAGACATATTGCAAAAAAAAGAAAAATTAACCCCCAAAAATTTTTTTAAACTATATAAATAGAAAAAAAAGTTTTAAAAAAGAAAATTTTGGGCCCCTTTTAAAAAAAATAGACGAAAAGAAAATAGAGGGCGAGAGAAAAAAGCAAACCTTTTTAAACAATTTTTTTCTAAAACCCTGTTTTTTCCCGAGGGGATGAGTTTTCCTGTTGATGAGAAAAGGGGAGGGGGTTTTTAAATTTCCAACTTAAATTTTTCTTGTCAAACCCCGGAAGAATTGCACTCCCCCTTTAAAGGAAGTTAAAAAAAGAAAATTTCCCCGGCCCCCTTAGGGTTTAAAAAAACACCCGTGTTTTTCCCTAAGGGAATTTAAAGTGAAAAAAAGATAGGCCCCTTTTTAATTAATTTTTAAATGGACTGTTAAAACGGGGAAATGTCCCAAAGGTTTGGGCGCTTTAAGAAAAATAGGGTTTGCCAATTTTCCCCAAAAAGGGGGCCCAAAAATTTGACCTAAAAAACAAATGGGCCCGGGTAAGTTAAACCTTTTGTTGGGGGAAAAAATTTTTTTAAAAGGTTTTTTTAAGAGTTGTTTGGTCCTGGAGTATCTCACTGAAAATAAAAATGAAATAACGCCGGTTCCAGAAATGGGTTTTTTAAAGGACCCGGCCCTGTCAGATTTAATCTAAATGCTTTTTAATGATAAAGTCATTCTAGACTGGATCGGGGTGAGGCAGGGAAGTAATTTTTTGGGAAATTTTTCTAAAGCATTTGATACTTTCCAAAAAAAGGGTTTGGGGTAAAAAAAAGAGAATGTTTGGGACGGGGGGAAAAAAGTTGTGCAAGGGGGTAAACAACTGGCTAAACTGATAGAAAACAAAGGGTGGAATTAAGGGTGCATACCAGACGGGAAATCCCAGTTCCCAAGTGGGGAAACCAAAAGGGGCCCTCAGTTTTGGGGGCCCTACCCCCTTTTAAATTTTTCATAAAATGATTTTACACGGGGATTGCACAGTAGAAAAATCGATCTTTGCAGGGATACTAACCTCTGTAAAGGAATCCACAAAATTTGGAAAAAAATTGTTTTTACAAAGGGATTTGGATAGGTTGGGGAGGGCCCGGGCAGAGGGAAGGGGGGCAGATGAGGTTTAACACTGAAAAGGCCGGTTAAACCATTTTGGGGGGAAAAAACCATTACAATGTTTTTAAAGAAAAAAGGAAAAAAAATTTGGGGAAAAGTGACATTTGGGGAAAAGGGCCTTTTGGGAAAACCCAGTGGACAGAAACCTTTAAATGGAGCCCCCGCAGGGGAGCAGCTGCAAGGTAATAGGTTATGGGGGGTTTTTAAAAAAGGGCTTTTTTGCACATATGGGAAAATTTTTCCCCATTAAAAACAATCACGGGTTTTTTTCCCCCCAAGGAAAAATTGTTACAGTTTTTTTGGGGACCAGTGCACAGGAAAGACATTGTAGAGATGAACAGGGGACAAAGGCGGGCAACAAAAAATTTTTTAAGGCCCGGGTTTCTGCAATATCCCCAAAAATTAGCAAAGGTTTGGGGAAATTTTGTTTAAAAGAAAGACCGGGTTTGGGGGAGGGGGGGGGAAAAAAATAAAAGTTTAAAAAATATTTTAAACCCCTTTTCCCACATTTTCCTTTCTCATACGGCAATGTGGGGGGAGGGGTTCCCCCCAAAATTTCCGGGATGAGTACGTCACGGGGAATCTTGGGCCCACAAACGGAGGGCCCCGGGAAATCGCGGGGATGGAACCCCGCGGGTATCTTACCCCTGGGATCTTTCCCCAACCCCCACGGCCGGAATTTCGCTCCGGCCGCGGGGAAATTAACCCCCCCCCATGTCGCGACTTTGTGGTCGCGACATCGCGGCTGGGGCGGGGAGGGGCGAGCTCCTGTGCCCCCCCGATCTCGGCGCATTTAAAGTCGCTGTCGCCCTTACCGGTCTCCCACCCCGGGCGCCCCGGCGTGAATGACAGGGGGTCCGGGGGTTTTCTGGTGACGTCCCCTTTCCCACAATTTCCCTTGTGGGCGCCGTTAAAGACAGTTTTCCAAGGAGACCGGTACAGCCAAAAAACCCGATGCCGATCTCCTAAATTTCATGAATGAAACTGAGCGTTCATGCAATTCCCCCCCGGGGGAAAGTGTAAAAAGTATGAAAAAATTTTAAAAAAAAAAAAATGTAAAAAAGTAAAACACAAACACAAAAAAAAAAATAAAAAACAGTACATCCCCCCTTTTTCCCCTTTAAAAAAACGCCAATCGCCCTTTAAAAAAGATCAAAAATAAATAAAGTACCCCTATTAGGTATCGGGCCCCGGGGGCGTAAACGGGTCCACCCATAAATCAGTCATGTTAATTAAACCCCTACGGTGAACGCCGTAAAAAAAAACCACCACAAAAAAAAGGGCAAAGAAAAAAGCGATTTTTTCATCCCGCAGCCCCATAAATTTGGAAAATAAAAAAATCAAAAATCTTTTCAAAAATCAAAGTGATGCAAATTAAATGTCCCGTTCATCCCGAAAAAAAAAAGTCCTTAAAACAGCTTTGTAAAACGGAAAAATTTTTAAAAATTCCCGGCTATTTGAAGATAGCGATTAAAAATATTGTTTTAAAAACAATAAAAATACTTTTTTTTTTCCAAAAAAATTTTCTTTTCAAATTTAAAAAAATACTAATTGGGTACACCAATCGTCTCAACCCAGAGTAAAAAAATCTTTTCACGGAAAAACGCAGGGGGAACGCTATTAAAAAAAAAAAATTTTAAAAAAAAAATGCTGGATTTCAGTAAATTTTCCCTTTACCCTACCTTTTTCCAAAAAAAAAGATTTAAAAGCGATCTTTAAAATCTTGTCCCCCCAAAAATTTTACCAAAAAAAAACGTCAATAAACCCGCAAAAAAAAAAAGTCCCTATACACTCCCTAAACCCGAAAAAAAAAAAAAAATTTTGGGTCTCGGGCTTTCGGCGATGCAAAAAAACGGTTTTTCCCCTTTTTAAAAAAATGTTTTTTATTTTGAAAAGCAGTAAAACATTAAACAAATATACAAAAAGTGGTTAAACGCTGTAATCGTACAACTGCTGATTAAAAAATTGCATGTCATTTTTAACCCCCACAGTGACCCCCCCTTTTAAAAAAAAAAAAAAAAAAAAAACACTACCAGTATTGCTGTTTTTTTTTTACAAAAAAGCTTACAAAAAACCTTAATAAAAAAATGGGTCAAAGCAAACATATGGGCCCCCCCTTTTGGTAAACAATTAAAAAAAATCAAGTCATCTCGTAAAAAAAAAGCCCAAAAAGCCAACCCCAAATGCCAAAAAAAATTAAAAGAAAACATGGCTGTCAGAATAAAGGGCAACTTAAAAAAAGCAACTTTTTATAAAAAAGCCTTTAAATTTTGGGAAAAGTAATAAAACATAAAAAAAAAATATAAAAAATTTTTTTATTGTAAATTGTACCGAACCCCCATAGTAAAGTTAATTTCCCTCATTTATCCCGGGATGGCGAATTTTCTGTAAAAATGGGGGAAACCCCCAAAAAAAATGGCGGAAAAATGCGTTTCCCCCCCCAAATTTTCCCTGGGGCCCCGTCTAAAAAAAAACTACAGAACACCTGTTCACCCAAAATTCAAAAAAACAACCCTTTTGGTGAGATCCCTAGGGGGGTTGAATCCAAAAAAAATGGGGCAAATTTTTGGGGGTTTTACCCGTTTTTTTTTACTTTGGGGGGTTTGGAGAAAGCGGGGCATTGGCCCCCCCCAATATCGTGCGCCAAAAGCCAAAAAGCGTCCCTCCCCTTTTACCCCCCCGCCAGGGGCCCAAACAGCAGTTTACACCCAATGTTGGGTATTGCCCCAACTTTGGAAGAAATTGCGTAACCCCAAAATTTTTTTGGGGTTTTTTTCCAAGTTTTCCCTTTAAAAAAAAAAAATTTTCACAAAATTCGATTATTGGGAAAAAAAATTTTTTTTTAAATTTTTTTGAGTTTGAAGCAAAAAAAATTTTGTTTAAACGCCCGGGGGGGTAGATATCTCCACACCTCTGGATATAATTTCCCTTTAAGGGGGGGGTAGTTTACCAAAATGGGGTTTTTTTTAAGGGGGAATTTTTTACGTTTTTGGGAAACCTTTGGGGGTCCCCAAACCTGAAAAGGCCCCTAAAAAAATTGTAATGAAAAAAGAGGGCCCCCGAGTCCAGTAGGGGGCTCCCCCTATTTTTTGGGGCTTTTTTTTGGTTGAGCCAAAAAAATGCCTAGGGCCACTTTTTGGGGTATCTCTGAAAACGCCCCGAATTTGGGGAATCAATATTAATTTTTCATTTCCCCGATCACAATTTTCCGGAAATTTTTTGTCAATTTTTTGCTTAAATTTTTGAAAATCTTCAAAAAAAAAAAAGGTTTTTAAAAAATTTTGAAAATTTCACTTCCACTTTGCTTTAATTTTCTTGAAACAAAAGGGGGTTAAAAAAAAATTCTAAATGCTGTTTTGAATACTTTAAGGGGTTTTAGTTTTTTTAATTTAGGGCATTTATGGGGGTTTCTAACATACGGGCAAACAAAGGGCACGTTGAACTGGGCCTGGCCCTAAAAAAATTTTTAAAATGCAAAATTTTTTGAAAATTTTAAAATTACTACTAAATTTATTTTAACCCCCCAATGTCAAAAAAAAAAAAAAAAAAGACATTTAAAAAAAATGATGGGCAAACTACAAACAGCATATGGAAAAATGCCCATTTTTAAAATATTTTGGTTTGGAAAAACTTTTCTGTCTTACCCGCAGAAAATTTTTGAAATTTGAAAAATTGGGAAATTTTTCCCCATTTTTTACCAAAATTTGATATTTTTCACAAATAAACAATCATTTTTTGGACCAAAATTTCTTACTATCTTATAGCACAATGTGTCACGAGAAAACAATCTCTGAATCACAGGGATAGGTTAAAGTGTCTAAAAGTTATTCTCACATAAAGTGACACATGACAGATTTCAAAAATAGGGCGCTGTCAGAGCGGCCAAAATGGCTCCGGCGGAAAGGGGGTTTAAAGGGGCCCAAATATAGAGATCTCGCTAAAGATTTATTTTTTACCCAGACTGTATCTAGAACAAAGGGGCATCCTCTAAGTCTTGAGGAAAGAAAGTTTCTACATAAACATAGAAAGGGATTCTTTTCTGTTAGAGCGGTGAGACTGTGGAACTCTCTGCCAGAGGAAATTGTCATGGTAAAATTCACTAACACAGTACAAGAAGGTCTTGGAATCATATCTTGAGAGAGATAACATAACAAGTTAAAGAGCCTAGGATTCCGAAGAAGAGTCTGGTACATTTCTAGATGAAAATATAACAAGTTATAGTGACCAGGTTTTCTGGAGGGGGGTCGTTGATCCAGGGATTTTCTGATTGCCAGAGATGAGTCAGGAAGGAATTTTTTTCCCTAACTTGAGGTCAATTGCTTCAAACTCAGGGGGGTTTTTGCCTTCCTCTGGATAAACACTTTAACACTTTAGCAACACTTTAATAAATGGGCTGAACTGGATGGATGTATGTCTTTTTTCGGCCTGACAAACTATTTAACTATGTAACTATGGATTCCGTCTGCTCTCCCCACTCGCGAAATATGGCGAGCGGGGAGAAAGTGACGTCAATTATCACGGTGGTATACGCGCAATGAATAATGAATGTCTGGGGCCGCCCCCCCCCCCTTTCCCCGCCCCCGCTGCTGAGCACACGGCGTAATTGCGGGCGAAATCCGTCCCGCAATTATGCCGTGAATAAGCCACGTGAACATAGACAAAGACGTAAAGTTAGAATTACGGTTTCTTTCGTTTAGAATTGATGCTGTCTTATTAACATACAACTCTTCCTTCCTGTTCCCAAAGCATGGGGAATGTATAGTTAAAGGGGTCGTCTCACAATAAATATTAAAAACATGGAAGGGAGAGGCATGGACCGCACATCCTCACACTAAAAACGTTGATCAAAGCTTCTCAGCCAAACTTTATAAAAATGAACAGGAGGTTCTTAGTATACTTTTTGATCAAAACGTATAAGCCCACTTGCCACTTTATGGCGACCTCTATAAAGTGGGTTCCCATAGGGCTCTTCGCCCAGCTACATAGGGCTCTTCGCCCAGCTACCAATGATCCCCAGCGTCCCAGAGATGTTGTCTGTCGGGTGCATTTTTTTGTTCTTAAAGAGGACATAATGCAGCGCCTTCCTAGAGGGCGAGTTCCTGTTTACAAGGGCCAGACCCTACAGATTTCCCCGGATCTGTCACGTCATACCCTAGCAAAAGCGAGCCCTGTTGAAACCTGTGCTCAATGTGCTCAAGGAGAGGAGTATCCCGTATAGGTGGGGGTTCCCGTTCGCTCTTATTGTCCGCCACGAGGGCCAAACCTATACCCTGCGCACTCCGAAAGGGTCTTCCCAGATTCCGACGATTTACAGATCATGACGTATCCCTCCCCCCCCCTGGCGTCTGTACCCCCAATTCCTGGGGGAGCTAGTGTGATGCCTCACGAGGCCCATGCCCCAATCCTGTAGCGTTGGTCTCCCACCCAGGAGACTACGGGGCCTAGGCGCCCAGGCGCAAAACATACCTGGTCTCTAGTGGGGGATCCTTTTATTTGGGGTTCCTCCTAGCTAAAGACAAGAGGGCCTGCTTCTAACATAATCTTTGGCCCCTGTGACTAACCATATTCTTATTAGAGAAGGGCCCACCTCATTTGTTAAGTCGGATGAGCGTTTTTCACTCTATTCCTATATTTCTTAGGAGTGCTTTTTGTAACATGGCCTGTTTTCCCCGACCCCAATAGGTTACGGGAGTCCCAGCACCATCTGCTGGTTCGGGTGTACTCCTGGTTCTGTAAATAGTTGTTTTAGGTGGTGGCAGAGCTTCCCTCCTGTCCCTGGTTCTGTTTATTTGTTTGTTGTGGATTTTTTGTGGTTGTATTGTCTTCTTCCTTGTGTGACTTCCGTCTCTACCTTGTGGCTCGGTAGTCCCCGGGATTGGTGGCCTCACTGCCGCTCTTGCTGCTGTATTGAATGGGGGGAACCATTCAGTTAGTTATATTTAACGCCATGGGTCCCTATAACCAGGTGATAACTTCAAGGTGCTCAAATACTTTTACCACTATCCATCGGAAGCAAAAAACACAGGGATTGTGTGTTTTCAAGAGACCCATTTTTAAGTCGGTCCTTACTCCGACTAATTAAAAATAGGATACTACACTCATTGGCAATTTGGACCAATTACCCTCATGCAAAAAAGTAAGAGGGTGTGGCCAATCGCTATCACATGTCACTGCCGCTTCGGGTTGGTGAATCTGCGTCGTTTGTGAGGAGGCGAGATACCTGATTTGACTCTATCCATCCAAGGACAGCTGTTTACGATTGTAAATGTTTACGCTCCTTATCCTGGGGCAAGGTTTCCCTCTTATTAAAAGTCCTGGACATGGTTGCATTCTCTTGCGCACGAGGCACCTTCACTATTTTGGGGAGATTTTAATCTCTCCAATAGACCCGTCTTGGACAACTCCTCAGGTCGTTCGTCCATCTGCCTGATTCGGCTATTCAGAGGGTTACAAACGGGCTCTTCTTAGTTCCACCCAGCTCTGTGATGGGTTGGCAAATGCCAACATCCCAGGTCAAGGACTATAGTTTCTACTCCCACCACTCATGATACCTACTGTCGGATCGACTATGTCTTTGCTAGCACGCTGCCATTCCATGGTTGAGATCCACGTCAATCGGCAGTGTTCTGGGTCGTCTGGCGACCAGTGTTTACCTCCTTTCATTTGACTACTTCATCAGCCAACAGATCAATTCCGGGCGGCTGAATGAATCTTTATTAGACTGACTCGGTCTGTCTGGCGGACTTGCAGCTGGACCATTTGAGCACTTCCTTTCAGGACCACATGGATGATCCCACACCTCCCACAATTGAAGTGGATGCTTAATATGTGCGTGCTCAGGAGGCACCTTTTATCAAACATGGAAGCGGTGAAAAAGGCCCGTACTGCCTCCATTGCGGCAGCTTTGCAGAGGGTAACCTCCCTGGAACGCGGCTTAAGCAGGCTATCTTTTCCGCCTCTGTACCTGCAGAACTGGTGGAGGCGAGGCTAGAAAGTCCGACGGTCTTTGAGTCTGCGTTGGGGGTAAGCTTTTCAGGACTCTGAGGGGAGTAAATTTTATTGAGTATGGGGAACAAGATGTGGTTTACCTGCTAGCCAAAGCTTCAAGGGACCCAAATGACGGACCTCTTTATTCCTTGATTAGGTCACATTCGGGCGCCACAGTGCATATGTCTAGGGTGATAGCGAGGAAGTTCTATGCCTGCTTGTACTCCAAACTCTATCATCCTGCCCGCCTGTTTCATTATGGGTCCACATGGCCAAACCAGGGCTCCAGCGGCTTTTGGGGACTCTGTCATACAGAAACGATTATGGGATGGAGAACCCGTTCTCAAGTGAAGAGTTGGCCGCGGTCATTAAGGACCTACCGGGGGGGGAAAAGCCCAGGCCCTGATGGCCTCACGGCCGCCTTTTTTAAGTCCTTGGCGCCCGTTCTCATCCCAGTGATGCTCCAAACCTACAACGCCATCTCCTCGACGATGCATTTCCCACCAGATGCTACTAGGCCCACGTTTTACGGTAATTCCCTAACCTGGCAACGAACCCACAGGACTGTTGGAAAAGCTAATCGCCCAAATCTCTCTTAAAACGATCGGACTAAAGATCTACGCTAAACTTCTGGCTAATCATTTATATATTCTCTTGCCCTCCCTTTAGTTATCCAGACCAGGTGGTTTCGTTGCCCGGAGGGAAGCGCGGGACAATTACTCTGGAAAACGCTGGATCTGATCAGTACGCGATTCTCGGAAGATTCCTTGATGGTCCTGTCATTAGAAGCAAGAGAGCCGTTTGACAAGGGATATCTTGGGACTCTCTTGCTCACCCTGCGTCCACGTTGGTCTGGGCCGGCCTTACAGCTAGGGTTATGGCCCTCTTTGACTATCTGTTCAGCTAGAATTATTAAATTTAAAGGATCCGGGTTGTGTATGAGGTTCTTCGAGATTCGGTATGGTACTAGAAAGGATTTGTCGCTATCCGCCGTTATTATATTGTATCTTGTTATGGAACATTTGATGGGAGGCTTATTCGATCCAAACCCAGACTATCAAGGGGATTTCAATAGGGGAATGCGAGTTTAAAGGTTCTGCATTTGCGGCACGACTTCTCATTTATTTGCGAGACACTCATACCTCGCTTACCTCTCTGATGTCTGAGTGGCACGTTTTTCTAAGTGGTCCAATTACCAAGATCAGATCTCTCTATATCGGAAGCTATGAGTGTCTCACTCAGACAAGGCGGTGGTGGACTCCCTTAAAAGTAAACTTCCTTTCTCTTGGCCTCAAAAGGCCATTTTCTTATCTAGGAGTCCAGATCCCTGTGAACTTGACTTTCCCCCACTTATTTGATGTCAATTCTCTTACCTTTCCTTTTCTTTAAAATTCTCGTCCTTACTAGCTCAACTGGGGGGTCGAAGAGATTTCTCTTGGTTTGGCAGGATGAACGTCTGAAAATGTATATTCCTCCCGAAGTTGCTCTACTTATTTCAATCCTTACGATTGTTATCCCTACATCTTCTGGATTAGAATCCAGCGATGTTTCAGTGGAAATTTATCTGGGGGATTAGTCGCCGTGATTCCGTAGGGAACGCTTCCTGCTCGTCCCAAGAATGCGGTGAGTGGGTCTACATTGACTGTAGACTTTATTACCTAGCAGCCGCCTACACAGAATGCTGGATCTGATCCATTTATCACGAAACTACTGTGACCGTGCACATCGACACAAGCTGTGAGTCCTTATTCTCTGATCTCTCTGCCCTGGTTCCAAACTTCGAGGTCTTGGACTACTTCCTCTTTGTTCTCACCTCGGGGCTTGTAAGTTGGCTGTGATTATGGCGTCCCAAGTCTTCAGAAGTTTGTTAGACGGAAGGGCCCACTAATCCAATCACGGCAAACCCTTATTCCCCACGGGGGAATTTCTACTAACTTCTTCCTAGGTAGGTTCAAAACACAAACCTTCTTTGCAAAAGATTTCACGATATAGGTCTTCTCCGTCCGCTAACTGATCTGGTGGGGAATGGCCCAATATCCCCCAGTGTCTCTATGAGTAGTCCAGCTTTCAGCACTTCTTTGTTTTCTATCAGGAAACTTGATTACTAACAGACTTCTGAAACCCATTTGAGAAACTTTGTTTGTCCAACGAGAACAACGCCCCTAGTCATACTATTTCCTTGAGCTATTATACTCTCAATTTCTCAGGGGGAACTTCTCTCCCTTCCTATTGTAGAACTTTGGGGAACGGGAACTTCAAAAATCCTTTCATGAAGGCCATAGGGGACAATTGTTTCACCCTCACGCACAAGGAAGTTATAGCTTGTTATCAAGGCGAGGAGACGAGTTATAAGTTCCTGGCTCGTTGGTATAGGGTTCCGGCTCATACTCCACATGTGTACCCCAAATACTCGGATGTCTCGTTGGAGATGTAACAAAGAGGTGGAACTATGAAAAATGTTGGGGTGGGGTTGTGGGGCTTACAGGCTTCTGGAAGAAGGTCCTGCAGGGCCATTCAGGGATTGAACGGGGGTCTCTGTTCCCGAACATTCCAGAGCTGTGTTACTCTTTTTATGCTTCAATTTCTCTGGTGGGACAATAGAAAAAATCATTGATAAGGACATCTCCTCCAAGGCAGCCCTATAAACGATAAATCCCGCGTAAGTGGAAGCAAACCACTCCCCCCTCGGTTTTGGTGTGGATTGAGAGGTTTGCCCCACATTCCATTATGGAGGAGTTGATAGCACGTAGTCCTGAGGAAACAGGGAGGTTTTTGAGGACGTGGAACCCTTGGATTCTGTATAAGGCTTCCCCTGGGTTTAGGGTGCTGGCGTGAGTGGCAGTGTGAGGGTGTAGCTTGGACCTTGGCGTTGAAAATTGGGGAGGTCTGTGACCCCCTCGAATCCCCACTTTTGTGTCACATCAGATGTCGCCCTTCCGGGGTTCCTGCCGAGCCTAGTACTTTCCTTTCCCTTGTCCCTTTTCGTTATTGTCCTTCTTATTATTATCTTCTTCTTTATTTGGTTGGTCTAGTGTAGGTTTAAATCATTATTGATCAATTGGCAGCGGGATTCGTTTTGGGGAAGATTCCCTGCTGGAGGGTTGACAAGTTGTATGCATTTCTGCTCTGTATAATGACCAAGGGTTTTTTATACATATGTAACCCAGGTAATCCACTGGTTCTTTGTTCCTTATGCCTATTTCATATGCTTAAGATATTTGTATTATTGTTAAAAGAAAAATGTTAATAAAAATTTAAATTTGAAAATATAAAGTGGGTTCCTACACTTAATGGAGGCAGCACTGCATTGCGGCCCCCCACCACAGAAAAAGCCACACAGATGAGGGGTACAGCCCAGTGGCCCAACAGCCCCAATGCTGCCAGACCTAGCCCCCTGGCTCTGGGCTGCTCCAGCACAGCATCACAGCAACAATGGCCGCCACACAGCATCACCACCAAAAAAGAAAAGGTTGACACAGCTTAACTCTCCTGGGATCACTGCAAGCAGACTGAAAGATAAGGGCCATTAACCCATAGGCTATGTTCACACTGGCATTTAATTGCGGGGGACGTAATTTCGCCCCGCAATTACGCCGTTCATGGTGGACGGGGGAGGGGCGGGGGGGGGGGTGAGTGGGGGGTGACGGGGTGGAAGTAAGCAGTGGGCCGGCACTTCGCCGGCCCATGACTATCACTGCATAGCGCGCGGATCACGCCGCTAGATAAGTGGACAGGGTTGTATAATCTCCCAGCCGGCGGATTAGCCGGGCGGGGGAGGTGGAGGTGAGAGGAGACGTAATCCATAGTTCTCTATGAAGACTGTGAAATTACGTAATGGAATGGGCGTTTTTCGGCCCGTAATTGGCGTACTTCGGGCGCGTAATTACGGACCGAAAATACGGCCCATTTTAAGGGCCGTAGTTTTTTGTGATTACATAAGCCTTATACAGACTACCGCTAATTAAAAAACACCCCGTGGGCCAAATGGGGTGGGAGTGCTGATCCATATGATGATCCAATATTAGCTTTCACTGTGTAAGGACCAGTAAATGAAGACGTTTTCCAAATATCTTGCTTTGTTTATTTTTCTTTGTTGAGGAGATAAAAGTGATTTTATCAGCTCTGAGTGCACACAGGTTTATTTATGTTATCGACCTGCCCTGCTCTCCCATGCTGTTTGTCTTATTTGATAGCAGGAATGATGTCATCACATAGGTTGGCACACAGAACTGCTGGCAACTATAGAGCTTGAGTGTTATCTGATCTAAAAAGCAAATGAGACTAATTACTGCTTTTTACTTTAGCTCTGAAGCTGCTCTGGACTTTAGATAAACATCTCCTGCTCTCATGTCAGAGTAAGTAGCAGACCTTTGAATACTGAGCTTATCACCCACAGACTGACCAGGAAGAAACCTGATTCATGAATGAAAGTTGCTTTTGGTTCTGTGAAACAGCGTGGTGAGACAACCCATTTAAAGTACCTGGTGCCCTACGCTGATGCCCAGTCCCTTCTGCATTCATCTAGTATAACTGTTTCTCAGACTACCCTATGCTAAGGCTGCAACTCAAGGTCCATGGAACACTTAATTGCTTAATTGATCCTTGGTGTGTCCCAGACTACTAAAACACATTGTACATAGAGTAATCTGAAAAGCTTGTTTCTATATTAGATCATACTTGCCAACTATCCTATTTTTTCTGGGAGTCTCATGCAAACTGGGAGGCAAAAGGTGTGGGGGATATGCAAACATGTTCCAAAAAATGTTTTTGGGACATTCCCATTTGGTCATGGTCATTTCCAGTGCTAGGATTAAAATTTTCTGGATGCAGGAGTTAAAAGTTTATGAAGTAAGTTTAAAGGGGTTATCTCGCTACGATGATTGGGTTTTAATTAAAAGATCTTTAAAAACAAGCAGCTTTGCAATATATGTTCATTACAAATGTCCTACTGATTTTGAGTTATCCCTGGTAGTAGGAGTGCATCAGCTTCTCAAATCACTATAGCCCCCGACCTGTTGATTTTTATCTCACTGGCTGTCAGTGTGGGGGACTCATCAGCTTTTTCAATACAGGTCGGAGCACAAGCCCCCCCCGCACAGTATGCTTCTGTAGGGAAGGGAGGGGAGGGCTCTGGCTTCTGTGTCGTGTAGCTGTGCTGCCTGGATTAAGCCGTGTGTGCCTGCTCCCTCCTGCTCTCTTACACAGTTTTGAGGAGAGCAGAGGTGAGGCTGATCTTTTGGTCAGTATGATGTGACAGCAGTAAAAGTGTGTTACTAATCATGATGTGTCTGTGGAGCTTTGACTATACTAATAGAACAGACCATGGGGGCATGTGAACGCATCATATCCCTACCTGCTCTGCTGTATTAGTGACACATCGTGATTATAGTAACACACTTCACAGCTGCCCTGTGTCTGACAGGGTTTGTTTGTTGTTGCTTGAGATGTCTGTGGAGATTTGTATGCTAAGCAGGGGTATAGGAACCTTTACATCCCCCCCTGCTCTGCAACTAGCATACACAGCTTCACAGACCTCTGGCTCCACACTCATAGATCAGCCCTCTCCCTGCTGTCTCCTGACTCTGTGGAGAGGAGCAGCAAGAGTTCGGCCACAGCACAGTGCAGCTGATCCAGCAGTGAGCAGCAGATCTAGGCAGGCACACACAGGGTTAACTCTGGCAGCAAACCCCCTAGACTCCCCCTGCTGTATAGAAGTTACTGCAGTCAGAGGAGGAGAGCTTTCTGTGTGCTGAGGGGAGGGGGGAAGAGGGAAGAGAAGAGGCAGACAAGAAGCACGCCCATGAATTCAAAAATCCTATGCTGCCAGACACACTGAGGTAGGCTGAAAGCCTGTAGTGAGACATCTCCTTTAAGATAACTGAAGAGGGGACTACAAATTGGCAGATCCACAGCAGAAGAACTAAAAAAAAGTACAAGATACTATTACTATTCTTTCTCCATGTTATATTACTTTTTTACCAAGAGTAAGGGGTTCTCTATGGTAAATTCACATGCGGCAGATTTGTTGCAGACATTTCCATAGCTGTTCAAATTATCTGAATGATGTTTGCAGAAATCCATGTACATGTTGCAGAAACAGCCCAATTTAGATGAACAGTATTGATTTTCAGTAGCAGAAATTATTGCAACAAATTTTCTGCATGTGAATTTACTCTAAGTTCACTCCATGTTCGCACGGTTTAATGGCGGGATGTATTGTATAGACATTCATTATCCATGGCGCGTATACGCCGTGAATAAGTACATGTCACTTCTCCCCCTACTCCCGTTTTTGTGGAGCGGGGAGGGAGACTAATCCTAGTTCTCATAAAAAACGAAAATGACCGGGACATATTTCAGCCCGTAATTCGCGCAGTATGGCGCGAATTACGGACTGAAATACATCCCAAAATAAGCCACATGAACATAACCTTACAAGGACAGATTAGGAGGAGATACAGAATTCAGTCTAAGTAAATAGCTTAAAGGGGTTTGTCTCACTATAAGGATTGCTTTTTATGTTAAAGATCTTGCAAAAACAAGTCACTTGAAAATTATTATCCATTGCAGTGTCCTTCTATTCTGAGAATCCCCTTTTGTGGGGGTTTGCATAAAATCCCAGATCGCATAGCTAAACCCTGTTAATCTCTCATATGGGTCCCAGCACTGGTTAAAAGAAAGACCTGTTCAATCTCCCGATAGGCGCCAGCATGGTTGCTATAGTACAGACCTGGTTCAAAATGACATCTAGAAAAACCAGTAATACCCCGAATTCAAAATAAAACCAAGAAAACAGGACTGGGAAAAGGGGAAAATCAATGTAGTAGAAAACTTTCAAAAAAATGCAAAAGGTCAACTACTTCTGGCTACTCCTTCTTTATACTTGCTTGTGGTCCTCCTGTGTTTTCCTTAGACCCCGAGCGCCCCCCGCCAGGCGGAAAACCACGCCAATTCCAAAAAGGGTTTCCGGGCGCTTACTCAAAAAGAGGTTTCCACACAAAAACCCCAGCTCTGACGTAGGAAACAAACAGCTTATTGTGAAAATTTAAAAATGCAGCAAAGCACAAAACAGATGTCACGCATACAGAAAGAGCAACTGACGCGTTTCGGGTTTTAACACTCTGCTACAGTATAGTACAGGGTTGGGTGCTATTTTTATAAAAAATCAAAAACCAATGGTCGCAATTTCCCCAAAATCATAGTTCAATCAAGTTTCCTTTTTTAAAGGGGAAAACACTTCTTATCTATAAAACATATGCAGATGAATATACCCCCATACTCATACACATACCATTTACAGGGAAACATACTTGTATACCCATACAATTATGCAGGTTTATAAAAACCATCAATGATTTTGTTTTAATATCTTCAAGGGTATGTTATATATAAAACCTGTCCCCTTTCCCCAAATCATATATTTACTAAATTTACTAATAAAAATATGTTTATGGTTGGATGATATATGCCAAATATATGAAAAACATTTTTCTATTATATAAAAGGGTATTCTTAATAGATATTTTAACAGGTCTTTTCTTATTTGAGCCCTTGGGGTGCCCTTGTGCCTGCCTGAGGATCCAATGGCCCCCCTTTACCCCTAAATTTTTGTCCCAATCCCCCCCCTCTTTGGGGGATGTGACCTGTTTATGGCATAATATTTTAAACCTCGTTTTTCCCTTATGGAAATCCAGAAAGTGTCTGCAGCTCCCGACATTTTCCCTTTTTTTTCTTAAACTTGACGTGCCCATTATGGGTTTTTTAAATTACGTGTGGTATACCCAAAATTTTTTTCTGGCAATTGTGACTAAAAATTGTGTTTTGCAATTCAGAAACTTTTTTCCCCCAAATTTCTCTGACATCTTTGAATTTTTAAAATACATTTTTTTTTTATTAAAATTTGCACCATTGATCTATTGCCCCCACACATAAAAAACCCCTTTTGGGGCCACCCGGGTTTCTTCCTTGGGTCGCTACGTTTTGTAGGACTAGGTAAAATTTAATTTCCTTTTTCTGATTTCTCTTTGGAATGCATATACCCCTTCCCAATATTTCTCCCAAGATTTTCATCTTGTGCAATATGTTATTTTTTTATGGAATTAGCTTTGTTTTCCCTGTATTCCTGCTATATTTGGGGGGAAATGCTATCTTTTTTTTATTAAACTTAAAATCATATTTTTTTTGGGCTCTTGCTGCTCTTCCCCCCTTAATTTTAGATTTTGCTCTCTCCAAATCTCTCTAGAATACCCTTCCCCTCAATTTTTTATCTTAGCCTTAACTCCCCCTTCAAAACCCTTGTCCAGGGTACAGAGCCGGGCTGTACAACTCGCCAAAAGGGTAGGTCTTTAAAAGTACAGTAAGTGGCAACTATTTGTCTTAGAATAGATTCCCCAAATTGGGTTTTTGCGAATGGGTCTTACTCCCCTTTTTCCCCACACTGTACCCCTTGGGGGACACCCAAAAAGGGAATCTCTTTTTGGGTCCAGACTCCTGAAACCGAAAATTTAAACGGATTTAGATTGAGGTACTCCGGGAAAGGGGTTGTTTTAGCGTACTCGCGCCCCCAATTTATTAAGGGGTCGTCGATGAGCGCCCATCAGACTATACAGCCCAAATAAGGATTGCTAGCATGATAAAGACATGGTGCTCCCCATGCCATTGTTATATTGGCTAGTGAAGGGGGGGTGTGGTCCTTTTGGGGGCTCCCCAAATGCGGGAATATTTTTTATCAAAATTTGAAAAAACCAAGGGAAATTCTATTCCCTGTAGAAGGAAACCGGACCTATTGTTATTTTTTCTTTTGTTTTAGGGGGAAAAGCAATTTAAGAAAATCGGGGTAGCGTAAGGCTGGACTGTTGAGTATATGATAATTTTTAGGGTTCCCTGGGGGGGGGGTTTGAGATTAAAGTACTTTTATGTAGCCTGGTAGTTGGTAAATGGAAGTGATTAAAATGGGGGGAGGGTTTGGATTTTTGCCTGAATTATCTAAATGGGGGAAAAAATTTTTATGTTTTGGTGAGTAGAAAAGGGGATTAGATTTTTAAAATTTATTTTTTTTTTCCCTTTTAAAAAATAGGGAAAAATTTTTTTAAAATTTCTTGTTGAATATTTTTGTTGGATTTCATTATTTTAGGTAAGAGTTTATCCTCAAAAATTTATGAAATGTGAACATAGGGGGCCACATCCATCCCCCCGTTGCCCCCCCTTTATCTGCCCTTTTGATAATCCAAATTTTTTTTTCTCCGCAAATTTTCTTTGGGCCTTTTTTTGAGACCCTGTTAATTATTTTTAGATCTATTTTTTTGGTCTTTTTCACTAAAATTTTTTTGTAGTGCTACTAGATCACGTTCCATTTTTATTTGGGAAGCCCCTAGTGCGGTACCTGGCCCTAAGGGATAAAAACTGGGTTGGGCATGTGGTGATGGTACTGGTCCTCCTTTTTTCCCCTTTTTTGTTCCACCAACTTTCTTTTTGAAGCTCCGTAAAATTTTGAGGGCAAATTTTTTTCATTAAATTGTAAAAGATTCAAATTCATTATTGACTCAGACATATATCCTATATTGATTATTTGTATCACCTTTTTTCCAAAATGCTTTTTCATGTCAACAATAATTAAATTATTTACATCTAACATAGTGGGAAAAGGGCAAAATCACAGGGTTTGGGGAAAAATTGAGACCCCCGGCCCCGAACTCCATTTGTGATTTCGTTTAAAATGGGAGGTGTCAATACTTTAACTTATGTTTTCATTTTTTTTTCTTGTAATTCTTTTTTTTTGTGCAAAGGACCTTTTTTATTTCCTTGGGATACGTCTTCCCGTTTTTTGTTTTCCTTTTTTCCCTTTTTGACATATTCCTTTTTTTTTGTGGTTGTTTTCTCTTAATGTTTTTTGTTCTTGTGCTTTTGAAAACTTATTGCCACTATCGAGCGGGTATATTGAAAACTGACTGTCCTTTTATTATTTTTCCTCCCTTTTTTCAGGATCGATCTCGGGTTTTTATTTCATATTTTTTTTTGTCCATGTTATACTCCATTGTTTTAGTCTTCAAAGTTCCCCGTGTACTTTCTCCTTTTATTCCCATAATTATGTTTTCAATTTTGCTAATGTTTCCATCAATTTGATTTTTCTATCTCATACTGTCTTTCTCTCAAGTATACTTTTCTCGTGCTGTTTTCACTGTATTTTACTTCATTTTTAAATTTTCTGTTTATGATCTATATAAGATTTTTGAAGCTAACAAGCAACTGACAATATTTGTTCCATTTTTTGATGAAATCTTCCGTTGCTATGAATGAGGGAATTTTTTTTATTCTAAGACCCCCTTGGGGATAATTTTTTTTTTCATGAAGTTTTCAATGTTTGTTTTGGGCCCCCCCACAATTTGTTCTCGATTTTGGCTTTTTTTAAGGGCCAAAAAAATTGTTTCCATTCCGGTAAGAAAAAAAAAAAAGAAAAAAATGAACCATTCGGGGGCTGCCAGACACTTTCTGGTTGCCAGAAAGGGGAAAACAACAGTTTAAAAAAAATTTTGCCCCTAAAACAGGTCACATGCCCCAAAGAGGGGGGGGTTGGGGCAAAAAATTGAGGCTAAGGGGCCTATTGGATCCTCAGGCTAGCACAAGGACACCCCAAAGGGCTCAAATAAGAACAGACCTGTTCTATAACTATTAAGAATTTCCCTTATTTTTAAAGAATATGTTTTTCATATATTTTGGGATATTCATCCCTACCTACAATATATATATAGTAAATATTATAAATATATGATGTGGGAAGTGAACAGGTGTTTATAATAAGCATACACCCTTTATAATATTATCAAAATCATTTTTGGGGATATAAACCTGCAAATTGTATGGAATACAAGTATTTTTCCCCCCTAAATGGGGAAAATGTGATGAGTATGGGATATATTTATCTTGCTATGTTTTTAGATACAGAATGTTTTCCCTTTAAAAGGAATACGTTATTGAAATGTGATTGGGAAAAGCAGACCATTTTGGGTTTTAATTTTTTATAAATATAGCACCAAAAAAATGTACATAACTGTGAGCAAAAGTGTTAAAATCAAACCTAGTTACTGCTTTCCCTTTTGCTGTGACATCTGTTTGTGCTTTGCTGACATTTTTTAAATTTTCACAATAAGCTGTTTGTTTACCTACTCGGGTGGGAGTTGTTTGTGGGCAAGCCTCTTTCTGAGTAAGCGCCCGGAAAAACCCGTTTGGGGAAATTGTATGAGACAACCCTTTTTAAAAATCATTTTATATAGTTGCTCAGAAGTCCCATTTCACTGGAGAATATATTTAGGAGGTTTTCCCACAATGGGCTTTTACCACCTATCCATAAAATAGTACATTTTCCCCAAATCTGGGGGTCAACCTAATCTCCATTCCCCCCTCACTCGTGACTGCAGAAAGGGGGAGGTTAAATGAAGCACAGGTCAAGCATGTGTAGTGTCACTTAATTCAATGGCCCTGTCAGAAAAGCCAGGTACAGTGCTCAGCTGTTTCTATCAGCCCCAAATACACTGACTTGAAGCAGCACTGCACATGCTCCACCACTGCTTCTTCTATGGTAAGATCCTCCTCACTGCATACAACCAATGGACAATACTTTTTTTTTCATAAATTAGAATTGTTATCCTAAATGCAGAGTTGATGGATCCTTCCATTTACAACCTCGTTGTCAATAAATTCTATAATTTCTCATTTTTTTTTATTTTGTTCTGAAATTCTTTTTTGTTCTAGCCCTTCTGAAGGTACAGTGCTTCCATATTGATGGATTTATTATTTTTGTGTCATTCCTTTTGTGATCATTTTCACTGCAAGCCATTATAAAATAATTACAGGTCAAATCGAGGTTTGTTTCCTGAGCCTTCTTCTAGCTGGCTCAGATTATAGTAATTAGCTTGTCTCCTGAGTGACTGCATCTCTATCATTGGTGTCAATGTAACAGCACTAAACCAACTCTTACTTTTCAGATTGTTAAAGATGTAATTATCCTGACTGTATGTAATTAATGATGTATTATGACTACAATCATGACATGATAGACAGCTTATATCGCAACCCCCTACAGGGCATTAACATTGGTACCACCATAATGGCTCCATAGTTAAAATATGAATTTCATGTGTCTCAGAAAACATTAACTAGCTAGGACTATTAATAATAAAACACAGACATTTGATCAATTAATTGTTATGGTCTTAAAATTAAGTAAATACAACCTTAGCTGAAGAACATCACACAACAGATTCTACTGTGTCATTATTTATTTAGCAGGAACTAGGCCGAAATGCAGAAGCAGTGTCTGGAAAAAAAAAGGTACACCCTTACTTCTTCCATTGCAATTAAGAGCATATGCAGCTGCTAATCAAAACCTTTATTATTCTTCATCAGCAAGTGTGACCACAGCTTTAAAATCAGAAGTTTTGGCAGTTTGTTGACATGGAGCATTTAGTCACGTGTTAACACAATGCCAAGGAGGATAGACATCAGCAATGACATCAGACAAGCAATTGTTGCTGTCTATCAATCTGGGAAGGGTCATAAGGCAATTTCTAAACATTTGCCATACATTGTTCCACAATGAGAAAGATTAATCACAAGTGGAAAACATTCAAGTCATCAGTCTTCCCGGAAAGTCCCAACAAATTCACCCTTATTGTTTTTTAATAGCTTTTATTTATCAGATTTTCACAAATTCACCCTTATTGCAGACTGTGGGTGGCCTTTAAGGAGTTAAATTCTAGCACAACTGCCTTGATAAATTTGCCCCATTGATTACATAGAACAGGGATAACCACTCTCTTATTTTTCAAGGTATAAAAAATTAAGGTAGAGAATTCCAATATATCTCTCAGGCCTTCCTTTAATGATATTAGATTAAGACATGGCCTTGCTCCCATTCTTGATAAAATTCAAAAGATTAGGATGCTTCTATTGTTATATATTGTGCTGTGTGGTGGTTGACCATTGGCCAGTTGAAGCTTTGCTAAAGTGGATTTTGCAACCTAGGAATGACCTTAAACACAGTATTAACTCCACCAAGATAGGGCAAGAGTTCTTAAATGTCCATGACGAAATCTGGATGTAAATCCTATTCATATGCTGCAAGAATCCCCTTGAACATCACACAACTAAAAATGTGTTAGAGCAACTAAGACTGGTAAATCCTTAAAAGATGGAGCAAATGTTTGCTCCTGAGAGAGAAATGGCATGTGTGTGATTTTTTTGCTTTATCCTTGCATACCATAGGATAAATATTTGCAAAATAAATTTGAATGTGGATTGCTTACTTTACTACATTAGAAATGACGTTGGATTTGATTCCTACTGGTTTGGAGGCGGAAGCCCATCCTACTAACACACTGTGCTTACTTTTCACATGACTGCATATATTTCCCACTTTGTATGTATTTCTGAATTACAGTCACTTAACACAGCGACATGGTAGGTTATATGCAAAGTGTCAGTGGCGAAAGGGTCGTATACAATGATGATTTATCTATCGCAGTTGGGGGTCGATATTTCATACTGGACAAGGTTTAATCATGTCTACAAAATTACATTTCAAGTATAAGGATGTTTCTGTACATCAAAGCAAAGTGATATTGGGATGTGAATGAATAGAAATACATGAAAGGTAATTTATTTGAAGTATCACTTGTATGGTATTGACGTACATAGATGGAGCATTATATACATAGTAGAAAAGTTTATCTTTTATCACAATTGATGGTCCATAAAATAACAAACCTCCTGATCTCTTAATCCTTGTGGGGAAAAAAGTGCAATGTCATTTCAAGGGTATTTAGAGCTTCTTCTCTCTTATTTATCCATTATTTGGAGTGTGGAGTGTGAACACAGCTTTAAAATCAGAAATTTTGGCAGTTTGCTGGCATAGAGCATTCAGTCACATGTTAACACAATGCCAAGGAGGATAGACATCAGCAATGACATCAGAGAAACAATTGTTGCTGCCTATCAATCTGGGAGGGGTTATAAGGCCATTTCTAATCAATATTGCATCCATTATTCCACAATGAGAAAGATTAATCCCAAGTGGAAAACATTCGAGTCATCAATCTTCCCGGGAAGTCCCAGTAAATTCACCCTTATTGTTGCAGACTGTCAGCGGTCTTTAAGGAGTTAAATTCTGGCACAACTGCCTTGATAAATTTTCCCTATTGATTACATAGAACAGGGATAACCACTTTCTGTCCTGGAATCAGTGCACACAAGACATAGCTTGATTTACTGAACCCTAATGAAAAATAACAGAACATGTCTCCCAACTTTATATGCCGTGTATAGTACAGATATCCTCTTACTATATGTAATAGAACAACTGTTGGATCATTGAATGATATACAAAGAAATGTAATAGTGCAGCAGTAATAATAACAATGACATCACAATCAGGCCCTGACTGCCCATAGGGCAAACCAGGCATTTGCCCGGCGGGCCGCTGGGGTCCGGGCCGCAGGGCCCGGTCGGAGGCCCGCCGGGGGGGCCGTTTTCCCCCCGGGGGGCCCCGAGTCCCGGGCACCAAAAGGGCCGCAAGGGTCGCATCAGCGAGGGGAACCCCTGTGGCAGGGGAACCCACGGCCCCCCTTGTGCCCCCGGCCAGGCCCCGACCCACCCATGCAGCATCCGGCCGCCGCTGCACCCGGGGTGAAGGCGCAGGAGGCTGAACATCGGGTCTATTGCCCCCCCCCCTTTTTCAGCTCCCCGGAGGCGCGGTGCAGGGGCAATGGATGACTCTAGCGCCCCTGCTCCGCGGGCCCGCACTCGGGAGGGGCGGCCGCCCCCCCGGAGGAGGAAGAGGGAAGGGGGAAGAGGCATAAGGAAAGTGGCTATAAACTGCCCCTTTACTGCCTTCCCCGGCTATAAAAAGCCCCATACTGCCTGCCGGGCTATAAATGCCAAATTTAATGTTTGCCTGGTATATACTGCCCATACCCCCTGCCTGGCTATATATTTGCCCCCCCCCTTGCTTTTATACTGCTCCATACTTGCCCTTTGGCTATATCTCCCCCATACGCCCTCCTGGTATATATGCCCTGCCTGGCTATAACTGCCCATACCCCCCCGCCTGGCTAATTTTCTGCCCTGCCTGGCTATATACTGCCCCTGCCTGCCAAACCCCTTTAATACTGCCCTCCTGATACCTTTTAACGCCCTGCTGATCCTAATACTGCGCCTCCTAATATAACCCCTGCCTACCTAATACAGCCCTCCTCCTCCCGATACTGCCCTGCCCCGATACCTTTTACGGGCCCCTCCTGATCCCTATATACTGGCCTACCTAATAAAAGCCCTGCCTCCCTAATATCAGCCTTGCCTGCCCATAAAAATGGCCCGCCTGGCTATATACTGCCCTGTCTGCCTATATCGGCCCCTGCTTACTAATACTGGCCCCCTGCCACCCTATTAGGGCCCTGCCTGCCTATTACTGGCCCGCCTACCTAAAAAGGGCCTTCCCTGCTTATATACGGGCCCCTGCCTGGCTCATGTGGTCTGCCTCCCTTTTTTGGGCCTGCCTGGCTATTTTTTGGGCCCTGGCCCCCCCTTTACTGGCAAATTAATGGCCCTACCTGGCTAATTTTTACGGGGCAGCCCTAGCTAACGGGCTAATTATGGGGCAGCCCTAGCAATGGCAAATTTATGGGGGCAGCCCAGCTCCCTGGCTAGTTATGGGGTAGGCCCTGTTTTTACCTCCCAAATTAATGGAGGAGGCCCCTGTTTCCCTCCCCAAAATGGGGGCACCTTTTTTCATGCCCTTTCTGACATTTTTTTTTTTTCAAATTTTTAGGGTCTAACATACCTGTTTGGGGGAAATTTATAGGAAATGCGGAAAGAGAGGGGCCCAAGATGTATTTGTGGTAAATTCTACAGGGACGAGTAGTGACCACTAGAAGAGGACATTTGCATGCTGTACTGGACAGGGGAAAAAAATGGAAGGGAACAACTCATCAGGAAGACTCATGGAGGTTTGGGCCAGAAGCAGAAGAAAAGGAAAAGAGAACAACTCCCACCCAGAGATGACGTCTCCTGGGGAGTCCCTGCTGTCAGGAGTCATTTTACTTCTGTGTTGAATCAGTGCTGTGTTCATGTGATGGTGACCTGACTACTGGTGATGTCATTGGTGGGGTTGTAGGTTATGTTGGTTCTTTGTGATGTCAGTGTGGCTTTCCCGGATTGTAAAGCAAGTTTCACACCTGACTCTGTGACGAGGGTTTCTCCGCACCACTTTTACTTTCTTGCTTGTGATTAGGGGGCTCTCACACAGAGCGGTTTTGGTGCATTTTTAGATGAGATTTTTGTGCAGATGTGTACAGCATTAACTGCTCTGCCTTTCTGCACAAAAACGCACCAAAAAAACATCAAAAAGGCACCAAAAATGCTCCGTGTGAAAGCAGCTTTATAGTGTAGTTTATTTTAGAAAGTGGTGAGGTGCGAGAACAAGGGACATATTGTAAGCGGATATTGTATGTGGGCTGCTGGGGGCCTTGTGCCAGGGCTGATTTTTATTCCCAGTCCGGCCCTGATCACAATACAGATATAATAAACAAGTAGAAAAGACAGCGTAGGGAAAATAAATACAGTGATGTCACAATACAGAAATGATAGACAAGGTTATGTCTCTGGAGAAGTCGTGGTCACAGTGCAGGTTGATGCACATATGGTTAATGTCATGTCACAAAACAAGAATGAGAGTTTATCACTTCCATTTAAATCAGTGAGAGTTACTACTAAAGCATCTACTCACTGCTTGTTCTCAAAACAGGTACAGGTTCCAAAAGGTGGGATTCCCTGTTATCAGACATTGATATCCCAGCAATATGCCAGTAATAGTTGTCACAGGGACAATGTACATTGTCATCTCACAGTACTAAAGTTAAGAACAGGCAGATTTATCAATACCACCTAACTCTTAGGCCTCGTTCAACGGCTTATTTCGGACGGATTTGCCGACGGTAAAATCCGCGGCAAATCCGTCCGAAATAAGTCACAGCCTATTTTTCTATTGATTTCAAAAGAAAATACGGCTCGTCGTTCACACGACGCGTAGTTCCGTTCCGGATTGCCCCCGGGATTGACAACGGCAATCCGGCCCGGAAAACAATTAATGTCAATTCTTTCCGGACGGATTCACCACCTACAATGATTGTAGATGGTGAATCCGTCGGGAAATCAGTTACAAATACGTGCCACACTTAGTTGCCACTTATTTGAAAAACTGTTTTTTCAACTGATTTCAGAAGTATTTACATCGGAAATCCGTTGTAAATATGTTCTGAAATAAGCCGTGTGAACGAGGCCTTAGTGTGAAAACTTAGACAACACTATGGGCCTTATGTATGAAAACTGTCAAGCAGTAAGACTGGCTTTGTTGCCCATAGCAACAAATCAGAGCCCATAGCAACCAATCATAGCTCATAGCAACCAATCAGAGCACACCTTACATTTCATATAGTGCTCTGGAAAAATGGTAGCTATGAGCTCTGAATGGTTGCTATGGGCAACCAAGACAGTCTTACTGCTAGATATAAATAAGGCATAGTTGCCAACTTTTGAAAGTGGAAAAGCAGGAGATTGAAGAGGGCAAGGTAATTGCATGAACACGCCCATCTTGTTGGTGTGCCACGCCCCTTCAAAAAGCCACATCCACTCCACCTAACTGCATAACGGCTTTGGAAGAAAGCCAGGTAGATGCCCCCTCTAGCCAGGTAGTGCCCTTATAGCCAGGTAGTACCCCCCCATACCCAGGTCGTGCCCCTTACAGGCAGGTAGATGCCCCCTTTTAGCCAAAAAGATGCCTCCTTGCAGCCAGGTAGATGCCCCCTATGAAGCCAGGTAGAGCCCCCTCAGTAGCCTAATAGAGCCCAAATTGAAGCCAGGAACTGCACCCTTTGTAGCCTGGACGAGCCCTCTGATAGACAGGTAGAGCCCCCATTGTAGCCAGGTAGAGCCCCCATTGAAGCCAGGTAGAGCCCTTTTATAGCCAGGTAGAGGCCCCATTGTAGCCAGGTAGAGCCCCCTTGGTAGTCAGGTAGGTGCCCCCTTTGTTGTCAGGTAGTGCCCCCTTTGTTGTCAGGTAGTGCCCCCTTTGTTGTAAGGTAGTTGCCCCCATTGTTGTCAGGGTTTTGCCCACTTTTTGTAGGGTTTTGCCCCCTTTGTTGTCAGGTAGTTGCCCCCTTTATTGTCAGGTAGTTTCCCCTTTTGTTGTCAGGTAGTTTCCCCCTTTGTTGTCAGGTAGATGCCCCCTTTGTAGTCAGGTCGATGCCCCCCCTTAGTAGCCAGGTAGTGCGCCCCTCGAGCTAATAAAAATAAAATAATAAACGTCACGTTCCTCACCTGGCTCCCTGCAGCACGGCCAGCTCCGGACATCTCCCGGCCGACCGACTCGCAGGGGGAGTGAGTGCAGCCGCGCGTCACACCCCCTGCGGCGCTGATCTGTATGTACAGCGCGCACACCAACACTGTACATACTGGGGGAGAAGGGAGGAGGGGAACGATCCCTCCTGCCTTCTCCCTGTACGGCAGGTGCACGGAGCGTGAAGCTGACTGACTGTGCCGCTGCGGCCACACAAGTCAGTGAAACTCACCAGGCGGATGAGCGGCTGCTGCGGCCGCTGCACCCGCCTATAGGAGCGGCCCGGCGGCGCCAGAGTAGCGCACCAGCGCTAGTCTGGCGCCGCGGTCATTTAAAGAACCCCCGCTGCCTGCTGGCGGCGGCAGGTTCACCAACTCCGCCGGGGTGGCGGGGGCCCATTAGCGGGACCCCCCGCCAAAAGCGGGAGAGTTGGCATGTATGAAATAAGGCCCATAGTGTTGATAAGTCTGGTGCATGTTAGAACTGTGTAGTCTAACTTTACACTTTTTTAAAGTTGTCTTACTTTATGCCACTAACGTCACCAATTTTTGGTGTATATTTTGACGCACTGCAGTACACACTAAGCCAGGTCCCTTTGGGTCCCTTTGCACCAAGACAAACCTCATTTACCAAAAACACTGGGACAAGGTATTCTGCTGCCCTAGGCAAATAAGGCACATAGCACCCGCAAAAGGAAAAATTAGCACACAACATACCTCATTGCGCCCGCGCTCCCATTTGGGATGAATTGGTGCCCTAGGTGGTTGCCCACTTTCCACCTTTACTATAAAAACAGCGGACCTGGCCACACCCATTTGACGGACAAGGTGCAGGAGTGTCTGAAACATATAATAAATGTGGTGTACAACATTATATTTGGTGCAAATTGTGCCAGAGTTCTAGAATAACTGCCTTGATAAACATGCCCCGATGATTACATAGGATAGGGATAATGAATTCAATTATATAACCAGACAGAGGATAACTACTGACATTCTTCATTTGGCAGAAAGGCCCCTCACACCTAGAAGCACAGATGTGGTCCCCACCCCCCCCCCCCCCCCCCCCCCCCCCCCCCCGTACCCATTGCTGACCCAAAGCTGTATTTGCAAAGGATGCCTATCACAAGGTTGGTGGCCTGCGATCAGTGTCTTGACCAAATTATGCCTCTCACAGGGGAATATACAGATATGGTGCTTACACTGATCTCTTTGTACATACCACTTGTTTACAGAGTTCGTATTGATCTGAAATGGCTGATCCTGACCACAAAACATTCAGCTGTGTAACTAGAGCTTCTCTACCTTTATGGTGACCCTGTTCCACAAACTGCGTGCATCCAAGCGTCTGCCATCATATTAACACAGGGAAGTCATTATAATATATAATTTATTGATATAATGACTTTCGTGTTCTTTCCAGATCATTTGCATTTCATTACGCTTTTCAAGCTGACAATTAAACATTTGTCACTTTAATGGAAAAAAATCAATTTGTCACCATGCTATAATGCCTTAAACATGATGCATATAACTGTTACGGCCCTTTCCTTCTTTTGCTTCCTGCGCGGTGCTATGACAGCTGGATCTGGCCCCTATTTCATACTAGGCATTGTTAGAAGGTAAATTATAAAGGATGGAGGATGCAGATCATAAAAATATGCTATTTAAGGGGTAATCTCATCAGGACTTTTCAGCGCTGCAGGTCAACGACCATCTCAGAGAATGGGGAGATCCAAATATGGCCAAGCTACAAGCTGACCTGCAGTGCTGAAAAGCAACTCGTGGATGATCGGACATTTCCTAAATACGAGGATGTATAAAAATGTAACACTGGGACATTAGTTCACTCTGAGGGGCTGTTCACTCAGCATTTTGGGATATGATTTTGGCATCTGTTTTGGATCTGAAAATCGCGTCCGTCCCAAAAAAGCTGAGTTGATCGGATCCATAGAAAGTATACCATTATCAGCTGCGTGTTGGTTCGTGGTTGGATGCCGCAGGACTAGCAACATTTAGCTTTAAAACTAGGGCTCTGTTGCGTCTTTTGGACCAAGAATTGACATGTCAATTATTTGGGATGGATGCGAAAGATGGATCTGAAAGACACAATGAGACAAGCTGATGCGTGTTTCATATTAAAAACAATGTAAATCATATTGCAGATTATTAGATACGTGTTAGAGTCCGTTTGGGGTCGGACAGCTGGATCCCAAAACACAATAATCTAAAAGCGTATGTGCAAACCACGACAATAATAAAGCTTGTGTGAACATACCCTTAGAGCAGGCATCCTCAAACTGCGTCCCTCCGGCTGTTGTGAAACTACAACTCCCATCAGGAATTTATATAATCTATAACAGTGGAAATGATGGGAGTTGTAATTTCCCGACAGCTGGAGCTCCGCAGTTTGAGGATGCCTGCCTTAGAGGATGGCCTGTTTCTAGTATTGGCTGGGGCCTGGTTCACATCTGCATTGGGTTTTCCATTCTTCTATTCTGTGTTGGAATCATAGAAACAGAAAAGAACAGTTGCCCATTGATTTCCATTTTTTAGGCTTTCAGCTTGGATTCGTGATTTCAGATTTCATTTTTTTAATAGATTAAATAGCATATCATGTATGCATAAAAAAAATAATCAGTTCCTATAAAAAAAATAAATTAATGCAAATGTAAACAAAAGTATCCTTTTTTTCGCCAGATCTTTACAACAGATCCATTAACAAAACAGGAGATTGCACTTCCGTGTGAATCAGTTAATGTCCGATTTTGGATAAATCATCTGTCTAATTCTATATATTGTATCTCAGTACGCCAACACATGGTGTTCCTTCGTGTTCACCAAGATGGCATATTTTGGCAAAAAGTCGGCATATGCTAGCTATGAGTGTTACAGGATGAGGAGAGCGGTGTTTGTTTCTCGCCAATACATTGATCAGTACTTCGGCGGTCGCCGTGCAAAATTTCCTATGTATTTCAGATCATCCCCACACCGGCCAGCCAAAATCGTGTTGGGCGAATTTGCCCACACCTGCACCCTCCCTCCTAATTATGTACTTGGTTTGCTAGTAGCTCTAGATATGTCAATCGTTGACCTGTTAAGCCGATATTCCTTCATGGGAACACCCCTTTAAGGTTAGGTTCAATTATGTCGTAACTCCTTAGATTCATTTTAGCGCCTTCTTTGCCGATTTATTCAAAGATGATGCTGCACCCTTTTATCTGTTAATATGATGGATCTCAATGTGCTCAAGGCACCTCCCAAACAAATAAGTATCCAAAGCTCGTAAATAGAGTGCACAGAGTAAATATGGTATATAGATAAGCTTATGATACCAGATCCAAGCCTTAGAGCATACAGTATATGTAGTGATAGCCACACGAATATGCTTGGTTATATTCGGAACTCATGCGCCAAAACGCAAGCGCCACGCATCCGGTCACTGGACGCCCGGGACCCGCGTTCTGAGACCGGCCCACGGTTGATTGGGGGGACTAGTCTACGACTACCGGGGCGCACTGTGTCAGCGGAGCACACAGCGCCACTAGCGATGCCGCTCCGCTGATCCTACCTGAAAGGATGTAGACGCTTGGCCTTCAGACTGCCAGGCGAAGGCCCCTGACTAGTGTCGTAGGCGGCGCGAGTGACGTCAACTTTCAACCGAGCCCGCCTATGCAGGACGGCTGGAGCCGGCGGGAGTGAGCATCGTCGCTCGGCGGGGACAAGCACAGGCAGGCAAGAGCGGGTCCGAGCCAGGTAAGTGGTATGGTTTGTTTTTTTTTTAACTACTAAGGGGGCCTGGCTATAATGGAGGGCCTGGCTACTATTGGGCGCCCCTGACTATCTGTGGGGGCCCCGCCCCCCCCCCCCCCCCCCGGCCAACCACCCCTCGACTATTCACGGGGGCCCTGGATACTATTGGGAGCCCCTGAATATATGGGGGCCCCTGATCTATCTATGGGCGGCACATGACTATTCAGGGGGCCCATGGCTCTTTAAAGGGGCCCTGGCTACTTCTTGGGGGCCCATGTAAGTATGGGGGCACCCTGGCTACTAATCGGGGGCACTGGATAACATTAAATGGGGGCCCTGACTTTAAGGGGGGCATGAACTTTAAGGGGGGTCCTGACTATTAAGGGGGGGCCCGTGACCATTCAGGGGGCCTACTTAACGGAGCCACTGTTATTAAGGGGGCCCTGGCTACTAATGGGGGCCCTGACTATTATGGGCTCTGGCTACTAATGGGGCCCTGTACTATTCAAGTGGGACCCTGATTACTAATGGGGGCCCTGATTATTAAGGGGGCCTGACTTTTTCTGGGGGGCGGCCCTGGCTACTAATGGGGGCCTGACTATTATGGGGGCCCTGATATCATAAGGGGGCCGTCGCTAACTAATGGGCGGCCATGAACTATTTAAGGGGGCCCTGGATACTAAAGGGGTGGCACCATGGTACTAAGGGGGAGACCTGACTACTAAGGGGGGCCCTGGCTATATGGTGGCCCCTGGCTATTAAGGGGAGGCCCTGGCTACATAAGGGGGGCCCCTGGATACTAAGGGGGGCCATGACTACTAAGGGGGGCCCTTTGACTATTAAGGGGGACCCTAACTATTTTAGGGGGGCCATGGACATATAAGGGGGCCCTAGCCTACTAATGGGGCTCCTCCCCCCTTGACTATTAAGGGGAGCCCTGGCTATAATGGCGGGCCCTGACTATTAAAGGGGGGGACCTGGGCTACTATATGGAGGGCCATTGGCTAATAAGGGGGGCCCTGCTACTAAGGGGGGTCCTGGCTAACATATAGGTGGGCAATGACTACTTAAAGGGAGCCTTGACTACTAAGGGGGGGCATGAATACTAAGGGGCGCCATGACTACTAAGGGGGGGCCTGACTACCCTAAAGGGGGGCCATGACTACCTAAGGGAGCACTGACTTACATATAGGGGGCCCTGTCTTTGATTTCATTAAGGGGGCCTGAATAGCTTAAGGGGGCCCAGACTACTATCATACTAGCTAAAGGGGCGCCTGACTACCTAAAAACTTAGATAAAGGGGGCCCTGTACTACACTGACACACTAGAATAAAGGGGGCCTGAATTTCCTGCACCACTAGCTAAAGGGGGGGGGCTCTACTTACTGCACACTAGCTAAAGTGGAGGCCCTAAATGCCTGTTCTTCTCTAATGAGGACCCCTAACTGCTGCTATACTCCCTAAAAAGAGACCCCTAACCGCCTGTATACTCCCTAAAAGAGACCCCTAAATGCCTGTATACTCCTAAAAGGACCCTATATGCCTGAGTATACTACTTAAAAGGACCAGGAATTAACTGATGATTTACTACCTAAGGAGGCTTTAACTGCCTGTATACTACCTAAAGGAGGCTCCTCAAAACTGCCTGTATACTATTTAAAGTGGGACCCCTATCTGCATGTTTAATCCTGCATTATCTCCAGGGGTTTTAGTTCCTTCCTCACCCTCCCAACACCTCAGGATACTAGGCCTCTAAAGTTTATCTGCTGTAAACCCGCTCTACAACCCCCTGGGTAGTTTGTACCAGAGGTGGGAAATAGGTAAAGTGATGCTGGAAATTGAGGATTTCTAAGATTTTTGTGTGTAATTTCTACCAGGGATGAGTGGTGGCGGGACAAGCTCCTCGGGCGGGTGTGGAACGATGCAGAAGAGAAGGAAAAAAGAACATAATAAATCAGATAGGACGTCTTTCCACTTCCCCTTTCCTCCTCTTCCATGGCGAGAGATCTGTTTCAGGGGTTATTTCACTTCTATACTGGATCAGTGCTGTATTCACTGTAATGTGACCTGAGCTGGTGTCAGATCACTATCTAGTCTCCATATAGTAGTATTCTAGGTCAGTGATTTTCAACCTTTTTTGAGCCGCGGCACACTTTTTTAAACTTTAAAAAATTCCCGGGGCACACCACCATATCCCAAAATGGTCAAATATGTCACCACTACAAACAGTTACATTATTTTTACATTTAGTTAATAATATCGATTCTAGCAGAGGATGCCCACACCGTGCTGTTCAGCACAATCTGCCTCCCCATTGTAGCCAGTGATGACCCCCCTTTGCCAGTGATCCCCCCCTATCAGCACAGTGATTGCCCACCTTGTAGCAGTGTTGCCAAACCTTGTAGCCAAGGTTGCACACCATTGTAGCCAGTGTGCCCCCTTGTAGGCCCAGTGTGCCCTCATTGTAGCCAGTGTGCCCTTGTAGCCAGTGTGCCTATTGTAGCCAGGATGCCCATTTGTAAACCAGTGTGCCCCTTGTAAGCCAGTGTGCCCCACCTTGTTGCAAGTGTGACCCATTGTAGCCAGTGTGTCCCCATTGTTAGCCAGTGTGTCCCCATTGTAGCAAGTGTGCCTACTTGTAGCAGGACGCCACTCTTGTAGCCAGTGTGCCCCATTGTAAGCAGGAACGCACCTCGTTGTAGCCAGTGTGCCACCCCTTGTAGCCAGGACGCCCCCCATCTTGTAGACAGTGTGCCCAACATAGTAGCCAGTGTGCCCCCCTTGTAGCCCAGGGATGCCCCATTGTAGCAGTGTGCCCACTCTTGTAGCAAGTGATGCACCTGTATGTAATTATAAAATAACAAAGATTACTCACCTCAGTACGCCAGCGTACCGCGTCAGGAGATGCATCACCAGTTGGGAGCATGCAGTTACCAGGTTTGTAAGCAGCCGTGACGTCTTCAAGCTGCCTTACGCTTGCACGCCAGCTCCAGGGCATCTCATCGGCGGATGATGAAAAGCCGAGACTCGACCCCTCGAGCGTCAAACAGGGGGTGCGCGTGGTGAAGAGCTGTGCGCCCCTGTGTCGATGATATAGGGGAGGAGTCAGGACGGGAAACGATCCGTCCCGCCCATCCCCTGATGCCTGCTGGCTCTGCGCGTCTGTTATAAAATTCCAGTAGCGCAGCAGTTCAGGGGGCGCTACTCCTGGCAGGCAGGGCGCACGACGGCGTCACCGCGGGTGAGCGGAGCCTCCGGCCGCCTGGAACGAAGCACGCAATGCACGCCACCTAGGTCGCCCTGAGCTCAAAACACAGGGAGCACCATAGTTTGAGGGAACATTTCCCGCGGCACAACGACCATGTGTAGCGGCCACACTGTTGAAAATCAACCTGTTTTTTCTAGGTTATATCGTGGGGGGTTATAGTGGCAGTGCACACGTGGTCCTGTTGTGGAGAGAGGTGACTGGAGGGATCCTACAGACCTGTGATAGGAGTTCTTCTTTATTATTCTCTTCGCTTCGGTGTCGTTTTTCTAGCAAGTGGTGGAGTGTGCGTGACAAAGGAAACTATGGAGAGGGATATTGTATGTGGGGTGGAGGGGGATAGTGCTATGTGGGTTGGAGGGGGATATTGTATGAGGATGAAGTGGAATTGTATTTGGGTGGAGTAGGGATATTGGCAGTGGGTGGGGGGGGGATATTGTATGTGGGGTGGAGGGGGCTAGTTTCTGTGGTGGAGGGGCGATATTGTATGGGGTGGAGGGATATTGCTTTGTGGGTGGAGGGGAATAGTGTATGTGGTGGAGGGGGGGATAGTGTATGTGGGAGGAGGGGGGATATTGTATGTGTGTGGACCCGCGGGCCCGTTAGTGTATCGTCGGCTGGACCGCGCGGCTCGTCCGGCTTTACCGCCTGACTTTCGTGTGGTGGGAGGGGGATATTGTATGTGTGTGGAGGGTATTTGTATGTGGGTGGAGGGGGATAGTGTATGTGGGTGGTGGGGGCATAGTGTATGTGGGTGGAGGGGGATATTGTATGTGGGTGGACGGGGGGATATTGTATGTGGGTGAGGGGATAGTGTATATGTGGGTGGAGGGGGATAGTGTATTGGGTGGAGGGGGTTATTGTTACTGGGGCGTGGGAGGGGGATATTGTATGTGGGTGGAGGGGGAATATTGTATGTGGGTGGAGGGGGGATAGTGTATGTGGGTGGGGAGGATAGTGTATGTGGGTGGAGGGGGATAGTGTATGTGGGGTGGAGGGGGATATTGTATGTGGGTGCGACGCGGGGATATTTCTATGTGGGGTGGAACGCGGGATTATTGTATGTGGGTGGAGGGATATTGTATGTGGTTGGAGGGGGATATTGTATGTGGGTGGTGGAGTGGGGATAGTTTATGTGGGTGGAGGGGGGATATTGTATGCGGAGTGCGAGGGGTATATTGTGTGGGTGGAGGGGGATATTGTATTGGTTGGATGGGGTGTAGTGTGATGTGGGTGGTGGGGGATAGTGTTATGAGGGTGAGGGGATATTGTTCATGTGGGCTGGTGGAGGGGCATATTGTATGTGGGTGGAGGGGGATATTGTAATGTGGGTGGAGGGGGATATGTATGTGGGGTGGAGGGGCGATATTGTGATGTGGGTGGAGGGCGGTATTGTATGTGGGTGGAAGGGGGATATTGTTAGTTGTGAGTGGAGGGGGATATTGTCTGTGAGTTGAGGGGATGATATTGTTATAGTGGAGTGGGGAGAGGGATATTGTATGTGGGTGGAGGGGATATTGTATGTGGGTGGAGGGGGGATATTGTATGTGGTGGAGGGGATATTATATGTGGGTGGAGCGGGGATATTGTATTATGGAGTTGGGTGGAGGGGGATATTGTATGTGGCGTGGAGGGGATATTGTAGATGTGGGTGGGGGGATATATATGTGGGTGGAGGGGGATATGTATGTGGGTGGAGGGGGATATTGTATGTGGGTGTGAGGGGGATATTGTATGTGGGTGGAGGGGGATATTGTATGCGGGTGGAGGGGGATATTGTATGCGGGTGGAGGGTGATATTGTGTGCGGGTGGGGGGGCAGTATTGTATGTGGGTTGTGGGGGATTGTTGTATGTGGGTGGTGGGGGATATTGTATATGGGTGGGGGGGATGATTGTATGTGGGTGGAGGGGATATTGTATGTGGGTGGAGGGGGATGTTGTATGTGGGTGGAGGGGGGATAGTGTATGTGGGTGGAGGGGGGAAATTGTATGTGGGTGGAGGGGGATATTGTATGTGGGATGGAGGGGGATAATGTATGTGGGTGGAGGGGATAGTGTATGTGGGTGGAGGGGATAGTGTATGTGGGTGGAGGGGGATATTGTAAGTGGGTGGAGGGGGATAGTGTATGTGGGGGGAGGGGGGATATTGTATGTGGTGGAGGGGGATATTGTATGTGGGTGGAGGGGGATATGTAAGTGGGTGAGGGGATATTGTATGTGTGTGGGAGGGGGATATTGTAAGTGGGTGGAGGGGGATATTGTATGTGAGTGGGGGGGATTTTGTATGTGGTTGGCGGGGGATATTGTATGTGGGGGAGGGAATATTGTATTTGGGTGGGAAGGGGGATATTGTATGTGGGTGGCGCGGAGGATATTGTATGTGGTGGAGGGGGATATTGTATGTGGGTGGAGGGGGATATTGTTTGTGGGTGGAGGGGGGATATTGTATGTAGGTGGAGGGGATATTGTATGTGGGTGGAGGGGAATATTGTATGTGGGTGGAGGGGGATATTGTATGGGAGTGGAGGGGAGGGATATTGTATCGTGGGTGGAGGGGGGATATGGATGTGGGTGGAGGGGGATATTGTATGTGGGTGGGAGGGGAGTATTGGATGTGGGTGGAGGGCGGATAGTGTATGTGGTGGAGGGGGATAGTTATGTGGGTGGAAGGGGGAATATAGTATGTGGGCTGTGTGGGGGATAGTGTATGTGGGTGGAGGGGGATATTGTATGTGGGTGAGGGCGATATTGTATGTGGGTGGAGGAGGATATTGTATGTGGGTGGAGGGGGTCGCTCGCGGCGCTGAGCGCGCGCGCGCGCGCGGCGGCGATACTTGCCTATGTGGGTTGAGGGGATATTGTATGTGGTGGAGGGTTATATGTATGTGTTGGAGGGGGATATTGTATGTGGGACTCATTGAGGGGGATATTGTCAGATGGTGGAGGGGGATATTGTATGTGGGTGTGAGGGGGATATTGTATGTGGGTGGTGGGGGATATTGTATGTGGGTGGTGGGGATTGTGTATGTGGGTGGAGGGGGATATTGTATGTGGGTGGAGGGGGATATCCCCCCCCCCACCCTGTATGGGGGTGGAGGAGCATCTGGTATGTGGGTGGAGGAGGATATTGTTTGTGGGTGGAGGGGGATATTGTATGTGAGTGGTGGGGGATATTGTATGTGGGTGGTGGGGAATATTGTATGTGGGTGGAGGGGTATTGTATGTGGGTGGAAGGGATATTGTATGTGGGTGGAGGGGGATATTTGTGATGTGGGCGGCGGGGGACATTGTATGTGGGTGGAGGGGGATATTGTATGTGGGTGGAGGAGGATATTGTATGTGGGTGGAGGAGGATATTGTATGTGGGTGGAGGGGGATATAGTATGTGAGTGGAGGGGGATATATATAATGTGGGGTTGGTGGGGGATTTTGTATGTGGGTGGAGGGGATATTGTATGTGGGTGGTGGGGATTATTGTATGTGGGTGGAGGAGGATATTGTATGTGAGTGGAGGGAGATATTGTATGTGAGTGGAGGGAGATATTGTATTTGGGTGGAGGGGGATATTGTATGTGGGTGGAGGGGGATGTGGATGGAGCTACTTAGCCCTGTGTCTATGATATGCTAGACTGTGACATATATGTGACTAACTTGCTATTGTACTACACAATACAGTTCTGTTTTGAACACTGTATTATGTGGTAAAATGGGCGCGATTATGTCCGAAAGGCCGGTAATATTTTCATGTACAGTAGGGTGGGCCCCTGAGATCAATTCCCCTGTGGGCACCAGACCCCCCAATCCGACACTGACTGGAAATATTGTTGAAAAAGTGAAGAAAGTTACAAAAAAATCAACACCACAACAAATAAAACATTGCAAAACTCCAAGTAAACATATAGGAAGAAACTGTCCACGTTTAAGGCTATGTCTACACTGCAGTGGACAAAAAATGACCTGAAAACGAATTACTAAAAACATTCATGAAACTGAGTTTTCTGTCCACTGCCTGTCAAAAGCAGCGGGAAAAAGTTTTTTTTTGGCGCGTTTTTCATTTTTTGGCGCTTTTTTTTGGAGCATCTCTGCTCTGCTTTTTAATGTATGCGCAAATTAAGCCATTGGATGTAAACTACACCCTATAGGCGGAGTTAGCATGCTAAGTAGTCACTTCCTTTAGATCACTGTAGCCATTGTGAGCACATTGTCCTTTGTGTGCTGCTGCTGCGTGCTACTGCTTTATTACATTTTGCACCAGATTCTTGCACCAAGATCCACAAAAACCCACATTATCTTTCCATACAGCAAGATAACTGTATTAGCGTCAAAATCTGTAAAGAAAAGGATTTTAGCACCAAAATCCGTAAAAAAAACGTAATCTGGCGCCGAAATCCTTAAACATATTTTTTTGCGTCAAAAGCTATATCTCTTTATTAGCGCCAAAATCTGTAAAGATACGGATTTTAGCCCCCAAATCCATAAAAAAAAACGGATTTTGGCGCCGAAATCTGTAAAAAAACCCTTATTTTTTGGCATCAGAAACGAGATAAATTTATTAGCACCAAAATATGTTCAGTAAAGGATTTTAGTGCCAAATTCCATAAAAAAAAGGATTCTGGTGCCAAAATCCATAAAAAAACGTATTTTTGCCGTCAGACGCGAGATAACTTTATTAGCGGCAAAATATGTTAAGAAAAGCGCCATGAAAGTGCGCCAAAAAAAACGTGCCAAAAGACATCCGCCGCTTTCCATAGACTCCTGTAGTAAATTTTCTGGCGTTTTTTAGAACATGTTGCAAAATACGACCAGTGAAAAAAATGAGCAGAAAAAAGAAGCTCAGTGTAGACAGCAGGAGGGTTTTACAATAGAAGTCTATGGGAGATGATTACAGTCGTTTTTCCAGCGTTTTTAGAAAACGAAAAACGCTGGAAAAACGGAAGTTTTTCTGTGCAGTGTAGACATAGCCTAAGACTTTCTCTGTTGCCCATAGCAATCAGGGCTTCGCTTTTACTTCATATATTACTCTGAAAAAATGAAAGGGGAGCTCTGGTTGGTTGCTATGGGCAACAAAGAAAGTCTTACACCTAGACAGCTTTCATACATGTCCCCCATAGAGAATAAAAAAAGGAGTGAAATAAAACCAGTATAGCACATTCCTAATCCAATAATATTTTATTGCCAACGCAGCAAAAATACACCAAAATAAAAAATAAAAACTAAGGATATGCTCACAGGATGTACTGTGGCGCGTACAGTACGCGCCACAGTACATCGAGTGTTTCGGGAGCTCGCGCTAATACGCGCGTACTCCCGAGGCGTGGGGGGCCGGCAACCTGCCGGCCCCATTGACATTCATTGCTCGCGACATGTAATTCCTGCAAATAATTGACATGTTACTTATCTCCCCGGCTTCAATATGTCGTATTGTACGACGGGGAGAGGGGGTAACCATAGTTCTCTTGAGATCTAGGTTTTTCCAAATTTGGGGCACATTTCCCCCTTACAAGTGCTTTACGCTGCAAAATACCCCCGAAATGCCCCCCAAAATAACCGTGTGAAAAATCCCCTTTAAAACTGAAACCAAAAAAAAAATTACCCCTAAAAGCATCCCAAGAAAATCCACTCACAGGGAAACATCAGAACCTGAGAGACATCATGCATAGGATACTCAGAAAACATGTAATGTATAAATAGCAGCAAGTTATCAATAAATAGTAATTTAGAAAATATCCCCAGTATCTCTCCATAAGGTTCCCCAAGCGTAGGACCGCCGTTGGGGCAATACAGTTGGTGCCATCATATGGGGCCTGGCTAAACTGAAACAAGGGGGAGGGGGCATGTCACTGGCGTCTACCACCGGCATCTACCACTCCTGTTCTTTCTACCATTCTCGTTATCTCAATTGTATGTACGCCCTTGCCCGCTACTTTTTGAAAAGTAGGGTAGAGAAAGGGGCCTATATGCTTTGGCTGTATGTGGCCCTAAAATTTCTGATGGTGGTGTTGCCCATGGGTATCACCACCTGTTGTGGATTTGTTGGCGTGCTCTGTAGAAGGTTCACAGAGTGATTAGGGACAGGTCATTCATTCACTCTTTGTAACTTTTTTTAAAAAATAGGTTTCTGGAGCCGATTTTGGTTTTTCCCCAAAATCAGACCCAAAGATAACTATGGAGGGGGGACCAGGGGGGTACTAAAACCATGGCCCTGGCGGCGGGGAAGGTATATAGAGCCCTCATAGGTGATATAAAAGGGCCCCTAGTAGTAGGTATATATAGGCTCTCTTTATGGGTAAATATTTTAGGGCCCCCCGTATATTTTTGGCTTAAAAGGGCCCCCCTTGATAAGTAATAATACACCCCCAAGTCAGTAGGTATATAGGGTCTCCCAGTAGGTAAGTATATAGAACCCTCTAGTAGAGAGAAAGATATATAGGGCCCCCTTTAGTAGGTGGATATATAGAAACCCCTTTTAATGTTTGGTTTTTAGGGCCCCCCCCCAGATAAGTAGGTTTTAGGGCAGCCCAGTAATAGGTATAAAGTTCCCTAGTGTAATGGTAATATAGGGCCCTGTTTAGTAGGTAGATATATAGGGGCCCTTGTACTTAGCGGGCCCCTATATATATATGGTCCAGAACGGGTGTCATGATCTCATCACACTGCTTGCTCCTGGACTCCGCTTCCGGCGTGTACTAGGCCATAAGCCTAGCGTTAGGCTTGTGGTCTATTACAGGCAGGGACAGGCGGGCAAGCATAATTTATCACACTTCCGGCCATGTCTTTTAGAGGCCTCAACGGCCGGGACCTGTGGATCCCAGTTGTTGTGCCTGATGAACGGCAGATCGCTGCATCGCTGGGTCTATGTGACCCAGCAATGCAGCTGTGTGGCAGGGGGCCTGTGGCCCCCCTGGCTCAGAGGCCCAATGGCGAGTGCGACCGCTGCGACCCCTGTAGCTATACCCCTGAGAGGTACTGAGAGGAGTGAGATTTAAAGTAGGTCCCCAGCTGAACTGAGGATACCTTGAAGTTAGAGGATGGCCCTCATAGTTTTTATCAAAAATGTGCACTGAAAGCCTCCGATTTTATAGCAGAAATGCGCTTTGAAATGAATCATATATTCAGTGTTTGTTTCTTAGTATCTGCAGAGAGCTGCTGGTCTGTTTTGGTTAGTTTGCATTCACAAGATAGGTGACCCAGGCTATATTTAGAACTCCCTCCCTTACAGGCACAGGTCACAGAGTATGACCACAACACTTTCTCCTGGAAGTCAGTGAATCATATCTAGACTCCGGCTTTCTGTTTCCATATGACTTATCTAAATCAAATTTCTGTACTGCTGATGATAGAGCAAAATGGCTGCTCCCAATATCAGGTATAGAAACCAGAACACAGAACAAAGAAATATACAGCTAGAAAATTAAACACATTAGAAGAAATAATATGCATTACTGAAAGGATATAAGTAGTAAAAAAGAAAACATACAATTGATCCATTTCATTTAACACCCCCCCACACACAAACGTACACATACCATACACACACACACACACACACACACACACACAACACACACACACACACACGTACACATACTATACACACACACACACACACACCATACACATAACCCTCCCTTCCTCCATTACAGCTGTTTACAGAAGCTCAGGAAGTGGTAAACCCAACATCCCTGGACAGCTAGGAAATTTCTCGTTCCTCCTACGGCCCAGTTCACATCTATGTCGGAGGTTATGTTTGGAACCTCTGTCTCAGAGGCTCCAGCAGGTACATTAACTGAAGGACACCAGCGGCACCCAATGAACCCTGTTGACTACAAGGGAGTCCATCTGGTTTCTGTCCTGGTGGCGGTAATTTTGATGGAAGAAATTATCCTGCATGCATCATAATAAATGATACATTATCTTAACAGTACTTTAACTGGAATCACTTCACTTGAAGAAATGCTTTTTAGCCATAGTTCATGCAGTAATTGCAACTAAGATAACAATCGGACATTATATTAGTAATTAAAGCGGTTGTCTTACTACAAAGAATAGCTTTCAAAATGTAGGGAACACTAAATGAAGAAGACCTTTTCCAAATATATTGCTTTGTTCATCTTTTTTTTGTTAAGAGCTATAAATGATTTTATCACCTTCTATGCTCTCTCTGGTTCCCCAAGTGACCGACCTGTGTACTCCTTCTCCCCTGCTGTTTGTTTTATCTGATAGCAGGGAGTGAGGTCATCACACAGGTCTTGGCCAGCAGTGAGTGCTTGTGTGTTATCTGATCTTTCAGACAAAAGACTAATTACTCTACTGTTTACATTAGCTCAGAAGTTTCTCTAGACCTGGTAGAAGGTAATTTATCTAATCTAGACTAATAAACATAATACACAGAGAATACATGGAGCTCATATGCTAATTACAGCTTGGCCAGGAAGTGACAGAGCAAAGCAGCATTATTTCATTCATGTATCCTATGAAACTTTAAGATGAGACGACCTCTTTAATGCAGAAATCCAGGCTCACTTACTTTTTCTCAAAACTGTAGATGTTCTTTGTATTTGTACCAAGTACAAGAAGAAATGTTCTTTCTATCCAGCAGTACATTTACCTATTTGATCTTTTTGTCTTATGTGCCAAAAGCTCCTGGTGCATACAGCACGGGGCTCCATAGGTTTTTACACAAGGGTTTTCTTCTATTTTTGGCAGTTACAGTATATATTAGGTTTTTGCTGTATTTAACAGTGTAGCAAGCAGCACTATTCAATACATAGGTGTCCAGTATAAAAACCTATGCTGTGCAGTATGTATTTATTTACATATGTTATCATATATTTCAGAAATATGGGTGACTGATAACATTAAGGGGCAGGTGTCACATGGATATGCCCAAAGTTTCTGTCGTAAATCTACCTAGAGAAACCTCAGACGCATTTGGAGGCTGTTATATTTTTTGTGGTCATCATCATCAAATGTCCTTCATCTTTGCCTTGAAGTGATGGCAAATTTCCACATCCTTGCAGATTTTATTTCAGCCTGGACCAACACAATTTAAAGCTTCTGGATACCAATGCAAAATCTGTAGCAGGACAGAAATCTGTATTCATGTTTCAAGGTTCTGTAATGGGTCAGATGTGACAATAAGGGATGTCATTACCAATAGGTGGCTCTAAAGAGCCTATTTAAATATAAAAATTTTCCATGGAGCATTGCATGGCCTATAAGTCTTTAAAAAAGTGCTTCTCCCTAAGGGTAAACCTTACCCCTTTAGCTGTGCCATTTCTAATACTTATGACTTACACAGCCGATAGGGCCTTTTTGGTTCCCTCAGGCAGCTCCTACCTCTTGCTATGACATTGCTCACCTTTGAACCACTGTATCTGTACAGGGGCACCATATATACAGATGTGTAGAGTGATGATAGTTGAAGCCTTCCAGCGGTGGTGTGCTTGAATTTGTAGTGCTTCCAATAAATAAGAACCAAAATGACGGCATCAGGTTGGGGTTTTGGCAGGCTTTACTCACGACTCAAGCTTAGGAAGTCCAGTTACTTTTTAACACATCATCAGTTCTCAATAATTCATATTTAAGAGGTTCACACTCTCATTTCCTTATGTCTCCGTCCTATCTGCAGCCCATCTGCAGCAACCACCTCTCAGGAACAGACTCCACTTCCCTTGTCCACATTTCACCAGTGGTCTTTCAGGCCCAATGGTATTAAAACAGAATGTCTATATTCTCCGATAGAATATGGTGTCCCCATATCCAGGGACGTAGGTAAATACTCATCATGGGCCCCCTGCAAAACTTCAGCTTGGCCCTCCCGACCCCCAGCCCATGGCCGTGGACCACTACTTGGAGTGACGGATGTCTGCCATGTAGCGTGCCCCAGTAAATAATTTCAACTACAAGGGATTGCTTAATAGAAGAAAATTCATTTTAAATGGGGCCACATGGTGTAAAAAAAGAAACAGTAGTTATATATCCAAAACGTGTGTTCCTTCTTGCTCTTCCGCACCTCTCCCCCTCTCCCCCCCCCCCGCTTTGTGCAGTGAATTCTGTGGGTCAGTGCATATACAAGGACCCCATTAACACCACATATCATCACTACGTAATGATTAATACTACCATCATGTTACTGATCAAACCCGTGTACCGAGACCAATATTACCAATAACAACGATATTCAAGGACCAACTAATACCCCACATATCACTACCAAATAGTAACTAGTACCCCTATACTGTTACTGACAAAATCAATATATCAAGACAAATAATATTAATAACAATATACCAGCACCAAATAATACCGTCACATCATGACCACATATCACCACCATAAAGAGAATGAATAAAACCATAGACTGTATAATAACGGGTTATGTCCCCAAGGATTGGCACATGTCAAATATGGTGTCAATATTCAAAAAGGGGTCAAAAAGTGATCCAGGAAACTATAGGCCGGTAAGCTTAACCAATGTTGTGGGTAAAATGTTTGAAGGTTTTCTAAGAGATGCTGTCCTGGAGTATCTCACTGAAAATAAATGTATAACGCCGTTCCAGCATGGGTTGATGAAGGATCGGTCCTGTCGATCATGTGGAGCAGTTATGTAGGCGTGTCACACCACACTTGTAATATTAGACACATATATGAATGTGGTTCGGCAAAACTAGGCGCATTACTGCTCGAACAGACAGACTTATGTCAAGGTGATCTGCCTGAGCCTGAGGAGTCGAAGTGGAGCTAGTTTTGCCATTAGGGCAAAAAATGTGCCTTATTTCTCAACTTACACCAGTGTAATAATAAAAAGTAATTTATGATAATTATAAAATTTAATTATTTAAATTTAATAAAAATATTTATCATATAAAATTAATATAAAAATATATAATATCCCAAAAATATTAAACTATCTCCTATAAAATGTATTTAAAATTAATAGAATCTAAAACTAATTTTACATTAAATAACTCCCTGATGATGATGTTCAGTTTTTTTTTATTTTTACTAGATTAAATTTGAAATTTATTTTTGCTGCTCTCACCCTTTATTCCTAGCACAGGTATTGCTGGGACCTGTGGTCCACCAAGCAAGATCAGTACCATAGTTTCTATTCACTGACATGCTATTCTAATGACTTTTCTTTTTTTTAAGGCGCATTATACACTGAAAACAATATGAAATAATTTACTTCAAAGCGCCTTCCTTCATCCATGTCTCCCCAAGTTACATACATGTCGCCCTTAGGACCACATTTATGAAAACTGTCTAGGTCTAAAACTCACTTTGTTGCCCATAGCAACCAACCAGAGCGCACCTCTCATTTTTTTCAGAGCACTATATGAAATGAAAGGGGTGCTCTGATTGGTTGCTATGGGCAACAAAGTGAGTTAGGCCCCGTTCACACGGCTTATTCACGCCGGATTTGCGAGCCGGATTGCGCTCGCAATTCTGGCTTGAATAAGGGGCGGGGCGCGGCCGCCGCCCCATAGACTTATATTATCCACGGCGCGTATTGCGCCTGGATAATGTGCAATGGAATCCACTGTTCTCTATGAGAACTGTGGATTACCGTAATTACTCCAACGGATTCGCGCCGTACTGCAGCGCAAATCCGGCGCGCAGTACGGCGCCAACTCCGCGCCAAAATAAGCCGTGTGAACGAGGCCTTATAGACCTAGACAGTTTACATATACTGTATGTCTCCCTTAGTGTCTAAGCTATATCCAACAAATGACCTCAGAGTGTGCTAAATTCACGTTTAACCATAGGAAGAATTTATGTTATTCTATTTTACAGAATAGTTTCTGAAGTTTTCTATGAAAACCCATACATTTTCAGAAGATTACGCAGTGGAGCTAATTGTGGTTGTTTCCCGGCAGGAACATGCAGCTGCCTCTGTGCAATTTCATTATTAGATGCTCTAATGTTATTACCATTCTCCATTAGAGAGAGATAGATCTGTGTCCTCTGCTCTGTCTTATACAATATTCCCATATTGTCCTTTGTAACATATATGCTTGCCTGAAGAATGTCTGACAGCAGCGGCTGGTTGTTTACTGGTTTAGCAGTAAAAGAAGAAATTTAATTTTATATTCCAGATGTTCTTAGTTAGACACAGCAGAGGTTTCCCTATCTTTGGTGGTCATCATCTTTTGTCCTTCATCTTTGCCTTCGTAAGATTGCAGTTTCTGTCGTCCTTGTAAATGTTATTACAGCACTAGCCTCTTGTACGTATGCCGCCTAACTGACTCTGGAAGGTTGTATTGTAGTATAGAACATGTGATGATTCATTGTTGTTTTTAAGCCAAGTTTAAAGGGCTTTTCTTACCACAATGATTGGCTTTTAAGGTGTAGAGAAAGGAAAATGAAGACTATTACCAAATACATTGCTGTTTTGATTTTGCTTTGTTCAGGAGATAAAGGGAATTTTATCTACTGAGAGTATACGCAAGTTTTTCTAGGTTACTGACCATCTCTCCCTACTCTTTCTCATAGGTCATTGATCCAAGCTGCCTTAAGTCAATCAGTCTGACCATTGTGAGTCACTCCCTGCTAAATCTTATCTCTAGCACAGAAGCTTTATTAATCTAAGTTAATGACAAGGTTTAAGCCTTAGAGCTCTGTTGTCTTATGCACTACAGATTATAAATCTCCTGCACTCATGCTATTGTAACAGAATCAGCTAGGAATAGCAGAGCTGAGATGCCAGTCACTGCTGTAGTCCCGCTCACAGCCTGAACAGAAAGTGTGATCCAGAAGCTGCTTGTGGCTCTGTGAAACAGCTTGGTAAGATAAACCCTTTTAGGTTATTAGCTAGATTTTAGAGTGGTTTAACCTAGTCTGGTGCCTGGCGTCCTCCCCCTGGCCAGCACTGTCCTACATAACACTGCTCTGCTGGGGATAATATACATAAGTGAACTCCCTTCCTTTAAAAGGGGATCTATTGCCATTTTTTTTTTTACTAATTAAAACAAGATACTGATACCTATTATTTTCTTCTTAGCTGTTTAGGCACACTCTGTGACTTGGGAAGAAGTCAGTGTGCAGGGAGGGGAAAGGTGGGGCTGTGACTATCTCCTATGGTGAATGGTAGATCATGTGTTATCTATACACATTGGTGTCACCTTTCAGTGTAACCCTGCTTGTGCTGATAATGAGGAGACTGCTGAAAACTTTTCTCTGCAGAACAGAAAATGTTAGACTATTATTAGGGATAGTGACCAAAGTGAAAACTGTGGGATTTCAAGATTTTTATAGAGATATAAAAAATAAAAATAAAAAAACACAAATTATTTAAATATGTGTTTAACACAAAAACATAAGTTAAGTAATAGATCATTTTCTGATGACAGATTCCCTTTAAATGGGCATTTGTACCAATTGTGGAGCCTCGCCTAGCACTTTGTCCATTTGGTTCCTGCTGTCTGCTAAAGTATTTGCTGTACACTATCTTGTTTGACCTATATTTGACCTTGTCTACCTGTCTATTGCCTGCCCTGACCTCTGGCAGTCTTCTGTTTACTCCTGCCTTGATCCATGTCTGGACTGCTCGACTGTGTTTCCTATCTATCATCTTGTTTAAGGGGTTTTGCCACAAAGTAAAATTGACGTGGGAAACTTGAAAATTAAATAATAAACATTTTCACCATTCATCATTATTAAAAATGCTGCACTGTTTTTGTTTTAGCTGCTCCTTTAGTGATCCATTGTTTACAGCTCATCTCCGGGGGATACGACCAGGGCTGTGAGCTGCTCAGTCCTGGTCGTACATGCTCAGACATCACCTCTCCTCTCAGGCAGCTACTGAGTGTTCAAACCCCAGGTGCTGTCACTCTACTCCCATCATCTGTACTCCTTAGTAATTAGTCAAACAGTGCAAATAAATAAAAGAAATCTCAATGAGGTATGTGCATTGATAAAGAGAAAAAAAATAACAAGTTTGGTTCCTGCAGGGATTTGAACCTAGGACGATTGTGTTGTGAGGCAAAATCTTTACCTCTGAGCTACATTGTAGCTACACACTGCCCTATACATAGACAAACTTTTCTTTGACTAGAGTGAGGACAGGCACGGTAATGTCATCCTGCTGAGTCACATGATATGCAATTCAACCTAATCACATACGCCCCCTTCTGAGCACACAGAGCTGAAGAGCTGGCTGCAGGAGGTAAGAAATGAGATTGTGGCAAAACCCCTTTAACTACATCTAAGATTTTTTCTGATATGGATATGAAGTCCATGATGTGAAAAAAAGAAGTAACATCATGTCAACAGGTTGTGTTGCCCCGGATCAACCCCAGAAGTGTCTAAAACCAAATTTGTCACTACAAAGTAAACATTAGAAGGTGTTGCCTCACATACAAAATGGTTGACATGTGATCATACTCCAAGACTGTCTATAAGTGAAGTTAGAAATCAAAGCCCCCATGTCAAATTATAGACGTATCATCACACAGTGCTCACATCCAGCATGTGGAGGACACAACCACGTGAGAAGATCTGAAAGTAGAAGCAGCTGCAAACTGAAGGTCAGGAGAGTGAAAATGAATGAGCAAAAGAATGCAGATTGTAGAATAAAACTTTTCTTTACTCAAGGTAATAACTACACTATGTAAAATTGAGTTTTCCATGTCAAAGGTGTCCTCAGCCTTAGGGCTTGTTCACACGACGTTTTTGTGATCCGTTTTACGGATCCGCAAAACGGATCTAACAATTGTCAGTGTGATTAACATTGCTTTCAATGGCAAAAGCGATTCGCTGTTCTCACGGGAGATCGGCGATGCGCTTTTGAGAGCTCTCCTGCGCTGCGCTTTTGGCATCCGCTTTAAGAATTGACATGTCAATTCTTAATGCGTTTTACGCAAGTGAAAGCCCATAGGAAATAATGGAGTCCGCTTTTGGCACCTGTCCAAAAGCGCTCCACACTCCGGGTACGTAGCAGCTGCGCTTTGCATCCTGAAAGCGGATGCGAAAAGCGCAGTGGGCGGCCCGACGGGGATCGCAGGTGAACGGCGGCTGTGAACAGCGGGGGACGCGGTCAGCTGCTGGAGGTGCGGGGGACGCGGTCAGCTGCTGGAGGTGCGGGGGTCGCGATCAGCTGCTGGAGGTGCGGGGGTCGCGATCAGCTGCTGGAGGTGCGGGGGACGCGATCAGCTGCTGGAGGTGCGGGGGACGCGGTCAGCTGCTGGAGGTGCGGGGGTCGCGGTCAGCTGCTGGAGGTGCGGGGACGCGATCAGCTGCTGGAGGTGCGGGGACGCGATCAGCTGCTGGAGGTGCGGGGGTCGCGATCAGCTGCTGGAGGTGCGGGGAAAGCGATCAGCTGCTGGAGGTGCGGGAGATTTAAACAGCTGATGGAGGTGAGAGAGATATTTTTTTTTTTAGTTGTGAAAACGCATCCGAAAAGCGGATCCGTAAAACGCAAGTGAAAAAGCATACAATACGGATCCAAATAAAGTATCAACTCCTGCGTTTTCTGGATCCGCTTTTCGGATGCGCTTTTCAACTGTCAAAAACGGATCCCTAAAAAGGATCCAAAAACGTCGTGTGAACAAGCCCTTAAAAGGGATTGTCCTGTTATTTATTTTATTATGTTATTGCATTTTTAAAGTAACTTGTGCTCACTTGAATTGTATCGTCAAAAAATTACATGGTTGAAGTGATGTTTTTATTATAAATGTTTAAGTGTTTTTTATTTTATGTGAATATTCATATGCACATATCCTAAAATATTGCAGTTTTCACCCCAGCCACTGCAGTCCACACAATCAGCTAACATTTCCTGTTTTCTGCAGCTTACTAAACAGTGTGAGCAGCGTTATGATTAGGGTGCGTCCAAACGGCAAAGATAAAATAACGGTCGGATTTTCCAACCGGTATTTTGTCTTTTTTTGGCACTTAGGGGGATGACTTTTGTCCAGTTTGTGGACTCAAGCCGTCCCCCTTCTCACCCACACGTTCATGTTCTGCCGAAAAACCGGGTGGTAGAATGTAAAAAAATGTCCAGCAGAAAATCCATGCGGTGTGAACTACTGCATGGATTTTCTATGTAAATCAATGTAAAGGGTTGACAGTCCTTTTGCAGATGGTTTTCAAATCCAAAAACCGTCTGTAAAACCGATTGAAAACCTGTGACGTGGGGACAAGTCCCTATTGTTTTTATTATTCTCATTACTATCAGAGAGTAAATGATTTAAAGGGGTTATCCCACGAAAAACACTTATCACCAATCCACAGAACAGATGTACCCTGCAAAAGCTTCCATAGCAGCGATATGCGTGGACTAATAAAAACATGTATGCAAGTAGCAGCTGAGAGCTATGGTGCTTACTACTACCCCGTCCTCATGAAATCCACTAGTAATTATCTTGGAGAGGATTCGACTTTAGCTGGGACTCTTCAGCTCAAAGATCAGCTCAGAGAGAATCAGAAACGCGTAGGCTCATGCTGTTTGTTTTTATGGAGTTTTAGGCTAGAGCCACACAGCAAAGTGAAAATGCTGTCCAAAATCCGTCGGCATTTTCATATTGCTGGACCACACCGCCATTTTTTGTGCAGTTTTTGAGCAAAAACTGGATTTCGGATTCCCAGCGACCCAGTACATTAAGGCTGCAGAATCCAACGTCTGTCCAGTGGAATATAGAACAAGTTCTTTATTCCACTGGATGGTTTTTCATTTTAGGAAAACCTCAGTAAAAACTGTGTGGTGTGCAGACTACAGCACGGATTTTCTATTGAAGTCTACACAGTGCTGGGTATGGTCGGTTTTTCAGTGGATTCAAAATACTGAATCCGCTGAAAAAACAACCAAGCACTGTGCTTCGTAGACCTCAATAGAAAATCCTGTGCTGTGTAGACCTCGCCTTAATGATACAATAAAAGATCACATTTTATGGATGGGTTCATGACCTCACCTAAATTTTGTGTGGAGATGTGTGTGCTCTGGGGTGTCCACTTTCAGTTTCTAGAGCCCTCGTTATTTATGAGTATACCCCGGAACCTTTTGTGCTTGCTTATATATGTTTTATATGTTCTATGTTGTCTCACTGTGTATTTGTTTCCTTTTGTGGAAGGAAAAAGTGTGGTAGAAAAAGGTGCATAAGCAGGAGGCATGACCGCAGTCTTGAAAGGATTGTTGAGAAAAGCCCATTCAGGAGAATGGGAGAGATTGGCAAGAATTGGACCTTGGTTGGAGTCAGTGCTTCCACCACACACAGACATATATGGGACATGGGCTACAACTGCCGCATTCCTTGTGTCATGACACAGAGACACCGTCAGAAGCATCTTACCTAGGCTACAGAGACTGGACCGTGATGGTTTGGGAGCCATGTTATCTGCTGGTGTAGGTCCACTGTGTTTTATCAAGTCCCAAGGTCAGTGTGGCCGTCTACCTGGAAATATTGAGCACTTCATGCTTCCCTCTGCTGACAAACTTTTTGGAGATGCTGATTTCATTTTCCAGCAGGACCTGGCACTTGCCCAAACTGCCAAAAGTACCAATACCTGGTTTAATAACCACATATCACTGTGCTTGATTGGGCGCAAACTTGTCTGATCTAAACCCCACAGAAAATCTATGATGAGAAACCCAGGGCCAAGAAAGCAACCGAGCTGAAGACGATATCAAGGCAAGTTGGGCTTCCATAACACCTCAGTAGTGCCCAACCTGATCATCTACATGCCACGTCTCATTGATGCAGTAATTCATGGAAAAGAAGTCCCGATAAACTATTGAGTCCATTCTTTCAATCGGTCTTACACACTATTCTAATATTCTGATAAACTGAATTCTGGGTTTCCATTCGTTGTAAGACATAATCATCCTCATTAAAATAAATCAACTTGAAATTATTGCTCTGTGTAACGAGTCTATACAATATATGGATTTCTCTATTTGACTTGAATTATGACCATGAATTAACTCTCCAATGAAAATGTTTTGAGATGCGCTAGTAATCGACTAGCGGAGCTTGTTTCTGTTTATTTATAGACTGTCTGTTCTATGACCTTGAGGCTTTTTTAAATGTTTTAATATCCAACAAATTTCTGCAAGTTTCCAAATATCATAAACCTTATTAAGGATTAGTTCTAAAACGCGTATCCGTAACTGTGGAAACAATATGTATGTACCATGATTTTATAATTCAATTGACGTCAATTTTATTATATTTATCAGAATTTTATTATATTTGGAGCTGCACAAGCGCAGTCATCACATCATTCGCTGAGGCCAGCTTGTAGCTCCCTTTAGAGAGGGCATTATCAGATGTCAAAACTCCTGAAGCCAGACGCAGTAAACATTAGCTAACATTTGGACACAATAATTGGCATCACCACTTTATAGATTATGTCCAACACTTGTTATCATCTGTAGGATGTGCAAAAATGTAGATCAGTAGGAAGTTCCAGGTTCTCATAACCAAACTTTCATAGAAGAAAACAGCCAAATGAGATGACTGTATGAGCAGAGTTTCCTTTGACAGCAAACCTTTATAAGCCGCAATGTCACATTTGTGTGCTGTGTGGTGGAATAAAGTGAGCTCTGAATGGTCTGCAGGTGACCTGTGGCTGCTTTCTTCAAAAGTAGTTAATCAGCCTGCTGATATAAACCATGGAAAATATGTGTCTGGAAGGTCTCTGTGCATCTAGCAGATGTATTGTAGCTAGGGATGACAGGGATGGTGACAAGGCTAACCACATACAACTAGTAACTAGAAATAAAATTGGTATAACAAAAGTACATAGCATTAAGATGGAAATGAAGGTTGAGGCAGAAAACTCTTAAAATGTGCAGAAGTATCCCATGTACTAGTAATAGTAAGTAGCTCAGAGGACGTTCTTATTTTTATCATAAAGGTTTTCCATGAATAATTGTAAGGCAAGACTGACAGATTCAGAATATCAATGAGCATTTTTAGCAATTTTATATTAAAGGGGTTTTCTCACCATGCAGTTTCACAGCCAGCTTTAGAATCAAACATGCTGTTCAGGCTGAAGGTTTGTCTATAACAGTGATTGACACATCAGCTCTGCTGTTCCTGGCTATTCCTGTTAGATTGACAATGACTGCAAGAGATTTATAAAGTGTAGTACACAAGCTGCAGGGCTCTAAAGAGTGTTTACTTAGCTAAATGAGAGGCTTTCAAAGTCCATTACCAGAGATAAGAGTCTTCAGGAGGTGACTCACCATAGTTGGAGTGAGTGAATGATGACAGCTTAGAGCAATAAGAGATTAGAGAGAGCAGGGAGAGATGGTCGTAGCCAGAGAAACTTGTGTGCTCTAAGAGGAAATAAAATCTTATTTATCTCCTGACCAAAGAAAAATCAACAAAGCAATATATTTAGAAAAAGCCTTCAATTACCTGTCCTTACATACTAAAAGCTAAACATTGTAGTGAGAAAACCCTTTTAAATCCACAAACTGATGCTGGAGACCTCAGCCCACGATTTACAATCAAATAGATAGTTTGTGCAACCCTTCTAAAGTTATATGTGAAGTGAAAAGAGGAGCTGCCAGCACCTAACCGACCTGCTTTAGTGTATTTGTGTAGTCTAGACACAAATGACAATACTGGAGCATCTTTTCTTAAAAAACACCACAGTGTTGTTCCCAATATTGTTCTTGGAAATCTAAAATAAGCTGACAACTGGATGTTACATTCCCTTTGTCAGTAAGATATGTAACTGAACAGTTTAATTAGAATTAGAATAAATTGGACATTGACCGAGTGCAGGGTGTAATAGGGGCAGTAAGATGACATCTAACATGACTGTCAGTCGGCTCATCTTGATTACGTCGAAGGGATATGGAAGCGGGTGCACCCGAGCCTGCTCTATACAGCCTTGTGTCCCCTTCCCCGTTGACCTACTCATTGTTCCAACCCTGATGTTAATGGGTGTATCAGGACATGTTTCTTTGATAAAGGGAATATTTATATCCATTTGTTATTTTTTTCATACATTTCCCAGAGGAATTACAGAGGGTTGAGGTCACTAAGATGCATTCTTTCTGGTACTGTAGCAAGCCTTTTATGCAGGTCCTCAGCCACAGTTGCATGTCTTCCCTTGCACTATATTACTAATATGAACCTCGTTCCTTTCTATTTGAATGGAATTAATCTGCTATAGCACACGCAGCCAGCGACCAGGTATGGCACTGTTGTCAGAACAAATCACCCATAAAAAAGTAAAATAAAAAAATAAAACAAAACACATCCCACCATTTCCCCATCATAAATGCAAATCCCACACAAAAATGCATACTTGGCATCACTACATGCATCACGACCTGGGCACTAATTTTGTATTGCATTGAATTTAAAAGGAATGTGGCCTATCAACTTCAAATGTTTTCTAGGTGCCTTTAATTCACCAAGTTTTAGGCGCCTTGATTTAGAGGGTACAGAATAGTAGTTACACCTCAGTCCTGGGGTTTGAGGTCGGCATGATTCTCTTCCACGACAAGACGCTAGTATTAAATAAGGCACATGGTAGGTGAGGAGGTCTGTTACAGATTTTGCATCGTTTACTGGGAACTCTGTTACGTCATTGATCCAACTCTATTATATAAATGTCCATTTGTGAAGAAGATGATTTTGGTAGGTTCAGGAGTGAAGACCCCTCATGACCCAGCCAATGGGGCGCACACAAGTCGGGCAGGGGGCATGGCTTAGCGGCCAAAGTTTGGGTCCAAGAAAACAGGAGACAGTCAGCGCTTGGGACTTAGTGTGAGTGGTCCCCATGCCTGTGTCTCCTGAGTTTTTGGATAAAAACATGGCGGCAGTGGGTGAATTACCTGAGCGCCCGTGGCCCTGAGTGGTACAGGCAGCATTGTCCTCACAGGCAGGGGGTGAGGAAGGAGAGGCAGTTACCGCTGGTGCCGGGAGGCACTGCCTCCTGAAAGGCTGAGCCCTAATGTCACCCTCAGAGCTCCCAGGCACTGCAGGAGTCCCACTAAGGACCCTACAGGCCAGTCAGGTAGTCGTGCAGGCCAGCTTGGAAGAAATCCACCCAAGCATGGGGACAGAGTGGTGGGGAACAGACTGCAATGTGAGCTTGAGGTTGTTTTTTTTTGCATGAATAGCATGTCTGGACACTTTGTCGGTAGGCCCCACTGCTGATGTTCTTATAAGGCAGCCTACCAGATCTTCACATGTGAGGAGTCGTCTGCTGAGCCGTGGGGTCTGGAGCCCTCATCAAAATCCAGGGCAGCATGAGATGGCGGGCGGCAGTCTACTGGCCCTTCTCTGTTCCAGGTGGGCCATGTTAATGAATCAGCATGGTCCCAGGCATCTCCATCTGCGTCACTGTGGATGGATGCGTGGCTGTGGCTGGATCAGGACCATCCAGGGTAAAGTTCGTTGATCGGTGGACATCAGGGCCATGAAGAGGGCGGTGCCATTCCGAATGATAGCGGGTTGATGCATCAGGATTTCGGTTGTCCGACTGGCGGGCTCACAGCATCCTCACAGTCTGGTGAGTATGTGTCTTTGTCATATCCATTCCCCCATATTCTTATGTCTCAAGGAGCTGGGATAGGTCATGGGGAAGGGTCCCTTCATGGTTGGGTTGATTCAGGCTCAGGTGGAATGATTTCGGATGTTGACAGTTTTAGGGATATGTTGAGCAGTGTCAGGGAGTTAGTGTTGCGTTTGGAATGGGCGGGGGCTTCTGGGAGCCTAGTGTCTCTGGTGTCAGTGTGGGTCTCTTTGCTGGGGCTGCTTATAGGTTGAGGGGGAATTGGTATCGCCAGTTTCCGTTAGTGGTGAAGGGTTTTCTGTTCAAACTGACATGGAACAGCAGGAAGATGGGATTTGTCTGGTGTACGTTTGTTTTTAAAGGTCCTTTGGACATGCACCTTAAACAAGAAGTAAGGGAAAAGATTTAGAAGGATGAATATGTAGAGATATTCTCGTTGTTGCTGTTGGGAAGAAAGAGAGTAAGAAAGAAGAGGAGGAGAAGAGGAGGTGGAGACTTATCCCACAGACGTTCGTTAATTGGCTTCAAGCATTTGTTATCTTGGCTAGTGTTATTGGGCAAAAGGTGCCAGAAAATAGTTCTGCTCTTTTTTGTTATTTGGATTTGATTGGTGAGGCGCAAAGGGTTTATGGTGGCCACGCTTGGCTGTGTTATGACGAGCAATTTCGTCAGTGGAAGGCCATTAGACCAAGCATCCGCTGGGGTCAGAAAGATATAGGTTTGTGGTTAGGGTTGATGGCGCTGATTTGTTTTGGGCACCCCTTTCATGGGGAGGGGCGGTTCGGCCTGCCAAATTGGTTCTGGGGAGGAGACTGGTGGGTCTGGGGTCAAGTCAGGGTTGTGGTGGCAGTTTAATGAAGGTCACTACAGATTTTAGATCAGATGCAAATTTAAACATGATTGTTCATTGTGCAACAAAGCGTCCCACGATTCTTCGTGGTGTTCAAGAAAAGGAAGGGTCAGGAGATGTTTCTAATCCCCAAAGGGGAGACTCTACTGAGCCTTCCTGCAATTCGTCCGTATCAAGACAAGTATTTAGATAGGTCAAAGGCGGAGCTGTTAAGGGCGGGGTTTGAGGAATGGTTTTGATACGTCTAACTCCATTCATGATACTCCTTTTAAAAATAAAAATATCAAATCAGCTTATATGTATTTGTGGGTGGTGAGTGAGAAATTGGAGAAAGAAGTGAGTTTGAGTCATTATGCTGGGCTCCTTTTCATCTCCAACTACTACAACTACTAATAACTTGGTTGTTTCCCCATTGGGTGTGTTACCAAAACAGGAGCTGTGTAAATTTTGATTGATCCATCATATTTCCTTCCCTCACAGGATATCGTTTAATGATGATATAGATCCTGACTTGTGTTCTGTTGGTTACACGGCATTTGAGTTTGGTTCCTGTGTGTGGTCCTGGCACACTTTTGGCTAAGACTGACATTGAGTTGCTTTTCATTTGCTGCCTGTGCATTCGTTCAGTGTTCAGTTGTTGGATTGTTTTTGGAAAGGAGGTTATTATCTAGATCATTGTTTACTTATTGGTTGTGCAATTCCATGTGCTTATTTTGAGGCATTCAGCTCATTTGTTGAATGGGTGGTCTGGGATCTGGCAGGTGTCCAGTCTATTGTTCACTACTTGGATGATTTTCTGTGTAGTAGGCTGGCTGGGTCGTCAGTTTGTAGGGTGCTCTTGAGGTCCCTAGGGTTTGTTGCACAGCGTTTCGGTCAAATGTTGGCAGAGGATAAGACCAATGGCCCTGTCACATCGTTAAAGTTTTTGGGTATTGTCTTGAATTCAGAGCAAATGGAATGTAGGTTGCCAGTAGGTAAGCTCTGCAATCTGCGTCACATAATTGCAGTGGCATTGCAGAGAAAAAAAATGTCTTTGAGGGATTTGCATTCTTTATTGGGTAAGCTGCATTTTACTTGCAGAATCATGCTAATGGGTAGGATTTTTTGTCAACACTTGGTTGATTTAACTGGAGGGGCCTCGGTGCCTTCTCATTTCATAAGGCTGAAGCGAGAGCACAAGGAAGATTTGAGAGTATGGGAGTCATTTCTGGCCCAATACAACGGTCGATCATTAATGTTGGGTGACATAGTTGAGAATTTTGATGCTGCAATTTTTACAGATGCGGCAGGTGCTTGTGGTTTTGGGGCATTTTGGAAGGGCCGTTGGTGTGCAGGAGTGTGGCCAGAGAGGTGGGTTGCCGGGGGTTTGGTACAGAACCGTTGCTGTAATTCTTCCCTATTGTTGTGGTAGTTGCAATCTGGTCTTCCTCTTATCGTGATGGAAAATTCCGATTTCACTGTGATAACCTTGGGGTAGTGATGTCCATAAATAATTTGTCCGCTTCTTCTGCTCCGGTGATTTGTCTTCTCTGGCACTTGGTATTTTGCTATTTGCGGATTAATATGTGTTTGGTTGCGATCCATGTGCCAGGAGTGGGGGACCTTAATTGCCAATGTTATTTCTCGTTCAAAGTAGGAACGTTTTCAGTTGTTGGCGCCCGAGGCGGAAGCAGCGGGAGAAATTTGCCCCTTGTTTGCCTCTGGGTTCTGGTGTTTCTAGTAGCAGGACAGCTGATCAGAAATTCACTGGCTCCTGGTACATGGCCTGCATATGAGGCTGCATGGAAGAGTTGGGAGTTGTGGCTGTGCAGCTTGGGTGAGGTGCGGCTGTATGAGGATAGGGGGATGGCACTGTTGTTCGTTTGGGTTTTGAAGTTTGTGTGCTGTGTGTTTCGAAGATTGAGGTAGCCTTGTTTAAAGTGGCCTTTTTCTTTGCATTCTTTGGGGCTTTCAGAGTTGGGGAATTAGTCTCCCCTAGTAAATTGTGTGCAGGAGGGGTTCCTTGTGAGGATTTGGTGTTATTGGAGAACAGGGTGGAGTTTTGGTTACGGACTGATCAGGAGAGAAGAGGTAAAAGGGCAATTCTCCGTTTGGTATGGGGGCAGCCGCTATGTGCCTTGTTTAGCGCTACAGGAATTTCATGGCTTGTAGGACAAATTTTCCTGGGCCTTTTCTTTGCCATGATGATGGGTCTTTCTTATCTAAATTTCAGTTTATGGTGGTGTTTAGCCGATGTTTGGAGGCAATTGGTGTAGAAAGATTGGATGTGGATGATGGAACTCGGATCATTTTCAATCATATGTTAGGCAGTCTACGTGTTTTGCTGATAGAGTGTTTTTTCTTTGTTCTTTCTTCCCAGGCCATCCCTGTTTGGTTTGGATTCTTGGCCACTCTTACGTGCATTGTGTGTGGATATCCGGCGGGATGGGCAGCAGCTGGGTTTTTCAAGACGCCATGAGGGTAAAATGGATCGGTTTTCGAAGTATGGCATGGAACCAAGTACTTCTTGAGTTCCATCATTTTGCTGCTTTGGATAGGCCCCATAATGCTTTGGTTTTACATGTAGGTGGCAATGATTTGGGTGACAGACCTTTTCGTGAACTTACAGTATCAAGGATATCAAGTATGAACATCTGAACGGACCCAGATACGCATCTAACAATGAGCAGTGAGTTTATCACTGCTGGCAATGACAGACACGCTGCGGAGTTCACATGAGTGATCTCCGATGCGTGTTTGCATCACGTCTGTTGGGTCTGTCCTTTGGATGTGCTACAAGAAATGACATGCAATTCTTGGATCGCATCCGAAAGACGGACCCGACAGACGCGATGCAAACACGCAGCGGCGATCACACATGTGAACGCCGATGTGTGTTTCACATTGCGGGCAGTGTTAAACTCACCGCTCATTGTTAGATGCATGTATGGGTCTGTTCAGACGGACCCAAACACGCATCACAAAAGCGTATGTTCACACGGACACAAGACGCCGTGTGAACATAGCCTAAGTGTTTATCTAATCGGGTGCACTATGCTATGGCAGTAAATAGTTCTACACATATAAGCAAATAATTTTCCTTATAAAACATCTTCAACTGGTGTGTATTTTTTTATATATATTTCTTTACAGAACTATGTTGATGAAGTTGTCTAGGATTAGAAAACATAACTGTTTACTTCCAAAAATGGTGCCCAGTGTCGGACAGAGGTGCTTGGGGCCTACCAATGAAATTGATTCTTGGGGCCGACCCTATAGCTACTGTACATGACTGCACATACTTCACCCTACCTCTTTCACTTTGCCTCTTGCCCTAAAAAGCAGCCCCAGAATGAGGAGCCCATCATACCAAGGGACCCACCTTTTCAAGGGGCTCACCGGGGGTTTCCCCTGCTCCACTGTGGGGCAGTCCATGCCCGATGGTGCTTTATTTGATCACAGTCTCTCCAAGAAAGGTACCAATCTGACCAGGATCGCTCATTGTTTGTACAAACCCACCCCTTTTATTTCCTGGAAGAAGCAGAAGGATCAGCAAGTATGGTCTAGTACTGCAGGTCATCCCCATCTACTTCAATGGAATTGAACTGCAATGACAAAACCCATGGACAGACGTGTGCTGTTTTGGGGGTGGAAACAGCCCTGGTTTTCTAATCCAGACAGACTTATTTTAATCTAATTTTGACCAACATTGTCTTTGTGTTTCTAGTGTTTATCTCCACTTTTTATCCAAGGTGCAGACGAGCACATTCGCATTATGTGTAATTTTCCCATTACTGGTGCTTACGACAGTGGAGTATTACACATGCTTTGTCATATACTGCATATTGATAATGGGGATTTATTGAAGTGAAGCCTGATCTGCTGTTATTAGTTTATCAGCATATAATTTCATTCCATTATGGACGTTTTATGAAAAGTAAAATGTCACAAAGTTTATTAAAGCTGAATCATCCATTCATCTGTTAAATTGTGAGATTACCTGACAAAAAAAGTATAACTGAACAAGAAGTACTTCATATGGAGATCTGATCATCAGAGCAGCACTAATTGTAAGTGACGTTAATTATACTTCAAAGCTTTTTATTGTCGAGTTGCTATTGAGTGCACCTTCAATTTTTTCTCTTATTTCCGTCAGCAGAATAGTGATGGAAATGAGCAAAAATGTGTATTTTCTTGATACTTTCTTTAGTCATGATGAGTTCAGGGATCACACTGACAGTGAAGAGTAGGATCTTGTGGAGGACTCAGGCCTTGATAGGATAAAGGGCCTATGAGGCTTAGCAGTTTGTGATGCAATCAAAAAGGAGCTTTATCTGTTCTGCACAGCTAAATAGTGACCCCAGTCTCATGTTCTCTAGAGGGCTTAATATACTCCACTCTGCGGTGATCACCATTTCCAATCATTTAAAGACATGTTGTGGCAAAATACCTCTGATAAAGGCCTACTTCTGGTCTCTACCATCCAGGAACCAGGGTTAGGAGAAAGTTTAGGCAGAGTAGGTGGTTCCTGAGAGCACAAATGAGGGGTAGGGCCAAAAACATGGCTTTTGTAGAAAGAAAACATAGTTTTGCCTCTAAATTTTCTGCCAACCAGTGTCATAAATGTTATTAATTGACCATTTCTATCACTCTGAACTTCCAGTGTAGGGGTACAGGAGGTGCATTTAAAATCACAGCCTTGGGAACTAGCACTGCTTTAAATGGAATAACTGTGTCATACACATGAAAACTGTATATATCCCAGATAAAGGTGCACATGGCCACTAAAAGGTAACGCTCTGCAGTAAGGTGTAATGATTTGACAAAAACTACACGTAGAAGAAAAGATCCCCTCCCAAGGCTTTATTCATTCTTCACTGCAGCATATTATAAAATAACACTGTGGAATATAAGTAATGTGAAATAGTGGGTGTACCACCAATTGACGTATCCTTACTCTTTGTCAAAGCCTGAACACCTGGACATACAAGTACAGACACTATTACTATGAATAATTACAATACTAAACAAAGCTTATCACACAGTAAAATAACAGTTTCATTATGTGTAAAGTGTCCACAGTCCAACGTAATAGGATGAGAACTTCAAATGAGATCATTACAATCACTTGATCCCAAAGGACACAAAAGGACCACATGTATGAAACTGTTTAGGTCTAAAACTCCCTCTTTTGCCCATAGTAACCTAGTATTAGACCTAAACAGGTTCATACATGTGGCCCAAAGTTTTAGATTTCAAAACCAATGTTGTCTCTCTTCTCTGTAGTGCAATCTGTCGATCATCCATTCAGACTGATGATGTAAGACTCTGTTCACATCTGCATTGGAGAGGGGTGCCTCCTTCATCCTGAAGAATAGCGTAGCATGCAGCACTATTTATTTCATCAAAACAATGGACACCATTAGAAGTTATTGGGTCTGTCGGCCACCACTGGTAACAACAACATTTTTGTTCTCCTATGACAAAAGAAAAATGCAATTGACAATGAAAATGTGAACAGAGACCAATATGATTGAGTCCAGAGTAGACCCATAGGCATTAATAGAACAAAGTCCTATTTGGACTATGTTTGCTCTACTTGCCAGTGGTATGCACTCTTGTGTCCCTCGCAAAAAACATATGTCACCGGCAAATCAAGCAAACATAGTCTTTAGGACTAGGTACAGTATGTTCTATTAATGACTGTGGGAACATCACAGAAGAAATGGGACTAAAATTGAATACAAATCACAGAAGAATGAAGGCTTACTGATTCCCAAGCAGGTCAGACACCAGTTCCCAAGAGGACCCAGAGCAGCCACAATGCCATATGCGAGGCTGGCGCAAAGTACGAATAGGCGGCTTCTATGAATGAGGAGAGTGGCTGCCTCTCCCGCCATCACACCCTGCTCTCAGATAGGGCAGTATAAACCACCTGACAGGTTCCCTTTAAACGGCAGTTCCCAACATAACACAGAAGAACCCACTGTGCACTGAAGGAAAGATTGCCTGCCCAATCTAATGGTAATAGCATCACCAAAACCAATTGTGCAAGTATGATATTAAGGTAGCCCTCATGCATAGAAGGTGTTAGTAGTCACCTATTAGTATTTTGCTCCTGATAAACCTTACCATGTGGCATTGTTGCTGCTCAGAGTCCTATTGAGAATTGGCTTCTGACCTGCCTGAAGATCGGTAAAGGGCCATTCACACATCGTTTTATTGTGACGCTTGGTTACGTTTTGGAGTAGAAACGTAGACCATGAGAAACATATACAAACATGCATTTCTATGTATACGTCACTGTTACTAATGTATACAGTTACATCCATTTATGTACTTAAAAACGTATACTTATTTTTAAACATGATGTTTTATTCGGGTCAAGTTGTTATTTTGGGGGAATAGTTCAAGTTCACTCATAAATTATTGCAGACGTGTTTAAATTTTTTTTATTTTTTTTTAAATTTTTTTTTTTACACCATTCACATTTCACACTTAATAACTTGTTAGATTAATTCTACAGGTTATTACGGTCGTGTGGATACCTAATATCTGTAGTTTTTTTTTGTGTGTGTAATGTATGCACATTTATTTTTTATTAAATATTTATTTTTATTTTATTATTTATTTATATTTTTATACACTTTTTAACGTTTTTTACTGTTTTTTAAATCTCATGAAGGAATAACTATTTTCCTTTTTTTTTTTTTACACGTCATAATATATTAGCATATTCATGTATGCTAATACATTATAATATGTGTCAGTTTGACACAGGCAGCGAGTAGGGCAGGACACAGTCTGCCTGTCAGCTAGCTTCTTACACAGACAGCCCTGGAGCTACTCTAGATCCCCAAGGCTGACTGTGCGGCCGTTCCCCGGGCTCTTTTGGGTTACCAGGAGACCCGATCACTCGACAGAGCAGGGGAGAGCCCTTTTATTTTGCTGTGGTCACGAACCACGGCAATCAAAGGGTTACGCGCCAGGCAGCGGTGGTTTTCCCCGCTACCCAGCGTTTGCAGAGGCTGCGCTGGGAACAGTGCTGTGAAGTACAGCTCTGTTCCTAAAGCAGTTGTGGTGCTAGAAGCCGCAAACTCTGATGTTTGCCGCAACGTCAAAAGACATCGCTGCAGACGAACGATCTGAAATGCCCGCTGTCAAAAGACATCGTTAAGGGGTTAAGCCATGCGTTTAGTTATTGTTTTGTACCATCCAAATGAATATGATTAACATGTGTGAACCCAGCCTAAGTAAGCCCCCATTCATCTATTAATGACTATGCATGGCCATAACTACATCACAGTATTCATCCGAGTACTTTTTTCCTGATGCCATGATGGATATCTGCAACATAGAGAAGAACGAAGTGTAAACCCAACATTAGTCTGTTTTAAGTAACACTAAGGCCGTGTTCACACGGCTTATTCAAGCCATAATTGCGGGCCGGATTTCGCCCACAGTTACGACTTGAATAAGGGGCGGGACGGGGGCGGGGCGGGAGCGTGGCGGGGGTGCTGCTTTCTGGCTCCATAGACAATGCATTATTTTCGACGCGTACGCGCCATCAATAATGTGCATGTCACTTTCTCCCCCCGCGGCGGATTCGCCGAGCGGGGAGGAGAGACGGAATCCATAGTTGTCTATGAAAACTGTGGATTACCGTAGTTACTGGGACGGATTGGAGCCGTACTGAAGCGCAAATATGGCGCGCAGTACGGCTCCAATCGTCCCAGAATAAGCCATGTGAATGAGGCCTTATAGAAAAGAACATCATTTGAAGGTTCTGTGGTTCTTACTCTATCATCAATATTTTTTTTACTTATTAAAATCGCACATTGATACATATTATTTTCTTCTCAGCTATTACTGTAGACTTTTTTTTATCTGTTGTCTGCATATGACTGAGGGGGCGGTCATTTTGTCTGAGCTGACTTTATCAGCATTAAGAGGGATGCTTTGCAGCAGCTACATAGACATAGGAGTCTGGGAACATGCTGTGACCTATTGACTTCTGTGGGAGAGTTTTCTGTACCGGTAAAAGGGTGAGCAATGACTACACATTGGTGTCAGCTTTCACTGTAATCCTGCCAGTGCTGATGATGAGGAGACTGGTGAGAAGTGATCTCTACGGAGCAGAAAGTGTCAGACTCTTATTAGGCTTAGTGGCCAATGTGAACACTGCAGGATCTTAGGATGTTTTATGAAATATGGACAGTGACATTGAAACTGAAGAGAAGAAAAGCACCAAAAATTCATTAAAAATATGTTTAACATGAAAACAGGATTTAAACATTAGGTTGTTTACTGTTGACACATTCACATCAAAGGGATGGGCGCACGACAGTGGTAAAATGCAGGTCGGGCTCTGTTTAAAGAATCTGCATTTTATTGTCTTTTGGATGGTTTTGGGGGACAGTTCTGTCCGTGGTTCGCGGATTCGGCTGTCTCCCATTAACCATTGAACAGTACATCTTCCGTCCAAAAACTGTGTGGAAGAATGTGCATGTTCCGAGTTTTGTGGACGGTTTTTGGACTTAAAAACCAACCGTCAAAAAAATATCTGAGCTGTGTAGACTACTATTAACACTTTAGAAGTCGGGGTTTGCGGCACAGAGCATATCCTGCGAGCACCGGGGAGCGGAGGAAACCTCCATAATCCGGTGCTTTCACCCTTTGATTGCAGCGGTGCGTTACCGCAGCGCAATCAAAGGGTTCCCCTGCTCTGTCGGGTGATCAGATCACCCAGTCACCTGACAGAGCCCGGGGAACGGCTGCACAGTCAGCCCTGGGACCTAGAGTGTCTGTGTACTAAGCGAGTGACCAGGGGCCTCCGGTTCCGGCGCCAACTCATGTGGAGGTGAGGCGGATTGGCTCCCCGCGCCCGCCGGCTAACTTACCGCCCCGAGCTGTTTGAAACAGCGCAGACCGGCCGAAACTAGCTGCGGCAGTTCGCCCACATACCGGGGCACACCGCCCGACAAAGACCGCCCGCATCGCGGGTGTCGCTCGCCTGTTGCGGGCCACCCGCTATAGTCCGTGTGGAGCCCCGGGGTCGCCCGCCCTCAGGAGACGGGCGCTCAAGGTGGACAGTGCACGCAACGGGCTAAGACACTCATTACAGCTGGTTGTGAGGTGAGGAATGCTCACCCGTGCCCTAGTGGCCCTTGAGGACTATCAAATCCCCCAGAGGAAATCATCTGCCACGATACGCTTGCCACATGGTGGCATCCATTTTGAGAGGCCCAGACAAATCATAGCGCCACTTGCTGTGGGTCACTCACCCAGGATAAGGGGTTTCCTGCCACGGGCCTGCTATATATAATACTAGGGACAGTAGCTGCGGACAACCCGCACACACCGCCTGCTACAGGCTGCCACAAGCTGCACGCACCCCGGACGTGTGGGGTATCCAGAGGGGCCGCAAATCCCCCCGTGAATTCGGCTGCATCGCTCCCCGCTCCCTGATGGAGAAATACTTGCTCCACAGCGCCCAGAAATCGGAGCAGCAAGACAACCGCCACAGACCGTACCCAAAATGGCCTCCACCAGCCATGTGCAGCCCAGTGATGCAGAGGAAGAACACAGCACCGCCAACATCAGCAAAAGGGGGGAGGAAGATACTGGATCATTCCCTGATACCTATCTAACGGGAGCCCAGGATTCGCTCAACCCAGTCAGCAATATGGCTATTAACTACACGCTTCTAGCCACGGAGGTAGCGAGACAAATAGCCCCAGATCTACAGGCGGCCCTTGAATCCACTATCTAGGCTTCCCTGCTCAAATTGCAGCAGGATGTCCATGCTCACTCTGCTAGACTTGAAGAATTAGAAAACAGAGTAAACGACTTGGAGACCGACAATAGTACCCTGAATGCCCGCCTGAAACTCTGTGCCAAGGCACAACTGGTGCAACAAGAACGCATCGAAGACCTTGAGAATCGTTCCAGATGGAGCAACCTGAGGCTGGTGGGTCTCCCTGAATCGTTTAAGCAACGCGACCTACAACCTCTTTGCCAGGAGGAGTTGCCTGCTGCTCTGGGCATCAATCATAGCTGCCGTATTGAAAGAATACATCGAATAGGGCCGGAGGGAAAGTCAGGCCCGACGTCCAAGTCTCAACAACGACAGAAGAGTCGCACTGTGATAATGAAATTCCTGGACTTTAACGACAAAGTTGAAATCCTGAGGGCATACCGCAGGCTCAACAAGCCACTATTACTTCAGGGACATAAAGTGCTGCTTTTTGAAGACTTCTCCGCAGAAGTTTCCCAGAGCAAAATCTGTACAGCGCTATTCCACCAGAAGATCCGTTTCCAGATCCTCTACTCGGCCATGCTCAAGTTGCTGGATCCAGATGGCCCGTCCAGGTTCTACAATTCGGCTGCAGAAGTTCAAGTTCCAGAGAGGCCCAGGCTTCCAAAACATCAACAAGATTACCGCGATCTCCTGGGGCGACTGCGGCGGATCTTTTTGGGTCCCCCAGAAGAAGACAAAGGGAAGCCCCCTGGACTCGTTCATTATCTCTCTCACTGCCTCCACTTTCCCCTAAAGAAAGTCGCCAGCCGAGACGGGGACGTCGACGGGACTCTACTCCGGACTGAGCAGATCGGCTATCCTTCCACGGCGAAATTCAGGTTTTGGGGATGGGGAGGTTGGACTGTATGAAGGGTGTCCTTGGGCCATACTTGATGACAAGGCAAGGGCTGTCGTAGTAGACCTTTCAGACTGTATTGACGGGGAGCTTCTCTGTCACACCACTAGTTTGTAGGCCAATTAGAGTATCTTGACAACTTAAAATGTCGTGCCGGTGGGTGGGGGGGGGGGCATCCGTCTTTCCTTTCGACAGTGATCCCCCATCTTGATGAAAAAAAGGGAGTCCCCTCAACGTATTGAAGGAGGTAAAGGTAGCAGCCTTCCTTTGGCGTCATTTTACTCTTTTGCCGGTTGGCAAATATCCATAAGGTTTTTTCAGTTGTTCATTTGCTTGTTTAATGTGTTTATGCTGCGATGCGTCATCCTCTCATACTCCTCCGTGCCGCCCCCAACAATTTTCCCGAAACCTAGAGTGATGGCGGTGGTACAGAACCCTCCCGGAATACTCAGTGCCAACCCGCAGCTCTCCCACATTGAGATATCCTTTATACGCGGATCATTTCCTTGAATATAAAGAGGCTCCGTTCCCCGAACAAACGGATGAAGGTGATCCGACATCTAAAGAGACTCCGCCCTGATGTAGTCCTCCTGCAGGAATCTCATCTGCAGGCGAACGACATTAAGCGCTTTGAGAAGCTGTGGGTGGGACACGCATATGGGTCGCCTTCTGTGTCTGGCAAGGCGGGGGTGGTAACCCTACTGCACAAAAATTTCCCTTTTGAGCTAATTTCACATGATCATGATTCTGAGGGAAGGATATCGCATTTGGTTATTAAGTGGGGTGATTGTGACCTTAGTATCTTCAATATCTATGGGCCTAATGGTCAAAATCGAGCATTCTTTAAGGAGTTAGAGGAGAAAATCTGCATGGATAGGAATACGTGCCAAATTGTCGGAGGGGACATGAATACAGTCATAGACCCGGTGGAGGACAGAAGGGGAGGGGTAGCAAGCAAAAAGGGCGTTAGAGACCCAGAGAGAGGAATCCTCAGCCACCTACTAGAAGTCACTAATCTCCATGATTGTTGGAGAGAGAGGAATCCTGATGAAAGGGACTACACTTATTATTCCCCGGTCCACCAGTCTTGGTCCAGACTGGATCACCTACTGGTTTCGAACTCCCTCCAAACCAAAATTGAAAGCGCCAGAATTTTAAACATGGTCATCTCCGATCACTCCCCGATCTCTATAGAGTTGCTGGAATCCTTCCCAAGGGGCTCGGACTTTATTTGGAAGTTCCCCTCATACCTTGCAAAGACAGATACTTTTGCAGAGATGGTTAGGGGTTGGTGGATGACCTATGCCTCAGATAATGCGACCCACCGAGACGATCCTTCACTCTGTTGGATGACCGCGAAAGCGGTGCTTAGAGGTAGGGTTATAGCCTATACTTCCGTGTATAAATGTAAATTGAAGAAGGCCTATTTAACAGCTTCAGTAAAGGTCAGAGAGGCCTATAAGGCCTTTCTCGGGGATAACTCTGATAAGTCAAAACGGGACTGGGAGCAGGCTAAAAGGGATTTTGACCTATGGGCAGAACGTAGAGAGGAACTACACAGGTCGCATTTACACTCCACCCTCTTTAGATACAGAAACAAATCGGGAAAATCCTCTCTCAGTTACTGAAGGGGGCCTATAAACCTTCACATATTTGAGCTCTCCGTACCCCTGAGGGCACAGTCACCGCTGACCCAGCACGGGTTAATGAAATATTTCGGCAATTTTATGCCACATTATATCAAGCGGAGGGGCAACTTCAGGCAGAGGAGGGACAAAAATTCCTATCTGGAGTCAAATTGCCGTGCCTTTCTGATTCGCAGAGGGAGGAACTGAGTGCGGTCATTACTGAGGAGAAGGACAAACTAGCTATCCGCCACTTGAAGACGGGCAAGGCCCCGGGACCTGATGGGTTCTCGGGGGAGGCGTATAAGATTCTGATGGATCAGATTGCCCCTACCCTCACCGAATATTACAACTCGGTCCTCTACAATGGGACTGTTCGACCAGAATCTAAGAACGCTTATATTAAAATACTCCCCAAAAAGGGGAAGGACCCACTACTTCCTGCATCCTATAGGCCTATATCCCTCATTGACATCGATCAGAAAATCATGTCCAAAATACTTGCCGATCGCCTTGCTTGTTTCATGCCGCACCTGATAGGATCCTCTCAGAAGGGATTCATCAAAGGCCGTGCGGCGGTAGGCACATTAGGAAGGTACTTGCGGTTTTGGAGAGGGTCCGACACAAACCATTGCCAGGAGAGTGGCCTGTTTTAGTAGCCTTTGACGCAGAAAAGGCCTTCGATAACGTGAGATGGGACTGGCTCTGGTTTGTCCTGGATGCTATGGGAATAACTGGGGCATTTAGGTCTTTTCTTTCTGCCATCTACGATGCTCCAACAGCTCAGATACATACCCCAGGTTTCCTTTCACCAAAAATTACTTTTCAGTAAGGGACACGACCGGGGGTGCCCGCTGTCCCCCTTACTTTTGAATTTGGCCCTCGAACCCTTGGCACGACTGCTTGAGGATTCTGCCCTGTTTACGGGGATCAAGATAGGGAACAGAGAGGTTAAGACTGCCTTGTTCGCAGACGACCTTTTACTGTTCATGTCGGATCCCCTGACCCAGCTCTCTCAGGTACTAAATTCCATGCATCATTTCGGCACGTTATCAGGATACAAAGTGAATGTATCCAAAAGTGAATTACTGGAACTTGGCCCAAAATTTTCAAAATCCCAATGGGCAAATATGGGCGTAGACATAGCTCGATCCCAAGAGTACCTCACTTATGTGGGAATCAAGATAGGTCGGACTCCAGATGTGATGTACAAGGTGAACATTCCCCCCCTTATCAACAAAATCTCTCAAGATCTAAAGCACTGGGCCCCCTTGCCGCTGTCAATCGCCGGCAGGTGTCACGCCATAAAAATGGTATCGTTCCCTCAGCTGCTATATCCATTGCAGACTCTCCCATTCCTGCTCAAGCACACGGACATCAACAAAATTAACTTGTGCTTCTCTAACTTTATATGGGTAGGGAAAAAACCCTGCATCGCACTACACAAATTAATATTACCAGTTCGTGCAGGGGGGCTGAATCTCCCAGATGTCAGGGGATACAATCTGGCATGTCTGGCTCGTCATGTGATCGACTGGATTGAGGGACATTCACGCTTCTCAAACTGGGAACTGGAAAGGGAACTGATGCGCCCTTGGCATCCGCAAGCTTTGCTCCATACCCGATATCCCAAGTTGCCTGCATTGATCAAGACGTCTCCCCTGTTTCGGGACACAATAATGGTTTGGAAGGAGCTTGGAAAACGTCTAGGCCTTTCCTTTGCTCTCTCTAAGGATATGCCTATTTGGGATCATCCCGAATTTCCTTTGGGTCAAAGCAACCCGATGTTTGGGAGATGGAGGGAGGCAGGTCTGGTCACAGTAGGGCAGCTGATGCATGTGAACTCTCGGAGATGGCTGAAGCCCTCGGAGATGCTTGAAAAGTTCTCCATGCCCGGATCACATCTCTTGGCCGCTTGTCAGCTTTTCTATTTCTGCAATGGGAGGCTCAGATATGTATCCAAGGAGACCATCCCTAATGATTTTGACGTCTTTCTCACCACCCACAAGGAATCCTGTTGTCTCTCGGGACTCTATGCAGATATGCGAGGGTGGTGTAGGAAACGAGAAGCCTCCCAGGCATTCCATTATTGGCGCCGACGATTGGGAAATGATCAGATCCCAGACATGATCCCGAAGGGAGTCGCGGCCATATGCAAACATATTATATGTGAGACCTGGCGAGAAACTTACTTTAAGATCATTCACAACGCCATCTACACCTTCAACCTTCCCCCATCTCGTAATTTTCCCGATAGAATACAACATTGTCCTAACTGTGGCACACATAAAACAGACTTATGGCACGGTCTGTGGGTATGTAGCTATACACAGACCTATTGGGACACGATCCTTCAATACATCCAGCTTCACTTTGGGGTTACTCTTGAGAAACATTATGAGCTTTTGATCTTTCACTGCCCTAGACCCCCGGATGCGGAGGGGGTAGGGGACCCTGAGGTGGTACCTAACTCCACCGGTGTTCCGGGAATAGTTCATATTACACTTCTGGCAGCGAAACGTTGTTTGCTACAGTTGTGGTTGAAGCCCACTCTCCCGTCCACCTCCGGGGTGATGAGACAGCTGGAGGACTATCTTATAGCTGACAAGTTAAAGACGGAGAGGCGTAGGGAGATCCGTACTCCGGGGTTTTTTAGACGCTGGAGAACTTTCATAGAGTCGCATTATTCTGATAGGGAGATAGAAGCTCTCATGCAAGAGTTTAAATATACAGAATGGTACTGTAAGGAAGGGGTTGGCGGCACGTTGGGGAGATTACAGATCTGAGGAAACAAAAGAGGGACGCATACGCATTTTTGTTAAGTTTGTAGTTTGTTTATTCCTGGCTGTAATGTTTTTCTCTGCATGTAATGTTTACATATTTCAGGTGTGGGCCTGGAGACTGTGCAAATCTATGCTGTGATAATTTTACATGTCAGAGAAGTGTGTTAATCGTGTTCTATGTGTAAAATTTTTGAAAATGCAATAAAATGTGTTTAAAAAAACAAAAACAAAAAAAGCCAGTGACCAGGACACACTGTGTGGCATCCTGATCACTGCCTGTGTCAGACTGACACAGATTATAATGTATTAGCATATATGAATATGCTAATACATTACTAAGTGGAAAAAAAAATATTAAAAAAATGTAAAACAGTTCTCCCTTCATGGGATTAAAAAAAAAAAGGAAAAAAGAAACAAAAAAAGTGTAAAAAAAAGAATAAAAAAATAAATAATAAAATAAAAATAAATATTTAATAAAAAATAATAGTGCATAAATTACACACACACACAAAACCTACACATATTAGGTATCCACACGACCATAATAACCTGTAGAATGAATCTAACAAGTTATGAAATGTGTGAAATGTGAATGGTGTAAAAAAAAATGAAAACAAAAAATTAAAAAATTAAAAATACTGCAATTACAACTTGTCCCGAATAAAACGAGGCCTCATACAACTGCGTCATTGAAAAAATAAAAAAGTTACAACTGTTGAAACGCAAGGAGGCAAAAGCTAAAAAAATGTTCTGGTCATTAAAGGGGTTGTCTCACTACAAGGATTGATTTTTATGTTAAAGATCTTGCAAAGACAAGTCACTTTGCAATATGTGTCCATTAACAGTGTCCTACCTATTCCTAGATATCCCCTCTTGTATGGGCTGCATCAGCTCCTCAGGTCACTATAGCTACAGACCTGTTTACTCTCTCATGATAGGCTGCCAGCACTGGTTGCTATAGCTACAGACCTGGCTTCTACTGCAGCCTAGTGGAGGCCAGTAAACACGCCCCTGAATCAAAAGTGAAACCAAGAAAACAGGACAGAGGTAAGATGAATCAATGTAGTGAGACAACCCCTTTAACTACTTTTCAGGTATTCGGCTTAAGGGGTTAAAGTCTATGGGCATAGTGGACAATTTGTTTTCAAATCCGAAAACCGTCTGAAAAATCATCTAAAAACCTTGTCATGTGGACTTGCCCTACGGCTATGTTAATGGGGAAATTGTGATGGCACTGTTAAAGGAGATCGAAGAAGTCCACAGCACACAAATGTAGATTTTGATTTTTATATTGCAACAAACTATATTTACAGATGTTATGTCAATAAAGTTAAATAAACCTTAATCTTATTTACTCACTAATGAATATAAAAGGCATAATAAGGAAATAGGTAATGGAATGTGAATCAATGTCTAGATCCCATAGGTAAATGGGCATTGATCTATATAATGAGGACCTGGCCAGAACCAGCAGAGTATATCGGTACTATGGCCCAAATGGAAAACTTTATTGCCAGACAGGGTATAGGAGAAGGTGTTGCTAGGTTTGCTGGTGGTATCAGTCCTGTTAAAGGAGGCATCCACATTGTCAACAAAGGCAATATGATGGCTACATTAACTTCTTAACAACCGCCCACTGTCTTTTGACCTCAGCTGGTGCAGGTCGTTCGTCTGCAGTGACGTCTTTTGACGTCGTTGTAGACATCGGTGTGTACGACTCTCGGCACCGCAGCTGTGCTGAGAACAGGGCTGTACTTCACAGCCTTGTTCCCAGCAAAGCCTCTGCAAACTTCAGGGAGTTGGAGAACCTCTTCTCCCCGTCTCTTAACTCTTTGATTGCCGTGGTTCGTGACCGCAGCCTAATTGAAGTGCTTTCACCTGCTCTGTCAGGTGATCAGGACTCTGGTGACCCAACAAAGCCCTGGGAATTGCTGCATAGTAAGCCCTGCGGACCTGGAGTAGTCCCAGGGCTGTCTGTGTAACAAGCCTGCAGTCAGGGCACACTGTGTGCTGCCCTGACTGCTGCCTGTGTCAAACTGACATAGATTGTAATGTATTAGCATATTTGAATATGCTAATACATTACTAAGTGTAAAAAAAAAATTAAAGCAGTTATCCCTTCATGGTATTTGTTTAAAAAAAAGGAAAAAAAACATAATAAAGTGTAGAAAAATAAATAATAAAATAAAAATAAATACTGAATGAAAAATAATTGTGCACAAATTAGACACACAAAAAAACCCTACACATATTAGATATCCACATGAGCGTAATAACCTGTAGAATTAATCTAACTAGTTATTAAATGTGAAGTGTGAATGGTACAAAAAAAAATTGCAAAAAATGTTTTAAAAAATTCAGCAATAATTTATAAGTGAACTTAAACTATTCCCCCAAAAAGTACAACTTGTCCGGAATAAAACAAGGCCTCAAACAACTGCGTCATAGAAAAAATTAAAAAGTTACGGCTGTTGAAAACACAAGTAGGCAAAAACTAAAAAGAAATGCTGATCATCAAGTACTTTTCAGACGTTTGACTTAAGGGGTTAATATGGGGCCAAACAATAGCACAATTAATGGTGGCACTATTTAAAAAAGAGTGCTATAATCTCACACATTAGTACAGTTGGTGGTCTAGAAGCAGGCTCAGACTGGCCCACAGGGGAATAGGGGAAACCCCCGGTGGGCCCCTGGGATTGACATACCTGGAGTTGTATTTAAACTGCATGTACATCCTCAGAAGAGTCAAAAAAGCATAAAAAGAGAGGCAAAAAGCAAGAGGCAGAGTATAGGAGGCATTAACAGTCATTTACAGTAGCTGTAGGGTGGGCCCCAAAAATAAACTCCACCGATCGGCCCATAAAAACTAAACTGGTGGGCCCCTAGAGTCAACTCTACCTGTGGGCCCTAGGCACCCCAGTCCGACACTGTCTAGAAGTGTTTGTTTTTTGGACCCCAGCTTTTCATTGCAGTCACATCATGTAACATTGCAGAACTAACACAACAGTCCGTGTGACTTTTGAAAGGTCGCTTGTGATTACTTCTGGCCACATATCCATTGTGCTGGCATAACAGAAGTCGCATGTAACAAGAATAGTTTTGGGCTAACGTGTCAGAACCTTCTATACTATTTCAGTTGACCACTGCTTCTCAAGGGTGGTCTATCCCTGGTACAAGAGGATTATTCAATACATGCCAGTAACATAGGCATTACATGTCAGTAACAACGAATGCATGAAGCTTTACAACTCACAAGGTGAACACATCTAGATATTATTCAGAGCTTGCTTTGGTTAAATGCTCATATTCCTGACTGAGCGACATTGAAAATGATCAAAACCTTCTTCTCAGTGTCTGATCGTGTCTTGGACCCCAGCTCCTGACCTGTACTTTGAAGTCTCAATAGTGTCTGTGCTTTTGAAACAAGACATGTAGTTCTCTATAATTACCTTTCCTTTTATTTCCTCGCGGTATTTTATTGTCTACAAAGAATACAAATCCAGCACACGTCCTTTAAATGCATCCTCAACAGAAAAGTCAATTTCATTTGAAGTTTAGTTTTCCTCTGAAAATCAGCGTTGTCCCAAATATTTTACAAAAACCCTTTGATACAGAAAGAACTATTCCCTTTGTGACAGTAAAGTAAAGCAGAATAGGGCTATATATTTATTCTATAGCTTCATTTCCCAGACATCTCCTATAGGACTTTCTCTAGTAACATAAAAAATTATTGAAGATATACATATACTCATTCCTGAGAGGGGAAAGAAAGAAAGCAGTGTGTAGCAAACCAAGTGCCCCTACACATATTAGGTTGTGCCACACATAACAAATAATGCAAATTAAATTGAGTGCCATACTGTATCCAATATTTTACAGTGATTTTATAAAACCAGAAGCAATATTTGGTTTTGCACATCAAAAAACTTTGTTTAAAAAAAGCACAAATGCACACTGGTGTGGCAGCAATACATACACATGTTCAAATTCCAAAAACAGTGGCACACTATGGACAAAAGAAACTATCAAAAGGGACATAGGAATTTTGGAAAAAGCATTACTGCTAACTAGGATACATTGAAAATTTTTTTGAGGTTCTTAGTTCACACTTTTGGCCAAAACTGCTTAAGCCCACCTCATAATCTTCAAGGGGACCTCAAGTGCAGGTGGGTCCTACGCTATTTTTACCTCTCTATTGGGTCCTGTTCAGACCAAAAGTTTTGGCCAAAAGTGTGAACTAAGAACCTCAAAATTTTTTTCCATGTATCCTAGTTAGCAGTAATGCTTTTTCAAAAATTCCTATGTCCCTTTTGATAGTTTCTTTAGTCCATAGTGTGCCACTGTTTTTTGAATTTGAACATGTGTATGTACTGCTGCCACACCGGTGTGCATTTGTGCTTTTTTAAACAAAGTTTTTTGATGTGCAAAACCAAATGTTTCTTTTGATTATATGTAGGGAGGAGTGGCTGCCTCAATTTTGGTTTTTGCGCCCCACCCACCTTCTCAGGTTTTAAATCAGTGTAGTGTGCTTTGAAGCAGGTATCTTCCCCCCGAAGTGGCGGGGGTTCTGGAACGGGACCCAAATAGAGAGGTAAAAAAATAGCGTGGGGCCCCAAAACCTGACTTGGGGGGTCCCCTTTGAAGTTTGGGAAAGGGTTTGGGCTTAAGCATTTTTGGGCCCAAAAAATGGACCTAAGAACCCCCAAAAAAAATTTTAAAATGAAACCTTTTAGTTGCATAAGGCTTTTTTTTTTTAAAATTCCCATGTCCCCTTTTCCCTTTAGTCCCATAGTTCCCCACAGGGGTTTTTTTAATTTGAATGTGTTTATTTTAACCAGCCCCCTTATACCCCACACGGTTCCCGTCCCGTCCCTTTGCATAAAGAAATATAATGCCCCCAACCCAAAGGGGGCCTAACCCATTACACATAAGAACCCTCCCGGGGGTTTTATTAAATTCCCGGTAGATGGGGAGCGGGAAATTCTCTAAATTTAATGGGTGGCAAAAGTATCAAAACTTTTGCTTGGGGGGAAAAATTTTTGGGCGCCAAAAGGGAGAGTTGGATTTACGGGTGTAAAAAATTTTTTAGAAAACTGAAACACATTTTTTAAAAAAAATTATCAAATAGGAAGGGGGGGGGGAGGGGGGGGGGGGGGGGGGGGGGGAATTCCTTTGCCATTTCATCTTCTTCTGTTTTTGGCCGCAGGGAGGTCTGTTTTTTTTGGAGAGGTTCGGGGCAATGCTCGGGAAATCCTTGCTTATTGAAAAACCGGGGTTGGGGAAACCTGAGCTCTTTATGAGTCTATAAATTTCAGATAAAAAGGGTACTCTTTTCAGAGTTTTTGGGTTTTGGATTCGGGGCAGTTTTCTGCGGGGGTTGATTGTTCGTCAGTCATTGGGATTAAAACCTTAAAAACTTGTTGGCCTTTTAAAAAAATATGGTTTTGGTTGTTTCTATTTTGGGTTTTGGGCCCCCCAATATCGCTGGGGTAAAAAGGGCCTTTTGCTGCTTAGGGTATGTTCAAAAACGTGTGTTGGATCCGTTTTTAGATGCGAGTTTGGATCCGTGTTTCTGACCCAAACATGCATCTAACAATGTGCAGTGTGATTTTTTTTTTTTTAAATTAAAATTTTTTATTAGTTTTTTAAAAACATAGGAAAAGGGAAGACTTTGGCCACATGTACTTTTTTTTTTAACAAAGGCTTTCAGCAAACAAGCCAAAAAATAAGTCTCAAAAGAAGGAATTTGGGAAAAATTTTTAGGTTAAAATAAGGGCCCGCATTTAAAAGTCCAGAAAATTTTTTTAAAAGGGAAAAGCTGTACCTTGGGGAAAAAATTTGGTCAGAGCTTACAAAAAAAAAAGAAGTCACTTTTAAAGTCATGAAAAAATTTTAAGCTTAAAAACCCAAAGAAACAAAAGGGTTTACATAAAAAGGGAAAAAAGGGGTTAAGGGGTGGGGTGGGTGCCCAAACGGGGGGACGGGGCTTCATGGGGGGCCCAACTAAGAGCTATGTGATTTTCGTTGTGCGATAAACATCCCAGGGCAAACTACGTTTTCCCTTCGAACTGGTCTTTTTTGCCCTTTTAAAGGGGGCCCTTTAAAAATTCCAAAAACCCGATCTTTTCCACTTTTTGGGCATGGGTTTCCCCTGCACGGGTGGCGCTGTCTGGCGCCATCTCCCCCGAGACCCAGGCACCGGGCCCCCCTTTTTAAAAGGTAGCTTTAAGAGAAAAATAAACCTTAGAGAGACCCTGCCCCCGGGCCATTCAGCGGGTGGGTTTTAGGGGGTCAAGGGGGAATTTCTTTCCCAAAATTAAGACCCAGTGTAGGGGGTTCTGCACTGCACCAAAAACCCCGAACAATCGGAAAACCCCGAAAAATATGGGGGAGCTCCCGACAGCGGAGTGACATCCCCAAACAGGTCTGAGGCAGCGGGGGTTTCCATTTAAATTTTAGGACTTCGGGGGTATGGTCCCCAAAGAGCTTTATTTTATAAAAGTTTTCCTTAAAAGTATTTGCATGTCAGGACTTGGGGCCCGCCGTTTTTCCAAAGGGCTTGCCACCCGGGGAGGGAATGCCCCTGCCTGGGAAACAAACCCCAAACTTCGCCTTTGTATTTATGTGTCGGAGGCTCGTGGGAGATGGGTCTGAGAGAATGGTGTAAATTTCCCGAAAAGACCCCCTCTAGGGGATTTGACCGGCTTTGCATATCTTTTCAAATCGGGGGGGTATAGTTTTTTTAACGTGGATGAGCCAAACAAAAAAGATAAGAATGCGAAAACTGCAGGTGGGTGAAATCTCGATCTTTCTGGGGTTTTTGATACCCCTTTTTGGAGAGTAGAAAAGGTATCTAGTCCCCCCATCCTCACCCCCTACCAAGTCCACGAATCGGAATAGACCATGGCCCCAGCCACGGCCCAGCAACCACCTTGACGGGAAAGGGGGGAGAAAAGGGGGTTTTTACAAAAAAAGGGAGGCCTTTGGGGGGACCCCCAAAGCCAATTTAAAATTTATTTTTACAGCTTTTCCCAAAATCTGCTGGGTAAACCCGATGGGGGCCCCAACAATAGCCCAGGTTAGGCAAGGGCCCGAGAGTCCAAAAGGGAGTAAATTTTCGGATGGATTGGGCGAGCCAAACTTCTCGATCCCCCCATCCATTTAGATTTGCGCTTAAAGGGGAAGCCCAAACCCTGGGATGCGAGGGCAGGTGGGAACCCAATAATAAAGGGGGAACGTCGGGGGAACCCAAACCCCCTTCTTTTTTGCTACTAAAAGTCCCCCGTTTGGCCCCCCCGGTCCCAAACCCCTTTTGCCTTATAAACCAAAAGGAGGGCTGCCTGGTGGATCGCAGCTCACCCGGGGGAAAACCGCAAACCCCCGGGAAAGTTAAAAAAAAGATAAGGATTTTGGGGAGGATAAAACCTTTTTAAAAATTTTCGTTTACCCTCCCAAAAGGGGATGGGGAAGGGGAATCCCACCGGAGGGGCAGGTTCTTTATTTCCTTAAAAAGCAGGAAATTTTGAAACCATAGATTTGAGCTATACTGAGCCCTTAATTTTGCTTCCCCCAGGTATTTGAGTGAGTGGGGTTTTGCCATTTAAAAAGGGGTAATTGTTTTTAAAAGAGAGCAAAGGGCATCCTGGGGAACATTTATTGGGGGGGGCTTTTTTAAGGGTATTTATTTTATACCCAAAAGGGGAATTTTCCAAAAACCCCGGAAAGGGAGGGAGGGGGACGGCCGGAAAGTGAGGTTGAAACTCCGTAACGTCAAGAGTATGTCATCCGCAAAGAGGGACCGTTTAAACCCCTGTTAAAACCCCCCCCTGGTTTGCCTTTAAAGTGGGGGTTTGGGCTCGAAGGGGCGGCTGCAAGGGCTCAATGAAAGACGCAAATAAAGGGGGAAAACAACGGGCCCCTTTCGGGTACCTTTATGGACTGGAAAACTTCTGACAAGCAGGGGAGGCAACTTAAGGGAAAGCGGTTGGCGAGCGGAAATAACCCCCCTTTAACTGGCCTCAGGAAGGGAAACCAGAAAAACCCAAAGTGTCGACAGTGTTTCAAAAAGGAACGGCCCCCTTGGGCCTTTTTAAAAAGGCCTTTTCTGAAACCAAGGACAGGGGCCCCCCCCCCCCGTTTGGGATGATTGCCCCGCGTCCACCCAGGTCCAATCGTAGGGCCCGTATTTACCCCCCCCCGGGCCAGAAGGAAAAAAAAACCCCCTGGTCCCGTAAATTTTCCTGGGGGAGCCATGGATTTAAAAATCTTTTAGCTAAAAACTTTTGTATTTTTATTTTCGGGCCCCGAATTAAAGGGGGGGGGCAATCGGAAAAATATTTTGGCCCGCTTTCTGCGGGGTTCCTTGCCTGACTTGTAAAAGAGGGTAATAAGGGGTGGGCCCTTTGACTCAAAACAGCCCCTTCCAAAAAAATTATATAGCTGAAAACATGTATGGTAAAAAGGGGGCCCAGGGGTATCCCTTTAAAAGGAATATTTTACGGGAACCATCAGGCCCGGGGGACCCAAACTTGAGGGAAAGCCTTAAAAAACCCTACAGCCCCTCCATTTGGGAATGGGGGCCCCAAAACGAGGCTAAAGCCTCCTGGGGGAGGGGGTCACGAGCATTGGGCCAAAAAAGCCCTTTGTTTTGAGTTTTTTGGGCCGCCCCCCGGGGGGGGAAAGCCCGGGGGCAGTGATTTAAAGATCCGAAAAAGAAATTAAGAAACCAATTTAGCAAGGGAATTTTGGGGGTATACCCAAAAGGGCCCAATCTTTTAATCCCTAAGTCCTTTTGGCAAAAGAGTTAGACGAATTTTTCCCTTCAGCGCCTACTAGTTTTTGTTGGGTGCCTTATTGCCATATTCTTTAAGTATTTTCGCTGGAGTAAGAGGGTTTTTTTCCCTCCTGCGAACGTTTATGTCCTTCAGGTTTTAAACCGTATACCACTATCGCCTGAAGAAGCCACCCTGGGGAAAGGGGGACATCCTCCTTTCAAGCCCTTCAGGGGGCGCCCCGAAAGGGGTTTTGGTCTTTTTTTAATAGTCCTTTTCAAAAACTGGGCTCCCAGGGGCAAAAACCAGTGGCCCCGGGAAAAACCGCTTTGGGGGCTTCCCACAGGATAGGGGGCGGGGAAAACCGACCCCCCTCTTTAAAGCTCAAAGTATCGGGGAAAAGGGGGTTTCGCGTATTTTCCTCTCTGGGTGGGTTTTTAAAAAAGGGGACTCTTTTTGGGCTCTGGCATGACCCGGAGTGGGGAAACGGGAAAGGGTAAAAAATCGGCTTGGACTGGAGCAGGTCGGACCAGGTAATAGGTCCCGAAAATTAGAACCCTTTAGCATACAAGATCGGGACATTGCCAAAGAAAAAATCGAGTCTGGTGGGGGTTTTCTAAATTAAAGGGTGTGGAAAAAAAAAGAGTACTTTTATTTTTTGGGAGGGTTAACCCTCCCAGAGGGTCAAAGACCCCTTTTAGATCATGAGTTTTTCCTGAAAGCTGCTGAACCTAGCCGCAGAGGGGCCCAAACACCTTCCCCCCCCGAGCGCACCTATCCATAAAAACCCCGAAAAAATTTAAGTTAAAATCCCCCCCCCAAAGAGAAAGGGCCGTGGGGGAAAATTTTGGGTCCCTTGGCGAACACTCAAGGGGGGAAAAGGATTTTTGAGAAAAATTTTGGGCCCACATACACTTTAAACATACACAAGGTGATGGGGTTTTTCCCCCGATGGGGGTTTTAAAAGAATGATATAACCCCCCGGGGGGAACCCGGTGAAGGACGCTTTCCCCTGCAGAGGGCAATTTTAAAAAATATGGGATTCGCCACCCCTGCTTTTTTTCTTGTCTTTAAAAGGGCAGAGAAGATTTGGGGGTAAAATTGTCAGGCAAAATTTGGGAACGATCCTTTAGAGCTAAAATGAGTCTCCTGCAGGAAGACTACATCTCCCCCTAAAAAACTCCCTTTCCCCTCAGGCCAGCCTTCTTTTTTTGACATTGGAATTAAGCCCCTTTGGCCCATTTAGGGTAAAAACATCGGACCATGGTTCAACGCAGAAAGGGGGGAAAATATCCCCCTATTTTGGCTCCAGGGGGAAAGCGGTAGAAGGTGATTTAATTTTTTCCCGGGTTTCCCCCTACGGGTAGAAGCTAGGGATGGGGGGCAAAAAGGAAGGGGGGGGGGAACAATAGGAAAGGAACAAACCAACACTGAAAAGACAAACAGGGGGAAGCCACAGAAAAAAAAAGTAAATATGTAAAACCGGCTAAGGCAGCAATCAAAAAGGGGAAAATTTTTGGGGGCCAGGACCCTTTCTGGCGGCATAAGAACGCCAGGGACAGGGGTTTTTGGAAAGGTTGGTTACGGGTTACCATGAGGGCCTAGAAAGGGCCCGTCCAGCAAATCCCCCCCCCTTTGAAGGAAAAAGCCTTCTCGGTTCCCTCTGGCCTAAAAAGCACGAGGGGGAAAAGAAGAAAACCCGGGAAGAGAAAAAATTTTAGGCACACCACTCAAAACAGATCAATGGTAAAAACAACCTACGGGAAAAATCTTCTAAATTTAAAACTAAACAGAAAAAACCCCTTTATATCAAAACATGAGCTGAATAAAAAAGAAAAAAGAGACAACGTCCCAAAAAACATGTGAGGGGGTCTACCACTGCCCGCCCCCTTGACCCCCGATCCTACGGGGGGGTGGTTCCTACTTTCTGAGCCGGGGGAGAAGCCCCCAGGAGAGGCCCCTTGGGGGTTTATAGCTGGTTGCCAGGACGGGAGGTGGCGGGGGCCCGGGAGGGCAAAAGTTCCCAGAAATCCACTTGGGAACGGGGATCTGGAGTGTCTTAAGAAAGCCCGGCAGGTCTGAAAAGGGGTTTTGAGAACTCGATCGGCCCTCTACCCTTGCAGAAGGGCAAAGGGGAAAGTTCCCCCCTATAGGGGATACCTTCTTTTCCAAAGGGCCCAAGAGGGGGCCTTAGGGGGGCGCCTTTTTTGTAGTGTGTCCAGAAGAGGTCAAAAGAAGATTTGAATAGGGGCCACCCTGGAAATCTAGGGGTTTTAGATTTCTGGCCTTCTCCATGAGGGCCTCTTTAACGCTTTGGTCATGGGGGACGGCAAAAATGCCCCCGAGGAAGAGGGGTGGACCCCTTTACCCAAAAAAGGGGCCCTTGGGCTCAAATAAAAACTTGAAAAGGTTGGGGGGGGAGTTCCCCAAAATTTTGGGGTTGAATATGGGTTCAAATGGGCTTCGGATTTTTTCCTCTCCCTGTCCCTTTCAGGAACCCCCCCGGACCCTATGTTTTTTTTTCCTTTTTCTTTCGCCCCTGTTGTCCGGGTCTTCAACCTGTCGAGCCAAAACCCGGACCGCGAAATTTTGTGCAGAATAAGGGGTGGATCTGGGCCACGTACTTTCGGTGTTATCGGATCCTCTTCCAGCGTTTCCACACGGATGCTATTTGCTTGATGTCCTGTTTTGGGACCGGAACCCTCCTCTCGATCAGGGGCCCCCAAAATTTACCCTGGGAGCATGATGTTTAGGTTGGTTTCCCCGTGTGGGGGAAACAGTGGGGGGGAGGGGTATGCTGGGGGTAAGAGGGGGCCGGGGGGTCCCTTTCCAGGGGGAAAGGGGCCGCTGCCTGAGTCCATCGTTTTGGGGGTGAGAGATGGCCTAGATCCCCGGGGGTCCCGAGCCCCCGAGGAGGGCCAGGTGGAGAGTCCCCCCTGCAGAGGATTTTAAACATAGCCCCAGAGGGGGAGCCGCTGCTTTGTCCCCAGGCCCGCAAAGGGGGTTTAAATGGGCCCTGTTGGCCCGTGGGCTGCTGCACCACTGAGCTGCGGGGGAGGGGTGGGGGGTGAAAACAGGGGGGCCCCGGGACCTGGAGGCTTCCCGGGAAATTTTTTCTGGTTTCCCCCATTGGGGGCGGTAAGCAGGCGGGGCCCCCCTCGGGCGCCCTTGGTTTTCCGGGGGGAAACGTTTAGTCCTCCCCAAACCCAAAGGTTCAGCCACGGAGTTTTTTCGGGCAACAGCCGGGCGTTCAGCTTTTAAGGCCCGGCGGGGAAAAGGGGGAACTGGGCTCGCGGCGCCGGCGCACGGGAAACAGCTGCAAAAAAGGTATTCTTCCAGCGCTGTTTGGGGCCCCGGGGGTGACCGGTTTGCCCCCCCGTGGAGTTTTTTTGGGGGGGCAGTTGGAATCTTCTTTTTCCCCTTTAAAGGGCCCCAAATGTAAGCAGGGGGTTGCTTAAAAAAAATTTGCCTGTGGTCGGGGCCCCATCTATCTTGCGACCATCTTGTAACGGGTTTTCCCGGGCCCGCCCCCCGGGAGGGAGTGTGATTTACATTGCTTTCAAGGTAAAATATGCATCTGTATTCACACGATGGCATGGATCGCTGATGCTTGTTTAATTGCATCTTTCGGATCCGTTCTAAGAATGGACATGGCAATTCTCTTTTTTTTTAATTCAAAGAAACTTTATTGCCAAAACATTGAAGTGACACAAGTACAACAAAAAGTCCCCAAGTTTAAATCACCCCTCGAAAATCACATTTTAAAACGTCATCAATGATTTCCGCTTCTAAAGGGGAAGTTATCATTTGTCAAAAAACGCGAGCCCAATGACATTTTTAAAAAACAGACAATAACCTATGCAAATTACAATACCCAAAATTTAACTTTTTACGTGAAGATTTTTTTAAATTTTTAAAGGGAAGAAAAGTGTGAAACTCAGGAAAAACCTTTACTCTCTCTGAGAAAAGGAGAGATTTAGTGGGGAATGAGGGGGGAAAATTTTTTGTACTCAAAAACTCATAAAACACTTTTGATCATCTTGAAAATTGTAGTATATCCCAAAACCTCTACCAAGGGGTGTCGGATGTTTACTACACAAAAGCAACATAAAACAAAGATTTTAAAAGAAAAATAAACAAAAAAAAAACCTGAACAACGAGACGATTAAAAGGGGTTAAAAAGGGGGAAAGGTTTAAAGGGGGGGGGGAAGGGAAATCGACCCGCCGATGTCGACACCCACATCTCTCCCCACTCCCGCACAAGTCGGGGTTTACAGGAAGAAACCCCATATTTTTTCCGACTGGGAAAAGGTTTGCCATCCCTCCCAAAAATTTTGTAGTTTAAAGCAAGGGGTGTCTTGGGGCACATCTTAAACCCTCCCCCTTTTCAAATCCCCGTGTATCCCCTAAACCACCTTTAGTGAGGAGCAGGTTTAGGAACGCCCAAATCCCCGGGGAAAAATTGCTTTGGCAGCATTTAGCCCAAAAAGGGGAATAAGTCCCGTTCCTAGGTGAACGGTGTAGCCGCACACCAAAAGGGAAAAAAGTTTTTTTAAAGGGGGGGTTGTCTAGGGCTCTCCCCCATAACCATATGGATAACCTTTAAAAAACTTTTTTGCCCAAAAAAATTTCAAAAACGCACATTCCAAAACCCCAAAAAGTAAACATGGAACCCACCCCAACTCCACACCCCAGGGAAGGGTTTTTGGGGCCCGGTTTGGGGTACACTTTTTGCCCGTAAAGCTGGGACTCTGTACCATCGAGACAATACTTAAAAATTGAGTTCCTGTATCTTGATCGAGACAAAGTCCCTCGAAACCTAAAAATATCTCCTCCCCATTCTTTATCTGACAGGGGCCCCTTTTAAGTTCCCTCTCCCCCCGATTTTTTTGGGAAACGAAAACCCTTGGGTGGCTCCTTTTTTTGGGTCACAGGTTATAAACCTTGGGGAGCAAGCGGAAGGCGCATCCCACTGGAGACAAACCAAAGTTTAAATACCCAAAAGGGCCCGGTTAAAGGGAAATTACGCTTCAAGTTTCAAGCAGGGACTCCTTTAACGGATTAAATAAAAATCTGGCGAAATTCCCTTGGGGGAAGGAGGCTAAACCAGGTCGACATAAAGCTTGAGCGAAGCTCCCCCCCGTACACATCCATCAAAAAAATGTGAATTTCCCCCCTCAAAGTCCGCCTCCATACTTATCTCTAAGAGTTTCGGGAAATCCGGGTTTTTCCAAGATGGGGGTAAGCGGGGCCACCTACTTGAAGATTGGCCCTCGAGGAGGGAAACGGGTCTGCAATGAGGGTGATGTTTTGCCAGACTACGGGGGTTTTCTAAGTGTTTTTTTGGGTTTGTTTTGCGGGGGGGGCAGCCTTGGGAGGGGGGGGGTTGGGAATTTGTTAAAAACGATTCTATTTGCAACCCCCAGTTTTTGGTCGAGAATTGTGAAAGCCGTCTAATATCCTTTTTCCGCACTTGGGCCCCCAAGAAAAATATCCCCCAAATCGGGAAGGGGGTTGTCCCCCTTTCAAAAGTGGGGCCCCAAAAACCGGAAACTCTTGGGTTCCCCCCTGCCCAGAAAAAGTATGACCAAGCTTGTTTTTTAAAAAGTGGAATAGGGTTCTCGGGGAGCCCCAACCGGACGCCTGGAACAGATATAAAAGGCGGGGGCAAGGTATTAATTTTTAGGATGGGTTTATTTCCACTATTTCCCGGAGAAATCTTTTTTTGTCCCACCTGGATAGGTTCCCCCCCAGGATTTGGGTTCAATAAACGGGGTGAAGTTAAGGTCAATGTGCTTTTAGATCCTGGAATGTGTGCTCCCCCAAGTATTTTTAAAAGGGGCGTTTTTAGCCCCAAAAGAAAAGGGGTATGGCCGCTTCTAGTTGGGGGTACTAAATTTTCCTGTCAGGCAACTTTAGGTTTAATGCCATATCCCTTTGGGCATGTTAACCTTATGGGCCACTTTAGCCCTCCCCAATGTATCAAGAGTTTTTAAGAATGGAAAGGTAGCATTTTCAGAGGTTCTGTTAAAAAAAAAGGGGTATATCATCACAAAGGGTTGCCCCCAATCCTCAGGTTTGCCAAAAAAATCCCCCGATAGAGACATTAGTGCGGGATATTTTGCATTTAAACCCTTTCAGAAAAAAGCGCATACAGAAGGGGGGGTAGGGGGGGGGCCCTGCCTGGTAAACCCTTATGTAAATGGAGTTTGGGGAAGGGAAAACAAAACCGTTAACCCTAATTTTGCTTGGGGGGGGGGGTTTTATAATCCCATATCTTTTCAAGGGTGCCCCGGGGCCCCAGGGCCAAAAATTTACAGAACAAAACCCTTTATGAACGACCAATCTACCCGGTCGAGATGCCCTTTTTTGGCAATCTTTAAAGGGGAGGAGCAACATGGGAATTTGAGGGGTTGTGGGACATGTTTTTAACCCCGGGTAAAAAGGGTTTTTTCAGAATGTTATCCCCTTTCCTCTCTGGTAGGAAAAAACCCACCTTTTCAAGGTGAAAAAGGTCCAAACCAAAAGGGGAAAGGGTTTCCGGGGTTTGTGATCAACTTTGCAAAAAACTTTGCATTCCCCCGGGTTTAAATTTGGGGATTGGGCTGTAGCTTTGGGCACAAGGCTGGGTCCCTTTTTATGTTTTGGATGACAGTGATGTGGGCCTTTAGAAATTCTGGGGCGAAGGGGATCCCTTTAGACACAGTTTTTGAAGGCATGCAAGAGGGGCGGGGAAAACCCCCAAATTTCCAAATTCCCTTTAAATTTAGCCCTGAAAACCCTGGGGGGCCCCCCCCGGGGTCTTGCCTGCCGAAAAAAAAAAAAAAACCAAAAAAATTTTGGGGTTCCGCTTGTGAGAAGGGGTTCTTTAAGGGGAAGGGAGGTAATTTGGGGGGGAGGGTGGGGGGGCGTTTTGTGTAGGTAAACTTGGGAAAGGCTGCATAGTGTCTCCCGGGAACTCTCGTGGCAAAAGGTTTAAAGGGGGATTATAAAAAGGTTTTTAGTAGAAAACCGGGAAAACCGAGAGAATTTTTCCCCGGTTTTAAATGTTTCAAACTGGCCATTTCCCGGGGGTCTTAAAAGTTTTGGAAAAAGTAGTGAGGCTCTCTTCTCCCCGCGGGGCTCCGCCAGTTTTCTGCCTGGTTTATTACTTCCCAAAACCCTAAAAACCCAGCCTCTCTGGTTTGGGCGATAGCGTTTTTTGCTTTGCTCCCAAGCCAAGAACCTCTTGCCTCCCGTGTTTTTCATTCGCCCCAAGAATCTGACTCGGGGCCTGAAAGATTTATGAAAAATTCAGCGCATGGGGCTCCCCCCCCCAAAAAATTGGAGTTAGTGGCGGCTTCGCGCTTCAACGGGCCCCCGTTTTTTTATGAAGACCCTCTAAAAGGGCGCACTTTTAGTCCCCCCACTGCTCTGGGGGGGTCCCTGGGGTCCCCCGCTATTTGGTTTTGCACCCAAAATCCCGATATTAACCTGGGGTCGTTAAAGGGGACCCAAGGGGTCTTGCCCTAAGAGACTCGTTTAAATTTTCCGGAGAATGGAGGGCGACGGAAATGCGGCAAAATCCCCGAAGACAGTGAAAAGGAGAGGGAACCCCAATGGATCATCCCCTTTGATCTAAACGTCACTGCAAAGCCCAAGGAAAGAGATGCTGGGGAAAGACAAAATCTTCCCCGGGTATATGCTTTATGCGGAATGGAAAAAAAAAGGGGTATCCCTTTTTCCCGGGGCCTAAAATTTTTCCAAATATCTGGGCAGCTGCAAAGCATGGGAACAGTCGTTTTAAAAAATTTGGGAAAAATCAATTTTTTAATTTCCCAAAAAAGCAGCGGGAGCGACAGCCCAATTTTTAAAAATTTTAGGGTTTCATCGCATTTTTTTTTTTTTTTTTTTTTTGCATTTTGGATGCGATTTATGCAGCGCTTTTGAATGCGTTTTTTTGGATCCAAAAATGGATCCAATGCGCCGTGTGAACATACTTTTAGGGTCAGAAATTAGCTTAGGGACATATTTGATAGAACGGTGCTAGTATGACATGAGGAATAGAGGATCTGGTGTTAGGGGTAGTCATAAGGCAAGCTTTTGAGGGGTAGCATAAGGACAGTTATCATTATTACTCTTTCATTCCTGTAGTGTACACGCATTTGAATCTCCTCCAAACTGAGCATCTGTCTAAGTCCACTTGCTGTCTGTGGTTGAAACATCTAGCGATGAGTGTTTTACTGATATGGTTCGTATTTCCTCTTCATGTGACTGCTGGTGAACTTATTGTGTTGTTTGGAGTTCACCAATGTCATTACATAGGACAGTGTATGAATGGGGCCTATACCACATATGCCCTATGCTTTAGTGGCGTTTCTCAGTAATTTGTCCAGCATGTTAGTGGCACATGTGCATTGTTTGGCCACGGTGTTAGTAGTGATTGTGTGGCATATGGGCAAACAGAGTTTTTATCTGTCAGAACAAGCATAGAGTTTCTTCCCACATTTTTCTAGTTAATACTAATATACCATAGCATTCAATGAGCTATCAAATGCAAACGAACAATTTTTCATGTGGAAATTGCAATTATCTTTCATCGCATGCCTTTTCAATAATCTATGTTTTCCAAATAATCACAATATGGGTCAGTTCATTTCTAAATCTTCAGGTCTATTCTACAAAAGGACAAAAAAGTTAAAGCAGCATGAACTTAAATCAAGATTAACAAAAAGACCTCTTAAAAGGAATCACATAAAGGCAAATTGGGATTTTCTAATGATTTAAACTGTATTTACACAGGAGCTGTGGGACTGAAGATCCTCTCCAGGGACTCTTCTGTTCAGTGCTGTGCTTGAAAAGAGTGTCATCCGCTGCTCGTTCCCTCTCATCCCATCCTCGCTCTTCTGGGCATTATGTCAAGTAACAGCATCTGCTGCAGAGTCGAGAACAAACCATAAAACCTCAACTGGCTGCGCCCTCCTCTGGGATCCTGTGTTTTTCTGTTGGGAGCCACTACAAATACCTACCTTCAAGTATTACAGAAAGAAAAAGACTTCATGAAAGTCAAAAAGCCTTTAATCACCATTCACGCGACTATTTATCTCTATTGTATATGAGCATTACAATAAAAGTTACTGTAGGCTGGATCCATGGCTGAATTATGTCACCACTGATTGTACCACTGCTATAAATCCTAGGATGGGTCTGTGAATTGTATTTGTGTTTCTGTATAATTCTACAGGATATTTCCAGCTTGAGGACAATAACTTATATTATCTCATTACCTTGATGCTTTGGGAATAGTATTTACATCTGTTCAATAAAGATCAGGAGAAAGAAGGCAACAAAAAGTAACAAAAAGAAAACACAATGAGAATAACAAGGAGCAAAACATATACATAGAAAATACCTAAAAATATTTACTTCCATGTAAAATACATAAATTTATTTTTTAATTGTGTTAACAAATGTTATAAAATGTATATGCATAATGTTGATTTACCATGTTATAAATGTCCTGACACTGCCTGAATTTTGTACCTATACTGATGGATGTTGAACCACTTGTTGCTGACTTGTATTTGCTTGTTGAAAAATTCAATAAAAATGATTGGAAAAAAAAGAAAAATTTATATGCAAATTGCAACAGTTTTGATAAGTTAATGTGTACTTGAGGTTTTAGGTGACTGTGTTTTAGGACAATTATCCTGTGTACATGAGGAGTAGCGCCATTTAAAGATACTATACAACCTGGGTATAGCACTTTCATCAGTTTTCCCCTCTGCGGGCTCCATAATTAATTTTCAGTTGTGCCTGAGCTAGTGGGTGGAGAGGAGCTGCTATGACATCTACTATACACTATGCAGACACACACAGGAGAGGAGATGTTGCCCCTTTATATCTCTCTCTATAGCACACCCTTAGAAGCAGCAACAGCATGGTGGACATTATACAGCAGTACTCAGCAGTTTACACTGTAAATTAAGTACTGGGGAGAGATAGAATATTTACTAGAGCTACCTCTGTGTGTCTCTCTTTAGCCACACTTGCTTATTCCTCCTACCACAGTTAAAGGGGTTTTGCCACGAAGTAAAATTGACGTGGGAAGCTTGCAAATGAAATAAACATTTTCACCATTCATTATTATTACAAATTCTGCACCGTTTTTGTTTTAGCTGCTCCTTTAGTTATCCATTGTTTACAGCTTGTCTCCGGGGATACAACCAGGGCTGAGAGCTCCTCACTCCTGGTCACACATGCTCAGACATCACCTCTCCTCTCAGGCAGCTACTGAGTGTTCCAACCACAGGTGCTGTCACTCTACTCACGTCCTCTATACTTCGTAGTAATTAGTCAAACAGTGCAAATAAATAAAAAGAAACCTCAATGAAGCATGTGCATTGATAAAGAGGAAAAAAAAAAATCCACAGTTTTGGTTGCTGCAAGGATTTGAACCTGGGACCCTTGTGTCTGGAGGCAAAAGCTTTACCTCTGAGCTACTCACAGCTTTATAAAGAAACAGACCTTTGTTTAACTACACAGGGAAAAGGCCTGGTGATGTCATCTTGCTGGGTCACATGATATGCAATTCAAACAAATCACACACGCCTCCTTCTGAGCACAAAGAGCTGAAGAGCTGGATGCAGGAGGTATGAAATGAGATGGTGGCAAAACCCCTTTAAGGTATGTTCATACAGTGTTTTTGCAGGTCATATTTCGGAGCGTTATTGCGCTTTGCTACTCCCGAAGTACGACCCGTAAATACGGTAATTCATAGCTCTCGTTTAGAGCTATGATTTTCTACCGTTTTCCATGGCGGGGAAACGAGAGGTAATGGGGAACGGGCCAGTGAGTACTTTTAAAACACCTTGAATATAGAAACATGAACAGTACGTTACCATATACACTATCTATAAACCATGTGAACATACCCTTACAGGCATCACACTATTTACAACCAATACCACCAAATGGATTTTCACATTTATTGAAAGAAAACGAGAACCCAAGACATAAAACTGACCCCATATTCACCTCATGACAGGAGAAGAAAGTGCATAAGAATCTCAACTACAGTAACAAAGGCAGAGAAAGAAACTTTTCTTCACAAACCATGTTTAATTTACTATTTTACTGACTAGAAGACTTACAGCATTTATAATGTGCACTAATTCCTAAAAGAGTTTTCCCACAAGACATTTTTCACATTAGACAGTTATGTTTGAGAAAAAAAAAAGTTATTCCCTTACAATGTAGTGTGATCCTTTCCTGTGCGTTAGGACGTGGACCCGGAAGTGAAGAAGAGCCGCAGTGTGGGACAGGTAGGGAAGGATAACTTTTTTCCATTTCTTCCCCACCTTGGCCTATTTAAGATTGGACAAACCCTTAAAGACCGTTAAAATTCTGTTCAAACTAGTGTCTTTGTTTACCATTCTTAACAGAGCCATGACAGCTGTGCTGGATCCTTTCTCTAATGGATACTGACAAATCCAGACCACTTTAAGGGGCCGTTCACACGGCTTATTCAAGCCGTAATTGCGGGACGGATTTCGCCCACAATTCCGGCTTGAATAAGGGGCGGGCCGGGGGTGCGGATCCCCGGCCCAATAGACATGCATTATCCACGGCGCGTATTCCGCCGGGCGGGAAGGAGAGACGGAATCCACAGTTCTCTATGAGAACTGTGGATTACCGTAATGGCTGGGACGGATTCCAGCCGTATTGCAGCGCAGTATGGCGCGTAATACGGCTGCAATCCGTCCCAGAAATAAGCCGTGTGAAGAATATTGATGTATATAACGTTATTCTTGCTTCAAAAGTATCAGAAACGAAAAAAGATTGTCAGTAACACCAATGTGAAGAGAGTCTTGACTGGGCCACACCACTATGCAGAGGTTATGGGTGAAGAACAGAGGATATCTTAGATTCTTAGGTTAGCTTGTTGCAAGCTTAAAATAGTCTCTGGACAGATTTTTGCATTGCTGCCAGGATGTGGATTGGTTGCTCCCACACCATGTCACAGCACTGTAAAGTCAGTGAGAACAATCTCTCGTTCCAGACAGAAGTGGGCCCCAGAATTCTGCATTTCAGCAATAAAGAAAAAAAAAAAAGCTTGGTGACAAAATCAGTTGTAATAGCCATAGTCCATTGTGGCAATCAACCTGCCTTTAGAAACATAAGACTTTTCTGTGTCCCTGGTGAAGAGCAGTGGGAAACAATGTGTGAATGGAGAGGCAGACTCCCATTTCACTGGTGTGCCGCCAAAGACCTGCTACCTCGCTGTAGAGCCTTGACTGTATAGACTGTAGTTATCAATACCTTGTTGCAAGGCTGTCAAGTCGAAGTTAGTGCCCATCTTGCAGGAGTTGGAGTCTGTCAGGAAAAAGTCCGTCCCGCCGGCCCACTCGAGGGTCAACGGCCTGACTTGGGGTGTATGATGACGTTGCGCTGCGCCCAAGGGGTACACAAGGTCAGCCAGATGCTGTTTCACCGTTGACCCCTGTCAACACGGGCACAGAGAGACCCAGGGAGGATGAGAGAGCACACTACTCATCCAGAATCCTGAACGGCGGAGAGAGATTTGTTTACCCACACTGGTTAAAAAAAAATCTTCCAGACAAATAAGCTGCTACCAATTCTCTCGTTTGGTTATAAGACCGGTCCGTTACCGACTTATAACAAGGCCAGGAACCAGCCTTGGGGTAGCTATATATTATAGACCGAGTACTAGGCGTATGAGACGAATGTCCAGGTGGAGGATAAAAAACGCTTTATTAGAACCAATATAAAATAGAAGCCACACGGACAAAAAACAGACACATTTCGGGCGTAAATGCTGCCCTTGTTAACAGTGTCACTCACGTGATCGCTCCTGGGATTCAGTTTCCTGTTTTTTAGTTAGCTGCTATGCTGGTAGCGTCTTAGGACTGGAGGACAACGCTGAGCCGAGGAGTGCTCAGGGGCAACATACATTCAGTATACGGGTGAGCGATCTCTGTTTGTTTTTCTTTTGTACTAGGCGTATGAGGCCGATGATCAAGACAGGCTAACTCAGATTAAAGTTTATAGATTTAATTAGCCTTGGAGGGCACACTAGACAAATATATACAAAATGATGATAATATACAGGTAAGAGTCAGAGGTGCAAATATAAATATGGTTACAATTAAAAGGCAGTAAAATGTGTCCAGTTACCTGTGGTTGGCTTGGTTTGGGCTCACATGGGGGGCAGATGTGGCCCTGCGTGGATGCTTCTGGAATGATGTAGGTACCCCCTCTTGGATGCAACGGCTGGGCCCACCTGGGCTCCTGCTTATATCTGTAATGGGTCGGCCCACGTGGCAGCCCACTACACTCCCCCACACACCGCTGGGACGGCCTATGAACTCCTCCCATTCTGGCCATGCAATTTCTGACTGAAAAACAAAAAATGGACCATAACGCGGCAGGGCATTGGCACAGAACCGAGCCAGTGGCATCATCAGAACCGGCTGGCAATAAGCTACGCCCGGATAGCAGACACCCTATCCTATATGCTCCCTAAGTCCAGTTCTCGATTTCTCAGTCCCCCAGCCTCATGCAAACATGGGAGTGGTGGCTATGTGTACGGGGAGTTCCATATTTTAAGATATGAAATTGGGGTATACCTCGGATCCACGATTCTTTCATAAATCTTTATGAAATATTGAGGCCACTGCGGCTGGGTTGGTTTTATGTTCTTGGGGTTGGAGAGTGCACATGTGTCTTCAGGTGCTAATTAATTGAAAAGAGGATCATTTCGATGGGTCAACCTCCTGCTGTGCTAGCTTCCTATAAAGGCATTTACAAAGGGTCTTAGCTGGGTTGATTAAGTGAAATTGAGTTTTTCCTGGGGGCCTCTGTGGATCGACAAGTTCAATTGGAATGAAGTTTTTTTTTTGGGAGTGAATTTTTTTCCTCAAAGCTTTTTCTAAAAATGGAAAAAATTTGACTCCCATAACAATAAAAATTGGGCAGTTAGTTCAATGTAGTGCAAAGAGCAAGAGGAATTGGGTCCGGCCATGCTATGCCCCCATATTTTCAGCCTCATCAAGGGGAGTTTCTTTTTGAAAGGTTTTGGGATGACATGGAGAAAAAAACCCCCGTTGCCGCGGGGAAAAGGGATTCGCCCCAAGCAAACAATTGACCGATTTACAAATTTTCACTTTTTTAAAAGAAGTAGAAGGTTCAACTGTTCATCCCCCTGATTGTCCCTGAGGCAATTCCTTATTATAAAGATCCCCTGGGGTCACTGCTTTGCCACCAACCCAAAATTATTGTAAAAGGGGCCGTTCTCTACCCGGAAATAAGAGATCAAAGTGAGTTTATCTATAAAAGGATCTGATGGAATTAACTATTTCTCAGAAAAAATTTCATAGAACCCACAAATGTTATTCGGGACTTTATTTTTAAAAAAAACTTTTTTTTTCCCCACTTCTTGCAGGTTTTGATTTTTAAATTTTTATTTAAGTTTTTTGTGTCTAATGTCTACCCAAAAATATTTTTTAAACAACAAAAAAAGGGGAAACATGTTTAAATTTTTTATTTTCAGACCCAATCTCACCATCCACTACAGCTTTGAACGGGGAACTCCTTCTTTTCATAGACATCATTTTGGCTCTCCCATAACTTTGACCTCAACTTTAGCATCTGCTTGTTCTGGATTCTTTCCCGAAATGATTGTTTCTTTTTGCTCCTAAAAATCAAAAAGTTAATTTTTATTTTGTATTTTGGGAAATCCACCTTTTTCTTTCACATTTTTCCTGAATCCCCCTGGGTCGAATCAGTTGGGTTGGACTTCCGACCCATAGCCCTGCCTTGTTGATAATGTTCTCTATTACTACAAGCTTTGAAACCAAAAGTATGGGGCAACATCCAACACATTTTTAGGGGTTACCATTTCACTTTACAGTGGGCCCTCACTTTTCCCGGGCCAGAAACCCTTTGAAATTTCGGGCCCCTAGGGGAGCATCATTTCTTTTCTTTTAGACTTGTGTTTTTCCTTATTTTACAAACTCCTTTGTTTGCAGCCTGTACATGGGGCACACTCAGTTTTTTTGCAGCATTTGTTCCTCTTATTCTTCATTAAGCAGATACAGACGCATTCCCCCATATAGCAGAACAAATTTTAAGGAAATTTTACACAAACACTTTTCTTTTAGAAGCCAAAATGTTTTTTTTATGGGTTCTGAAACAAAATCGTTCCTCATATCAGCCCAAAAATTTATTTAGGCCAATAAAATTAATAAACCTTTCAATTTCCCCAAATCTTTCCCTTTTTTTCCCAGATGAACATGTGTTCAGGGGGAAGCACAGACGATGATAATCACAGACACCAGTTCCCTTAAATATTAATTTTTTTTTTTGGGGGCAGAAAAAATTTCTTTTTGAATCGCTTGTCACTACCCTATGGATCTCATATCTTGGCTACATTTCTCCTTCAGATCATTTCCGCACAACTTCTTCAAGCCAGCATATTATTAACAAACACTGAACCTACAGCTCTGGAATGGAGATGTATACAGTTCATAGCTACGGTCTAATGTCTGTATATTGTTATGTAACTATGCAGCTGATATCCAACCATTCTACTAATACTACATTATTTGTATGATAATAAATTGCTTCTGTGGTTCTTAAACCAGTGATTTTGTTTTGATACTCCCCGAATGGAATTCATAAAAAATAACCTTTCTAAAAGGATTTTCTGTATCATAAAATAAAAGCTTACGGACATTCACACAGCATAAAGTGTAATTAAAACTAAAGGGAAAACCTTGGAATTCTGTTGTGTTTTGTCCTCTCTCTCGACATGGGTTTTACCAGGTTTTAAAGACACGCATTAGCCTTATCTACTAGGCCAATCTGGATCCTATCACCGGACATGTTTTGCACTCTGAATATTTGTGAAAATTTCCGTGCAATTCCAGTTTTTTACACGCCACAAACTGTTGGAAGTGGGCAAGTAACCGGCTCAGTGATAGAGAACAAAGGGTGGTGATTAATGGTACATACTTAGATTGGATCTCTGCTACTATTGAGGTACCACAGGGGTCAGTACTAGGACCTATTCTCTTTAATGAATACATTAATGATCTTACACATGGATTGCACAGTAGAATATTAATCTTTGCAGATGATACTAAGCTCTGTAAAGTAATCAACACAATAGAGGATAATGTTCTATAACAAACGGATCTGGACAAGTTGGAGACCTGGGCAGAGAAATGGCAGATGAGGTTTAACACAGATTAATGCAAGGTTATGCATATGGGGAGGAAAAATCTTTTCCATGATTACATGTTAAACGAAATCTGGGTAAAAGTGATATGGAGAAGGACTTGGGAATCCTAGTGGACAGTAAACTTAATTGTAGCAGCTAGTGTCAGGCAGCAGCTGCCAATGCAAATAGGATCATGGGGTGTATTAAAAGGGGCATAAAGACAAACAAAGAGAACATCATTCTCCCATTATACAACTCACTGGTCAGACCACACAAGGAATATTGTGTACAGTTTTGGGCAACAGCGCACAGGAAAGACATTGTAGAGCTTGAACAGGTACAATGGATAAATGATAAAATGACTGGGTGGACTGCAATACCCAGAAAGATTAGCAAAATTAGGATTATTTAATTTTGAGAAAAGACGGCTTCAGAGTGTATAAATATATCAAGGGCCGTATAGAAATCTCTGACATGATCTATTTATACCCAGGACTGGAAACAGAACAAGAGGGCATCCTCCACGTCTAAAGGAAAGAAGCTTTCTACATAAACATAGAAGAGGATTCTTTACTGTAAGAGCGGTGAGAATGTGGAACACTCTGACACAGGAAATTGTCCTGGTGAACTCACAACAAGGGTCTGGATACATTTTTAGAGTGCAATAACACTTCCCATTTGCAGTCTCTTATGTCCACCCATACTATCGGGCATCCTGCTGCAGGCTCAGTTCTCCTCCACCCCCCTAGTGCGTGAGCTGGCATTTACATAGTTAAAAGGCCTAGTGCACACTGCTATCCCCCCCCCCTTCTTATGCTTGTTCCACAGCAGCTACCTAAAGGGACACTTTCGCTACCCTTGCTGTTGTCGTCTGAACTATAGGTCCCTATATACTACTGAAACGCAACCCAATTTCGATATTGTCATGTAAAGTAAACCCCTTTTCTGCAGATGCATCTTGTTTAGCAGAGGTGCAGTGACCATTGATCTGCTTCGGAGCTCCATACACAGTAGGGTTCGCTAAACTTTTTAAATCATAAGTCAAGTAGCACCCTGTTTCATTTGATGTTAAGCTGCTCCACTTTAGCATGGTCTACCCTTGTACACCTATCACATAAAAGACACATCACAATTGCACCATTTGTCCACTCACAATACACTTCGACAGCAGCATAAAAAGCTCACAAACTGCGCAGTTTTAGAAATAGTCACCCTTAGCCCAAAAGCCAATAATCATCCCTTTTTGCAACGCTCATCACCCTTTTTTCCCAAGGCGGCAATGAGGTATGTGTGCAGACAGCTTATCATACACCTTATATACCCTCCAACCCAGCTCACGACATGTGACTTTCTTCATGAGCTATGCAATGCCAATGTAGAAAGTGGTCATAATAATGTGATTCAACTGTGTTAGAGAAGTCATACCCCTGTAAGCAACCATTGGCTGAAATGGTGATCTGCTACAGGCAGCAACTGACTGCAGTAGTCACATCTCTTCCAAAGAGATGTGACAGACAGTACCAGTGAAGTACAGTACAAAGACTGACAGGACCAAGGAAGAGTCAGGACTGCAGCAGCAAGGGATCAATAAGAGAAGTACGACTCCTGTTATAATAATACAATATTCTTGGCTGTTTTTTTTTTTTTTAAATGGAAGTGGCCGGACTATTTCTTCAATACAAGAGCTGCTGTAGTGATTCTATCAGAACCAGAAATAGCAAAAAAGCAGGTTTTGCCTATACAAGTTGCAGCAACCATAAATAGTATACATGGGTAAACTGGCTCTGCCGCATCAACTGCTGGTCTCTACGCACTGGCTCAGACAGGATACCATACTGGAGGACCACTTCTATTATATCACAATAGACCACATAGAACTGGGTTGTTGTATAAGAGAACTCTTTTAAGTATCCTAATTTAGTAAATATAAGTATCTTACATAGGCACATCCTCTAGATTAGAAGGTTTATTTAGATATAATTGTACAGATGCAGCAGCCTTAGAAAAATCAAATCATTTATTCTCTTAGTTCAGGCTCTTCCCTAGATTCCTGAATGTTAAAGGCTTAATTAAGACTATCCAGGGCACAATCCATCACTTTAATAGGGTTGTCGGCCTGTGCATTTTAAAGGATATATATGATCCTCTCCCTTATTCCATGTATATTGATTGTGCTCATAATTCATGTAGAGCACTGGGCTTTATTGAGGGGTGAGGTTTACTGTGCGCTTGTCAAACACAATTTCACATGGTATATTTCAGAATCATTCTTGTGTACATGGTTGTAACACAGGCACACAATGCAATTATATGCAGCTGACACTGATTATGTATAACAAGCAAACAGCTCACACCAAAGGAAAGGATATAGAAAAAGAACTATATTAATATTCTTCTCTATTACATAACAAATATTCAGATGTAGACCAAAGTGGCTAATTTTGTTCTATTTTCCAAACATATACATGTATTCCTAGACAGATATATCCATCATGGGGGCATTAAGACGGTGTGGAGCAGGTCACTCACTGAGCCCATTTCATACATAGTGGCTGTCAATTACTTCAATCCCAGCTATTTGACCATTTAGACGCCGCAGTAATTGTGACCACAGCATCTAGATTAATTCAATTAAGGGGCCGCGCTCGGTTATGGTCCACGATCATGACCCCTATGAACACAGTAACCTATCGGTGTTAAAAATGACATACATCATCATCCTGCATATCAGTACGATTCTGGTGATACCAAATTTTTAGCACATTTGTTAAGTTTTACTATTAAAATAGTTTCATTTTTTAAATTTGCTTTACATACCCTTTTTTTTTTAGAACAATAATTTTATTTTTCAATCTATGGACCTAATATTATATTTTCCATGGACGGTAAAATAAAATAAAAAGTTATGTCTCAAAAAATGGCACTGTAAAGCAAATTAAAAACCAAAAAAAATTAGGTCCATAGATTGAAAAAGTATGCACTGACCTGTAGAACTGAAATACACATGGGTGAATAACCACTGAAGCATTTGGAAGAGTTGGAGATTGCTTTGTTCTTGTGGATGGTGATGTACTCTACAGGCAGTCACCGGGTTACATACGGGATAGGGACTGTAGGTTTGTTCTTTAGTTGAATTTTTATGCAAGTCGGAACAGGTATATTTATTATATGTAATTACAGCAAAAAAATGTTTGGGATAGTACAGGGAACAGTTTTTACATTTGTTTTGCTGTCTGTGCCCTTTTTTTGATTAAATCAGGTGTGGAATCTATCTTTGTTCCACTCCTTATCCAATTAAATGCCTCCTCCGAATTTATTAAATTTAATTATTGTGCCGACAGCCAGAGCTCGAGAAAATTCCCGACAGCTTCCTTTTTGGACATGAAATCTGAATTTTAAATCACAGTAAATTACATTCCAATAGAATTTTTTTCATCACATGACTATTTTATCACTAATGATTGGTTAATTGGGGGGTGGCTAAGAGACAATTAAAAATTTGAATGTAGGGAGAAGCATTAGTGATATGACCAATCCCAAACGCTCTCCTTTTTATTATCTGGGGGGGAGGGGGAAAGTCCTTGAATCTGGCTTCTAGCAACCTGCATCTGCCTCAAGGAAACTGTGTGAGAGATATCTGATACTTCGTAAGGAGTATAGCTTAAAACAGTTTAACAAACATTGATGATTAATAAGAATATAATGATGAAACAGACTTCTGATGTTTTTTCCAAAATTTACCAACTTACAATTTAGCCTAATTTTCTTTTTCTCAGTGCACTTGGAGCTGGCACTTGGTTATCATGTGGCTACTCAGTGTTTTTAAAGTCAGCCCCGCCCATAAGTCTCCGTTTGTAAAATAGGGGGGCGTAGTAAATCGAAAAATTTTAGTAACGACTGCCTGTATTTGTCGGAAACCATTGATGCTTGCAAAACCCCTTGTTGTTTATATGGGCCGCTTCGTGCCCTCCCAGAATTAGTAGTTATGGAGGTAGGCACTACAGGGGTATAAAAACATTGGCATACACAGAATGGGACAGAGCCCACCTCACACACCAAGAGCACTGTGGAATACATTCACTATGGTAATTTGCACTAAAATAATGGTGCACATGCCTTATATCACATTTAGTTATGTGTTGCAGACAGTTTTAGATACTTCTGTCTCGTCTGGTAAGTGGGATTTGGTTTTGTGGGAAGGAGCCCCCTGCATTGTGTGCCAAAATTTTAACTTCATTGTTGATGCAAACTAAGCTAACTAATAGATGGTGTACAATTAGACAGGTGTCTATACACCTGGCCACGGGAAATTGGGGCATTTTTTTGGGTTTTGTTTCAGTAAGTATTTAGATATAATTGCCCAGTGTGGCAGTGGAAAACTCTGAGGCATGTCCCCGGGGCCTGCATACATCAGCAGGTTCATTTGCACAAGTGTACTCCTCCATGACTGTGAAATCTAATTAATTGCTCAGCGGTTGTTGCAGGTTTACATACATCTTTTGATATCTTCTATGTTTCTTTGTATTCTGTTTTCTTAGCTTAGAAAATCCATTTTCATATACTATACCAATTTGGGGTTAATAGGTCACAGCAGAGAACAGTTACAAAGAGTGTCTTTTGCTGTGAAGGACCTGTTCTGTTCTTTATTACAGATAACCCACTAATCTAGATAGGCACTGTGTAATTCTTAATTACCCCTGAATGCAGGGTGTGATTTGCCTGATGTTTAGGGACTCTTCTATTGGCCAAAGCAGATAACTCCTTTAATAAACTTAAAAGGGGTATTCCCACCATGTAATATTGATGATAATAATTCCTCAGCGCTCCACAGATTTATGTTTATATAGTGGTGCAAGTAGTGATAGAAGAAACAGCCAAATCTCCATTATTTGCAGACATTCAAAAGTAAGGCAATATGGGTAATCCAGACTAGAGAACGGTTTCAGCCAGATGGCCTTCCTCAGTAATGTCTGGTAGAGAGGTACAAGGAGACAGGAGCATAGGAGATGTCTCCATGTATCTCTCAACCAGACATTACTGAGATTTGTTTATTTCTTCAGCAAATTAATAAATACCACTATTTTGCACATAAATTTGTGGAGTGCTGAGGAACTATCATCATCAGCTGATACCGAGGACCAGTGATCCTACCGTAATCACCCCAGTACCCTCAAGATATTGCCAATAGGAGTGCGGCATCTTCCTTGCCCACTATTGACATGGAAAGGTTAATAAATAATAAAATTTTCTCCATCAAAGGGGTTTTGTCAGCACAATGATTAGCTCTTCCACGTCCCCTTCTGAAGTGCTAGAGCACGCAACAGACTAGAGGCACGACTGAGTATGACAAGCTGGGAAAGCAGGCTCTTCTCCATTCATAACAGGGAGTTTTGGTGTCTGTTCTGGAGATAGGAGCGGGTCCCATAGGTGGGATGCAAACCTATCTGACATTAATGGCATATCCTATCTACATGCCATCAGTAATGTAGGGAAACAATCCTTTAAAAGGGGTTGTTCCCCCTCAAAGTTTAATAAAAGCATGAATGAAAAATGCTGCTTTTGCTCCCCACTTCCGGGTCAAGCTTCTGAAATTTTGAATTGAGCTCTGTGTATTCGACCTTGCAATTGATAAATCTCATGCTGTCAGGACCAAAAAAGCTTCTGATTAAAGTAAACAGCAGAAATACTGGTTTTTGTCTGAAAGATAATAACAAACAAGTTTCATGTCTGGGTTTTGTTGCTGTGACCTTGTGGTGACATCACCCCGCTACGATAGAAAAAAACAGCGGGGGAGGAAAAGAAAACCGGGTCGGTCACGGGGGAACCCAGAGAGACCCCAATTTGGTGTAAAATAACGGGAAACCCCCTTAACAAACAAAAAATAAACCCAAATATTTTTTGGAAACGCCTTCTTATGTTTCCCTACTGTTGAAAGCTAATCTTTTTAGCGAGAAAACCCCCTTTAAGTAAACAATTGTTTGTGTGCCCTTTTAAATTCTTAAACCCTTTGAATCCTGGTAGAAACCTTTTTTCCCCTTTTACAAGTGGCCCCGGGTTGTTGCTAAAACTGTGTAATAATCAGATTACAGCTCAATCAATAACCAATATTAATCAGAAAACAGCTTTCACTCTGAGGGTTAGAAATGAAGAATCTGATTGGGTTTTTTAACATTAAAGTTTCCATTGTGTCCATTATTTTGTATACAAGAGGATCCTGGTCGATAAGATGGATGTAGTGTAAGGGTTTGTTGCCCCTCCAATGCTAAAAACAACATTGAGGTGGCTGATTAATGGTCCATACAGTCTGTCCATCGGGTAGCAATGATATTCCTGTCATAGTTTTTATGTTCAGAAAAAACATCAAGATAAAGAAAAAATAATAATGTCAACTGACACCATCTGTAGACAACATATTTTATATTTACATAGCAGAACCCCCAAAAATATAATTGTAGATTACAAAAAAATAATACCCACATTTGTACACTCCATTAGTAATAAAACACAGCACGTATCATACAGGACTGATCTTAAGTCAGTAGGAGCTCGTCTAAAGTTCTCACTGATGATTCATAGATGGCCCTGAAAAGATAAAACAAATTAATCATGTAAAACATCCAGCATTTTGTGGCCCGATCAATCAAAAGTGCTTGGAGCCTTCATTTTATGTTAAGACAAAACATAACAGACGTCATTGCATTTGGTCATTGTGCGACTCAGACGGGGAAAAAGACAATTCAAACAAAAAAAAAAGACCCATTTAGAAAAATCTCTAAATGTAAGAAGTCCTTGTTGCCATGGCAACCCAAACATGGTAGCTCTGCTTTTAAAGGCAAATAAAAGAAAGAGTCGATTGGTTGCCATGGGCAACAAAGACAGTCTTACGATTTGACAGTTTTTGTAAATGAGACCCAAAGTTTCAACAAAGATCACTGATAATATTACCAAGAGAAGGTTAAATCTTTGAAGTCTGTGATGATGTCACTTCAAGAAACAGATCCCAAGCTTTACTTTCTGACACAAGTGATATTCTAAAAACCCCTTGCAAAAATTCTGGAATCACCTCACTTAGTGGATGGCCACCCAGCTATTTAATTTCATAGCAAATACAAAAATCACAAATACAACACAAAACAATCTTTAAAGGGGTTGTATCATTTCATTAAATGGCCTTCAGAATAAGGGGACAGTGAAAACAAGCAACTTTGCAATTGGATGTCATTGGCAAAGCTGTCTTGTATTCACAGCTTTCCTTATCTTTGTTTTCTGTAAACAAACTTCTCCAGTGCTGGTAGGATAGTCAGATCCCTCCTCCTGCATTTCATTAGCTGAGGGCTCTAATAATTTACATTCTGTTCAACCCCCTCCCACCCCCGGACGGCCTTATTCATGGAGCTTGCATTCCTGCCTCTCACTCAGAATTAGGGGCCGTGAACAATTTTACTCTATACAGCTAGCTGCCTCATCATTTACACTGCAGCTGTCTCTATAATCAGAAAACAGCAGAATTGTGCCTCGGTGCCTTAATGCTCCTGCGTGTAAGGGGTAGACAAAAATTTCACTCTATACAGCCACCACCTCCTCATTGACACTGCATCTACTGCTACAATCAGAAAACAGCAGAATTGTGCGTCAGTGCCTTATGTAAACATGAAGGGAGACGGATCTGTTCTCTGGATGGATTCAACTGTAGCAAACCTCCAGCTGTGAGAGATCAGTGCCGAGTTCATAGAAGACTGTTTAGACTGAATGCAGGCCTATGGTATGTAAACAGCTCTTACAAAATAAGACTGCATAGGGAGAGGACAGTGATATGTGGAGGAGGGGACACTGACTCGGAGTGAGCATGAACAGTGAAGAAACACCCAGCTGGGAGGGGATGAAACGCCCCTCAATTTCAGGAACTGAGAGCATCAAGCTTCAAGAGAACAGCCGAACTGAAGAAGCGATACATCCCCTTTAATATCTAAAAGATGAAAATGTATTATGTTATTCCAGATCATGCAGTGGGAAAAAACTGCAGAATGACCTTATGATTTGTACTTAGACAAATACGGCACAAACCTAAAGCACAAATGCAACAGGATGACCCTCATAGACCATATCAATATAAGAGTTGTAGGTTGTTACAATAGACAGGATTATAAAACTCCCTCAACACAGTGTGGCAAAAGAGGTGGGTTGTTCCCAGTGAACTGTATGCAAAGTTTGGCTCGCATAGAAACAAAATGAAAATTGTATCAGAGCAAACAGTCAGACCAAGGAAGACATCAAACCATCAAGATAAAAAGACCAATGTGCCTTAAAGATAGAAAATGCCCCAAAACAATTGTAAACCAAGAAAAAGGAGTCCATGTTTGTGACAGAACTTTAAGAAATTGGTTAAATGAAATGGGATTTATATATAGGAGAAAATAAAGGAAAACCTGCCCTAACACCTAAACAGAAGAGAACAAGGTCACAGTGAGATAAACAGAAGCAATCATGGAGAGTGGAGGACTTGATGAAAGTTCTTCTATAGGAAAGACAGATCAGATCTATGACATGAACAGCAAACGGTTCAGAATCATATGAAAAATCAAATCAATCAAATGAAAAATTAAAGGTGAAAAAAGGTCTATAACAAGGATCCATCGGGCAAAGCTGAATGGTCATCGATGTGTGAAAAACGTACAGTCTGTAATAAGAAGAATACTGTCTACCATTGGTCAATTTTGAACCTGATTACTGAGGAATTGGATTGGAATTTTTGTTGACAATTATTTATATTCTTTTTCCTCAACAAGGAGTCATTCTATCTTTTTTTTTTTTTACTACTTAATCTGGAAACATGCAATTTCTTACAATAATTTAGTTTCATGTGTTATATCTGTATTATGACTGAAAAAAGGATGGTGCCGCACACCAAACACAGAAATGCGGGTGCTCTGTGGAAGGCCAAAGGCTAAAGTCCCATGTATAGAGAGAATCCACGGCACTCCTTTAGCAAAGATTAATGAAATTTATTGATTCACAAAATATGTCATCAGCTCTCCATATAAATGCAAAAAGCACAGTAGTATGATAGATAGTCCCATAATGTAGTTCAATTTCCTTAATCTTTGCTAAAGGAGTGCCGTGGATTCTCTATATATATGTATTATGACTGAGGGAGAGGAGGCAACCTCTGGGATCTTTACTGCTCCAGAGAATAAGGCAGCTGCAGCGCTGGCATACCGCAGTCACCTTCACAATGCCGGACCACCATAAGCTGTGCAGAGAACTAGAGCACTACATGAAAAAAACTTTGAGCTTCTTAGTTCACATGTTTTGATCAAAAAATGTTTAAGCCACCCCCGACTTAAAACGGGATCTCAAGGCGGGTGGTCCTACTCTATTTTTACTCTCATTTGAGTCCAATTCAAAACTTCTCATTGGGTCAACAGACCTCCTAATCAGGGAGAAAAAAAGCACCAACCTTAAAGCATACTGCACTGATCTAGCAACCTGTGGAGGTGGGCGGGGTGCAAGAAACCAAAAATGGAGGCATCCATTCCTCCTATATGAATTAAAAGCAATATATGCCAAATACAACTTATAGTTCTGCACAAAAATTTTTTTGGAAAAACAAAATGTTAACCTGGGTGCCACTTGCATGGTTTTGACAAAGTCAAAAACACCATAAGATAAAATGGCTATCCCTCCTATCACAAAGTGACGACATATTGTAATGATTTTGCATCACTTTATGAGCGATAATACTCATTTAAAACCTGTCATTGTTATACCCTCTATTATGCAAAACATACCTTTCTATATTTTCATCATCTTCCATTGTGATCTCTCTATACGATTTCAGCTTCCGATGAATTGATGAAGCAATGTCTTTTACAGCAGCGGAAGTTGCTTTACCTTTTGGACAAAAATGGCTTTTTTTTTCAACTTTTCTAAATATAAAATAATTACACAATGAATAAGAAAACCATAAGAAAACTATAAATGTAATCAATCATAATTCTTAATAACAGACAATTTTACCTCCTTGTAAACATGCATGCTTGGTTCACCCAATTCTACATGCATATGTCAATGGGGAGAGGGAGATCTACCCCGGGTTTTTTCTGCTAAATTCCCCTTTGAGGGGGTGTCATTTTTAAAAAGACCTCATACACATGAGACAGGTGGTGATATTTACTGACATTAATCCACTGTATATGGTTTTCAGTGTTTTAAAATAACTCATAAAGTATTACAGCAAGCTTTTTTTCTGTGGTGGCTAAAAGTTGGTAGAATTTTATCATTTAAAAGGGGTTGTCTAGGATTCAAAAACATAGTTAGGGCATGTCCCCACTGCAGGTTTTTTCGGCGGTTTTTCACCCGGGTTTCGTTTTGCGCCCCCGCCTAAAAAACCGGCCGAAAATTAGCACAATTGTGCCTATGGAAAACCCGTGCAGCAGTCCCCATGCTCGGGTTTCCGTGGGGGTTTTTGCCCCGGGCGGGGTAAAATATTGAGCAAGCACATTCTTCCGCCGGGTTTTTTTGGGAGGGAAATGTGCTTTCAATGTAAAGGGGTTTTTTTCCGCTATGCGAACCGGAGGTATTTGTCCTTTCCGTGGGGATGCCCCCCTTACTGTCATCAAAAACAGCCCACCCTGCCAAAGCATATGCTGGTATGGCTCAGCCCCATTAAGGGGCATAACTGAACTGAAAATTTCCAGCACATCTTGGACAAACTTAACTTTATGTCTCTATATGGGTTTTGGAAATTTGCTCAATTTAAAAAAAAAATGGAAAAATAAAAAAAATACAAACAAAAAAAAATAAACCGAAAAGGGGTTTATCATGGCAACATTTACGAATCTTGTTTGGGGTGTTGGGTGTGTTGGGGCCCTTGTCTGCCAGCTGCAAACATAGTGTTAGGTGTTAAGTGCGGGTTTGTGGGGGAGGTGTACGGGGGTACACTGTGGGTGTGGGCTCTGGCCCCCGGGAGTATTTTTAAATTCCCTTTCCCGTTATCCTCTACCCCCCCCCCCCTTTTTTGGTCCCCCCCCAAAAAAATTTTTTATATTTATTTTTTTTTTTTTTTAATTTATTTTTTTTTTTTTTTTTATTTTTTTTTTTTTTTATTTTTTTTTTGTTGTATCTGTCTTTTTTGGTGGTGTGGGGGTTTGTGTTGTCTTTTCTTCGGTGCTTGATAAAAATTTCATGCCGCCAAATTCTTCTGTTTATTTTTTTGGTTTGGGGTTTTTTTGTTTTTTTTTGTTTTTTTTTTTTTCCAATACAATTTTAATCTTGGGTGTCTGGGTATTTTGGGGTCACTTAGATCGTTTGCCCAGGTTTGGGTACTATCGTTATTTGACCCTGTTTGGGAAAGGACGTTTCATCGTCATTAATGTTTCTTGGTGTTTGTCCCCTATTATTTTGCTGTGCCTTTTGCATTGTTTTCTTTTATAGGGTTTTTTTGGTTCATTTTTGTCCACATTTTGGATTTGTATTGCTCTTTACCTGTTTTGCGTCTGTTAAAAAGCTTGTTCTGGAATTAAAAAAAAAAAAAAAACATGTATCATCTGAAAAAACAATTGTGCTTACTGTTTCGGGCCCAAAACAAAGGGGGACTTTTTATACTTTTTTGGGCCCAGTTTTTAAAGAGGGGTTAAGGAGAGAGCCCTGATACAGCCCTTACCTATGATCTCCTAAAGGATATTTTTTGATAAGGTCAATTCTATTGCTTATAGGACTTGCTTTACATTGCTTTCAATGTAAAAGCACACTGAATATTGTTGAATACGTTTTGGGGTCCATTTTTCGTATTCGAAGACGGCAAGTGAAGAAGAAGTGGCTGCGTTTGTGCAGTTACTCTCCACTCAGGTAAAGCCGAGTCCACCTGTGCAGCTCCATTAAAATGAATGAAGAGTAAATGTGAAGTGCGGTCACTTCTAAGTTCTGAAAAAGGAGTTTTGGGGGGCCCCAGGGCCCAGCCCCTTTTAAAAAGATTTATGGATAATCTACCCTTATCCTCAATGTTTAGATGGGGGGGGAAACCCCTTAAAGGTAACACTCACATCTGTGTTGTGTTTTCCTTTTATAACAGATCCTTTATTATGTGATAGATTTTAAAGCAAAAACAGAATATGAAAATTTTTCTTTGATTTTTTTTTCCCCCACAGATCCTGCATCTGTCAGCACTACAGATCGTTTTTTAAAAAAAAAAAAAAACTAAAAAAAAAAAAAAAAAGTATAATAAAGGAAGTTATACAGTTCTGGGAAGGAAGTTGTGGACACAGACAATAAAATGGATACAAGCACAACACTTTCCGTTATCATTCATCTATCCACTTCAATCTACAAAAACCTTAGAAAGGTTTCTGGCAAATTTCAGACTACACTTGTTTCATTACAAAAAAAGAAAAAAGAAATGCATAAACTTGATGGAGCAGGGCCTTATAGAAGAAAGCTGAAAACATAAAATCCACTGAAGTCAATGAGAATTAGAAAAACTGTTAAAAAACAAAACAGAAAATTCAACGCAGATGTGAACAGGGCCCATCAGGACTAGGTGTTAAAGATGAACATGGAGTTAAACCCCATAAATTTTAACCTGAAAAATGTTATAAATGTAGAAGACAATAAACCAATTTACCTCTGGAGCTGACCATAACGATATATAAAGATGCAGTCAAACTCAGGATTCCTTCAATCTCTCCCGTAGAAAATGCTTCCTAAAAACCCCCCAAAAATGAATGCAGGGGATAAAAATAAAATTATACTAATGTGGAGGATGCAACTGTTTTTAATTTCATGTTCGGTTTTGATGTTTTGTCAGTTGGGGCCCTCTTTCCAGGGTTTTTTTTCCCGCGGATTGGCGCCGTACGCGCCTGGATTTCTCTGCGTACGGCGCCAACCGGGGAGTATTACTTAATCCACTGCTCTCAGAAAAAACAGTGGATTCCGTCGCCCCTCCCTGCTCGGCGAATCCGCCCGGGGGAAAAAAAATGCGCCTTTATTTAGCCGCGGACGCCCCGGGGTAAACAATTTGATTGTCTAGGGGGCCCCGGGGGAGCGGCGCCCCCCCCCGCGCCCCGGCCCCCCCCCTTTATTCCGGGGGATTTGTGGCAAAACCCGGGTCACAAATCCGTCGGGAAAAAAAGCCGTGTAAACCGGCCTTAGTGAAGGGTTTGTAAAATGTTGTGCCGATATGAGAAAACAACGGGAGGGGACGAGATTCCCACCATGTTCATGTTATATTTCTGTGCTAAACCAGCACAGGAAGCGCTAGACTGAGAGAACATGAGAACACGACGTGAACAGTTAGACCATAACGTGACATCTTTTGAAACCCGCTATGTTGGTATAAATTAAAAGTTTTTAGAAGTGAACATTGCATGGACATTTACATGGCAGCCAACTTACCCCACTACACTAGAGGTCTTTACAATGATGGACATTAAACACCGTGACAGCGGAGGGAGATCCGAAACAGATGCTGGCGTCGTAACTTCACTTGGATCTGAAATCTAAAATAAATGCTAAAATAAATAGCTGACAATTGTGGAACTTTCAGTTATTGTGTGGTGGCTGAAACGTCAAAAAACCTCACAGCACCACCTTTGTGCCAAACCACCCCCATTGTTGGGGGGTTTATTCTGTCTGCATTTGTTACCCAGATTTTATCCACCAGAAAATGCTAGTTACCTGTCTCTAGAAACGTGTGTGTGGAAAATGGCAAAAAAAGAGCAAAAAATTACTCTCGATGTTTTTACTGCTGGGGGAAAGCAATGATCTGTTGTGGCGAGTTTCTGTGGAATAAAAATAAAATATGTGGAAATAATTGTAATGCCGTATTGGGCGGGGCACGGGTCCCCGTCGCCCCTGCGGCCGCCCCCCTGCCTGCAGGGGGTCCGGCGCGGGTGCCGCCCGTGACCATCCCCCTGCTGCCCATGCTCCTGGCCAGGTTACTTACCAGTCCACGCTCCTCTGTTCCGCTTCTCCCTGCCGGGCCGCGCGCGGTCCCGCTTTAGGGCGCGCACGACGCGGTCGGATTTAAAAGGGGCCCCGCGCACCGCAAATTTTGCAACCCCCCGGGCCGCGGGTCCTTTTAAAAAGCCCCCCTGCACTCTTGGCCAGATTGTTGGTGTGCGTTCCCTTTGTCTTGAGAGTGTTGGGGAGTTTGTTTTGTTCCGTGTATCAGCCCCTTTCCGCGTCTCCTGCCCTTTGCCTGTTTGCCCCCCTCCCTGCCCGCCTCCCGCCCCGCCGACCTCGCCTCTGCCGCCTGTCTGACCTTCTGCCTGTCCCCGACTACGTCCCGGATCCGATTCTGTCCCCACGCAGAAAACCCGGGGCCCCCATCGCAAGCAAGTCACGTCAGGGGGTAGGACCTGGTAGCCCACGCCGCAGCAAGTCCTTTTCCCCGCTTTGCGGTGGGCTTGCGCTAGGGGGCTATTAGACTCGCTCCGGGTGGTTTAACATCGCGCTTGGGTGGTCCAGAAATCCCCCGCCTTAAAAATGCCTTTCCCCGGGGGTAATATTGGACCACTAGCCCCTTTATTTTTTGCCTGAAAGGAGCAGTGTTTCTCTTGATTTATTTTTAATGTTAAAAACAATTAAAGCCCTCAAAGCCCCGCCTTTTTGCCTTTCGTTTTTACATCTCCTGTTTTTTTCTTTGCTCCCTGAATCAAAAACGTTTGTAAATTTTATTCACTAAGGTTTTGGCTATGTTCAAGGTTATTTTGGGGTGCTTTGAAAACGTTTTTAAGGGGGCGTTTGCGCTTTGTAAATCAGTGAAAAGCCCCCCCCAAAATTTATGAAAATTCCACGTTCTCATAGAAAAATTGGATTCTTACGGCGGGGGGTAAGTGCATAAAATTTGTCTAGGGGGCCGGCTGTTACGGTAGCGCGCCTCCCCAAAACCCCCCTTTGTTTGGGGAGGTCGACGGCAAACTAACCGTTGCAAAACTTTTAACCACTTCCTTCCATAAAAAAAAGCGGGGTTTGTGGCTTGAAAAGTGGTGTCGAAAAATTTTACATATTATGGCAAAAAAAGAAAGCAAAAAAATATAAGGTATAAACTTAACTACAAAAAAAACAAGAGGTACTCACACCAAGTATTATTGTTAGGCTCATCATGAAAGCCACCTAAAACCCGGGGCCAACGAGAAAAAAGTATGCTGCGTGAAAATTGCCCAAACGGGAAAAAAGGCTGCAATTGTTTCCCTCCAATCAGTAAAAAAACTTTCCTTTATTTTTTTTCCATATAAAAAAAAACGCCTTTAAAAGGCATTCGGCAAATACAAAAGTACAGGTTAAAAAAAGCGTGTGGTGGTTTTTTTTAACCTGTACTTTTGTATTTGCCATATTTATATGGTGAAAAAATAAAGGAACATTTTATCCGTGATTGGAGGATAACAAGTGCCTCCTTTTTTCCCTTTTGGGGCAATTTTTTTGCAGTAAAACTTATCTGCAGTCTTAAAAATTCACCGATTTTCAAACCCCAATAAATTTTTGGTGCATTTTTTACACTATCTGGTCTATGTTTCCCCTGTCGAAGTATGAGACTACTAATGAGTCTGCCCCAATTGCCCTCTTCGGTGTTCACTTGGTGAATTTATTGAAAACTTTAAAAAAGTTTGCTGGGAATTTTTGGTGAAAAAATTTTGGCACAAGTTGCAAACTCCAAAAACTACCCTTGTGGGGTTTTTTCCAGGGATTAAAAAAAAAAAAAAAAAAAAAAAAAAAAAAAAAAGTGAAGAAAAGTGTCTAGGGTTTGGTGGGGAGTTGGGAAAATTTACAATAACTTATGCCAGAAGTTTGCAAGTTTTGACACAAACCTTAAAAGCTTATAGCTGTTGGTTTATTTTCCCAGAGAACCCCAAAACCCAAAAATAAAATCAAACTTTGCCACTTTTTTCTTTTTGTACCCTTTGGGTTGAGTCCCTTTACAAAAATACTGGGGAAATTTTGTAAATTTGCAGTCCTCTTTTTTTTATATAAAACCCCTTTTTTCTTTACGCGGGTTTTTGGAAAAATGTAATTACGGGAATTCATATCCCCTTTCAAAATCTTCATTTAGATATACACTCATTATATTTTTTTAAAAATTTTCTCTTCATTTTTTTTTATAACCATATCCCCTCTTTGGTATAGTTAAATGCAAACGTGCAGTTTATAAGAGAATTTACAAAAAAAGTTTTTTTTAAAAACTGTGTTATTCCCCGAATTTCTTTAAAGGGGGTTGTCTCCTTCATTGTTCTCCACCCCGTTTCCTTTTTTCTTGGTTTCATTTTGGTTAGGGGCGTGTTTACTGGCTTTCTAGGTGCTGTAAAGCCGGCTGTAGCTTAGCAACCAGTGCGGCAAAACCTATCGGAGAGATCAAACAGGTCTTAAGCTTAGCAACTGAGGAGCTGATGCAGCCCCCTACAAGAGGGGATATCTAGGAATGGTAGGACCTGTTAATGGACACATATTGTAAAGGGGGACGTTTTTGCAAGAACAACATAAAAAAAGCAGCAAAACCCGAAATGAACAAACCCCTTTTGTGTCCACAGTGTATTTTCGTATTTGATTCCCTTCCGGGCAAAATGCAACGTTCGGGGCCCCTTTCTTTTTCTGTTTGATTACATTTATTTTCCCGGCTCTTATACTCCAATGGGTTTTCTTGCCTCACATGGCTGATAGAAAAAACCGTGCCCGGGGGTTTTTCCAGATAAAAACGGTGGCTGCAAGAGCATTAAAATTTAAAGTAAAAACAGCGGAAGAAAGCTGCAGAACCGTTTTAGCAGATGCCCCATCTAAAGGGAAAAACGATCAAGAAAAAAAGCCCCAAAAGCTGTGTGGAACTTTCAAAAAATTTTGAAATAAGCAAGTTTTTTTTTAAAAAAGTCTGTTTTTATAAAATCCAAAGAGGGGATATGGTTAAAAAAATTAAATTAAAAAATTTTCCCCAAAGGCACTTCCTTTAAATTTGCCCAAAATTTAAACTCATAAGAAAAACAGTAAAAAACCATTCCTTTTAAAAAGGGGTGAAATCATGCCATTTCCCGGCCTGTTAATCACAGCCAGCTTAGGCTACCTTTCCTTTTTGGCTCGAGCGGGGTTTTACCAAAAAAATATTTGGGCCTATTTAGCTCTTATCCAACGAACGTTAGAGGCATTTGTTTGGGGGGTCTCCACAGGGGAAAATTAAAAAACCAAATGTTTAAAATTTGTCAAAAAGAAAAAAAAAACTCCCACGTTAAAAACAGCCAAAAATTTTTTTCCATTCCCCAGCCGGCCTGGCAGAGCAAAGTGGTCGGTAAACAGGGAACTTTTGTTCCAAGTGGGAAAAAACTATGCTTTAATTGAAAAGAAACAAAGTTTTTGGGAATTGTTTTTTATTTTCCCTTTTTCCCCCCTTTTTTTAAAACAAGTGAAATGGGGAATTTTCCCAAACCCGAAAAACCCAAAAATTGGGTGATAGGTGACCGTGCCACAAGAACCTATTTGGGAACGAGCCAAAAAAAATTAAGTTAAAAGAATTTAAAAAGTTAAAATTTTGAAAACGGAAAAAAAAAAATGAACAAAAAATCCCAAAAAACAATACGATTTTGAAGAAAAGGCTTATTTACAACAGCACGCCAGGGGGGTTCGGGGCATTCCCCTGTGCACCCTTGGGGTCGGGGGCGGGGGAAAAAACGAACCCGGGTTGGTTTGAATGGCTCAGAGGGACGTGCATGGACTGGAGGAGCTACAAAATAAAGAAACAGAAGGCTTTGTCAGCAGGATGGGATGCAATCTTATTTCTGATTAAATGGCCCTTTGTTTTCTTACTTAAATAATTTTTTGTAAAAAATTTAAAGAAAAAGGGGTTTTTTTTTTTTTTTCTCTTCAAAGTCCAAAGGGACATCATGACAAAAAATGCCAGGTCACCAAATCTCTTTTCAAACAAAAACCCGAAAGCCCTGACATAGAAATTTGGGGGCATGTATGAATTTGGATTTTAAACGCCAAAAATTTTTATGCGCATAAAAATTCTTGGGCCTCTATTAAACCTGTTTCTCGGGGAAAAGACCATTTTAAAGCGCCATTTCAATTTTTGGCTGGTAACCACTTTAAAGGGGTTTACCCCCTTTCCAGAAATCCAATTGCCATAAAACTATAAAACTATACCCCTTGGAGGTTCTAGTGCTCCGCCCCTTGCCCCCCCCCAAAAAAAACCCTTTAAAAAAGGGGCCGCGGTTCCGGTAATGTGCCCGATATTGGCAATGGGAGGCTTTTCACTATTGCGGATGGGGCTGCGCTCAATGTCGGGCTGAAAATATGCCAGACTACTGCTACAGCCCTGTTCATACATGTCGCCCCTAGCGCCTGTGAGGTCAGTTTCTCCTACTGTTTTCAAAGCAAAAAGATTTCTCCTGAGGGTGAAAAGAGAAACTTTCCAATCTGTTTGTGATATTCTGTAAAACCAGAGAATTTATTACACTGAAAAGACCAGTGCTGTGATATCGTATCTACCTGGAGAGCTTCTTCTTGCTGTTTCCTCAGTCTACGAGCTGCAGTCTCCAGCGCTTTGTGGAAGATTGTCTGAATAGCATCAAGGTGTTTATTTAAGTCAGTACCGGCATTGCTCATCTTCTGAGCCAGGCAAACCTCGGTTATCTCTTTCAGAACAGAAATCAGCATTGGCAGGCAGTTATAGCACTTCTCTGAAAAACAGAAAATCATACAGCACATGTAGCAGCTCTTGGGATTGTACATTTACTTAAAGGGGTTTTCTCATCATGCAGTTCCACAGAGCCACATCAAGCAGTGATTGACACATCAGCTCTGCAATACTTAGCTATTCCTGCTAGAGATTTATAAGGTGTACTGTACAAGGCGACAGAGCTCAAAGGGTATGTTTACACAGTGTATTTGTGGGCGTACTTTGGGGTGTAATTGTGCTGCAATGCGCCTAAAGTATAGCCCGTAAATAATGTAAAATTATTGCACTCATTCAGTGCTACGATTTTACAACGTATTCCCCGTCACGTACTGTGCAGCCGTCAAAAGAAGTAAACATGCAACTGAGTGGGCCGGCGCTTAATTCTCAACAGCAGGCATATGGCGGCGCACACAGGTATGCACTGCTATATACCGTCTGAACAGACCCTAAAGAGTGAAAGCTTCTCATTTAGTTAGGTAAACAAAAGTCCGTAGTTAGAGATAAGATGCTGCAGGTAGTGACTCACCATGGACGGATTGAGTGACTGATGGCAGATTAGAGCAGCGAGAGATAAGAGAACGCAGAGAGAGGTTGGTAACCAGAGAAACTTGTGTCCTCTAAAAGGAGATAAAATCTTTTTTTTATCTCCTGAACAAAGCAAAATCAACAAAGCAATGTATTTAGCAATAGTCTTCATTTACCCTTCTCTGCATGTGAAAAGCAAATTATTGTAGTGGAAAAACCCCTTTTTACAACTAGCCGAATGTCATGGACCTGCATTTCTGATCTCTCTTTTTTCATCCTTCCAGCTTAAGAAGCCACCAGAAAAAATTATGCTACTTCCTTTCTGCATTCATATTCCTAGATCAAAAGGATTATCCACTTTGCATTTTGTTTCTTTTTAGGGTCCTTTTGGGCTCAGGGAAAAAAATTAGAAAGCTTATATTCTCAGCTCCCCTCTCACCTGAGATCCAGCGATGCTGTTATCTTCACTTTTCGTCAGTTTTCTTCCAGTCTTCTTAAAACAGGACTTCACGGCTGCAGGTGTTGACTGGGCGCAGTTACATGCCACTGCCCAACCGGAACGGTTCACTTCCGAATGGTAACATTTGGCAGTGGCATGTGACTTCTGCAGCCAATCAGTGCCTGCAGCAGTGACGTTCCATCTGATAGAAGACTAGAAGAAAATAGAAAACCCGCACAGTGTGAGGACCATGGCATCGCTGCCTCCAATGTGAGAGGGAGGCGAGTATAAGCTTTTTTCTTTTTTTTAAATTTTCTAAGCCCACTAAGAATTTATTGCAGATATATAGGATGTTTCATAAATGAATTATAAGTGAGGCCAAATAGATGGACAAGGTTCTGATGGGCCTGTCCAATGAAATCTGTGAAAGGACGGTAAAGAGCCAAGCAAGTCTTCCAAAAGGGGCCCCATGGCCTATCCTTGACAGGAGAGATACGTAGGACAAACAGAGGGTTGCATGTCAACCTGAACATTAAAACCAGCTGCCTAGTATTGTGCTGGTCCCCTCTGCACTTCCAAAACAGCTCTGCCCCTCCAAGACATGGACTCCACAAGACGGATTTGCTGCTGGCTTTCTGTGCGGATTTGCACATGGAAAATCCCCAGTAGTTGACATCAGCCACGTGGATGCAAATTTACAAATTCTATGCCTAAGTAGTGGAAATTTTCAGCATGTCAAATTTTATTGCAGATTTACTGTGGATTTCATCCTAGTAAACCGAATGGGTTAAAATCTGCAACAAAATCCACACGAGTTGCAGGTTTTTTGCGCAGATTAACCAACGGATTTGTTGTGAAAAGTTTATACAGCCATTCCAAAGTGCATTCACCCTCAAAGTGTGATTTGGTACATGGCACCAAGACATCAGGAACAGATCCACCAAGTTCTGTATGTTGCCAGGTTAGGGCTCCATGGATTAGGAGCTGGAAATTTGGATGCCAAGTCAACCTTTAACGCTTCGTAATGTTCGTCTACCCATTCCTGAACCGTTTGCGCAAAATATGCAAATTCTGCATGCCAGAAGGCTGGTATCCAAAAAGTAATACACTGCCCCTTAGATGCTGCCTTGCTACCTAATAAATCCCACCTTTAGCCAGGTAGCACTGTATCAACATAATGTTATTGACTTCACCTTCTTTAAAGGGATCGTCTCATCTCAAAGTTTCATAGGATGCATGAATGAAAAAATGCTGCTTTGCTCTGTCACTTCCCGATCAAGCTGTCTGTAATTAGCATATGTGCTCCGTGTATTCAGACTTCTCTGTTTATTATGTTTATCAGTCTAGATTATCTAAATTACCTCCTATGAGGTCCAGAGAAGCTTCTCAGCTATTATAAACCGTAATCAGTCTTTTGTCTGAAAGATCAGATAACAAACAAGCTCTCACTGTCCGACCTGTGTGATGACCTCACTCCCTGCTATCAGATAGAACCAATAGCAGGGGATAAGGAGTACACAGGTTGGTCACTTGGGAAAACCCCTTAACAAAAAAAGATGAAAAACACAACATATTTGGAAAACCTCTTCATTTAGTGTTCCCTACATGGTGAAAGCTATTCTTTGTAGCGAGACAACCCCTTTAATGTTACAACAGATCAGTGTATAAATGTTGTTGTAACATAATATACATAACTTTAAACACATACTAATATCCAATGTGTCCCATACATACACAAGACTACAGGTTACATAGTTAGGGTATGTTTACACGGCTTATTTTTCAGCGTCCAAATCGGTTTTAAATAATTGTCTGAAAGCGGCATCATATTTTGAGTTTTCAGACGAGTTTTTGAGGATTTGATACATGTGTTTTCAGACATGGTTTATATTCTAATTTTGTGCCAGGGCGGTTTTTGGACGCAGATCTGCATCCAAAAAGCTCCACACTTGTGGACAAGGTTTTAAATCCCTATGGGCATTTTCCGCACGGAAAATGTGTCAAGAATTGACATGTGACTTATTTTCAGAGCTGGAAATAAGCGAGTAAAAGCGCATAAAATCCGTGTCCTATGTACTAAGGAATCAATTAAAATGCGTTTTTTTTAGTCGTCTTTGATGCTGTTTTGGGGAAGGAATCCGCACATCGTACAAAACATCGTTGGAAACAGCATTCAATCCAGCTGAGTGAACATACCTTTACATAGTAAATAAGGTTCAAAAAAGACAAATGTCCATTAAGTTCAACCACTCTACCATGCTATGACTGTACGCATCAACCCATGCTAGTCCTTAATACTTACCAGTTTGTATTGTTGAGATAACAATTTGAAGAATTTGTGCTTGAAATTCTGAGTCACCAAGGCCAACCATTACTACATCTTTACAAACGACCAGGAACGTCTAATAAAAAGAAAAATATATTTATAGATACTACTCATATACTATGGACTAAACTATCTGTACTAAAAGAACAGCACAAACATGGTTCCATATACATTTGTAGTGTCACAAGATGACTATTCCCGAGTAAATGCCTGAAAAACTCAACACTTTGGTCAAGCCCCACTTGTCACAATAAGGGTATGTGCACGCCGCGTTTTTTGAATCGATAAACACATTGCGTAAAACTTATCCAAACACGTACACAAAGTGTGATACGTGTTTGGATACAATTTCTGGACAGCAAAAACGTACCCTATAGTTTAAGATCGGGTTTATGATGCGTAAAATGGATAAAAAAATTGACATGTCAATTCTTTGATCGGATCTGTTAAACGCATAACAAAGACGTGTGAATGCCGATATGTGTTTTTCATCGAAACTAATGTAATCACACAGGAACATTGTTTGATACGTCTGAAAAACGTACCCAACCCCGTATGTAAAAACGCTGTGTGAACAGACCCCCAAAAAAGGAGAGAAGGGAAGCTTATGACCAAATATCCACAGCCTGCCGTGAAAACCTCCGAGAGGAAAACTGTCTCAGACCACACAGGAAAATACTGTTAAAAAGAGGGTCCCTCCAAGACACAACAGAGATGGGGAATTATCTCTGTTTTGCCCATAATATTTTCTTTGGAGCCGTTTCAGAAAAATGTATACAAACTAAAGCACATGAATTAAAAGAAATGTAAAGAACATATTCCCATCCGGGTTTGGGCTCTGTTCACACCTTTGTTGTGGCTGCCATTTTTATTAGCGCCTGCGTGGTTTTCCTTCAAAGAAACCTGTCCGGTGGTTTATACTGCCCTGTCGGAGAGCGGGATGTGATGTAGGGAGAGAAGCTGAGCTCTGCAACATATTGTTTTATCATTTAAAGCAGGTTTTTTGAGTAAAAAGAAGAAATAATACTGTTGTGACTCCTGTTGTGACAATGGAAGGTCCTGCTTACCCCACCGACAGTAACTGACAGCTTTCCCTGTATTAGTGTGTATACAGAGCCAACTATTTGTCACTGAATGTGAGCAGCGGATTTTCACTTTCAGTATTTTCTCTACTTTTTACTCAGAAATTCTATTTCAGATCATATAAAGCAGATAAGGCTTCAGTTCTAAAATTAATTTCAAAACGTGAGCTTACCCTTTATGAGCCCAAGTAGGCTTAAAGGGGTTGTCTCATCTCAAAGTTTCATAGGATGCATGAATGAAATAATGCTGCTTTGCTCTGTCACTTCCTGGTCAAGCTGTCTGTAATTAGCATATGACTTCCGTGTATTCAGACCTCTGCCAATTAGATAAATCTCATGCTGTCAGGACCAGGGAAGCTTCCGAGTTAAAGTAAACAGCAGTAATTACTGGCTTTTGTCTGAAAGATCAGATAACAAACAAGCTCTCCCTGTCCTAAGTTGTGAGCTGCCATGACCTGTGTGATGACGTCACTCTCTGCTATCAGATGGAACAAACAGCAGAGGGGGAGAAGTACACAGATCGGTCACTTGGGGAACCAGAGAGAGCACATAAGGTGATAAAATCACTTGTAGCTCCCTAACATAAAAAAAAAAAAAGACCACCACAATATATTTGGAAAACATCTTTATTTAGTGTTTCCAACATGTTGAAAACTAATCTTTGTAGCGAGACAACCCCTTTTACCTCATCAAGCAAATGGAAACACCTGTATGACCAAAATGCCTGAGGAGGGTATGGAAAGTGATCGCAGGATGCCATTAGGGTGCCATGGCAGCCGGAGGCCTAATGAACATTCCTATAGATGCCATATTTTAATACCTATTACACCCTGCCATGGACAGGGTATAATAGGGAATTAATGAAATGCCTTTATACATCAGCACTGTCATATATAATACAAGCAATCAAGCAATTGCATGTTCAAGTCGCTTTGGGGAACTAAATCGTTTTAACGAATGTTAAAAAAAAAAAGTAAAGTTCAATCCTCTTCCCCACTCTATTCTTTAATTTGTAAAATGGCAAATTTTCACATAATTGGTATTGGCATGTCTGAAAAAGTCCGACTTATTAAAACATAACATCTTTTACACCATACATAGAACACACACACACACAAAATTCCCAACGCCAAAACTGTGTGGTTGTCAATTTATTTTTCAAAAAATCTGGAATAAAATGTGATAAAAAAATCTGCATGTATCCCAAAATGGCACCAACAAAAACCACACCACTTGCTCCAAAAAGTGAACGCCATAAAAACAAAAAGACACAATTGCGTTTTCTTTCACGTTCTACCTCTTATAGAATTACTTTCCCAGTACATTATACGGTATGGCACTATAAAAAGCACATCTTATCCCGCAAAAAACAAGCCCTATTACAACTAGGTAGATGTAAATATAATAAAAAAGTTGGAAGGCGGGGAGAAAAAAACGAACGTGCCAAAGGGGTGAGGGATTGCTTGGGGGTGAAGAAGTTTTTAAAAGATCTTTCCTTAAGTAAATTTTCCCAGGGCAAATCACAATGATGATTTTGGGAAAAGGGCCCCATCAAAGCAAGAATTAAAAGAATTGTTTTTCAATCCCGGGCCCTGTGGGCCCTTCCCAAACTGAAAGGGTTTGTTCTTCCTTTTGAATTAAAAAAAGAAAATAAAATTGATGCTTTTAGCAAGGCAACAAACAATTTTATCATTTTGAGTGATGGCCCCCCAGACATTTAACCAGTTTAGCAACATTACCTTGTATTGGAGGTGGATACTGAGCCTGCAATAAAGGCTAAAAGCCCTCAGGGAAGTTTCTTGGGTGATTTTGTGAACGGTGTCTTTCATTGGCTTCATAAATTTAGGGACAGCACCCCCCTAAAAATAATGGGGTACGCCCTTTATCAGGTCCCGGGCAAAAGAACCACAATATGTTTAAAAAATAATGACGTTTCCCCATTTACTGAGCAAGAAAGAAAAACTTAACTTATTTCAGGAGTTTTGACCCAAAATGGCCCTTCCCCACCCGTTTTTTTAACTGGGCTTTTATTGGGATTTTTGGGGGGCCAATTTTGGAAATGTTTGGTAAAAATTTAACAGTAAGTAATTAAGGGGTATTCCCGCTTCAGCAAATAAAACCCTTTTTTTTTAGTAAAAAATTTGTTTGGTGTGTATATATAAATTTTTATAATTAAATTTTATAAATAATTTTATAAAAATAAAAACACCCCCACCACAAAAACATTGTTCAATTAAAATATTTAATTCAAAACACACACCAAACATTGTACAATATAATATATTTTATAAACACACATACATTTTAAAAATATTTTAAATTTTAAAAATATATACAAACAAATATAAAAGTGTGTATTTGTGTTCTTTTTTATATAAAGTGTCGGTGTATATAAAAATTATATTTATTGCAATGATGTAATTTTGTGTGGTGTGTGTGTATATATATTTGTGTGTTATTGTACAATGTAAGTAGTTGTGTTTTTTTTATATATTATATATATATAATAAACAACACACACAATATAAAATATTTTCATTACATACATACACACATTGTAAATAAAATTAAAAGTTACTTGCTGAACGGGGAAAAAATTCCCCCTTTTAAATTTAATTCCTGTTGATTTTTTACACTACATCTCCTAATGGGCACTCCAGGCATCCATAAAGCAATACAAACACAGTTATGTTGATCAGGTGAAGGCCAGCTTTGGGTCTTAACTCCTAAAGCTCCTACATTGTACTATATCTATCTGTCTTTTTTAAAAATTTTAATTTTTTTAATTTTACTTTTCTTTTTGGATCAATTCCTTAAAGGTTTTTTAAAACTTGGGTGCAGTCTTTTATTTAAAAAAAATACTGTCCTGGCAAATTGATGACCCGTCAAGGTTCATTTTGAAAATATGGCCTTTTTAAAGGGCTTTTTAACGAACCATTTCACCCAAAGCAAAATCATAACTTCAAACAGAGTATAAAGGGTTGTCCAGCGGGGAAAAAGTCCTTTAAAGGGGGCCCAAAACGATAAACACAGTTACTTGAGGGAACCTTTTGGTTCTTGTTTTTTAGAAAAAGGTCCCTACGGTAAAACTATGATCGATTGTGGTACATTTTTTACCCATTTTTTTCCCATTTTTGCATTTTCAATGTCCTTTTTGTGCTTTATTAACTCGTATTTTTTAAGGGGGTTTTGTACGAAGTAAATTGCGTGGAAGTTGAAATGAAAAAAATTTTTTTTAAACCTTTCTTTTTTAAAAAAAATTTCACCGTTTTCGTCTTGCGCTTTTGTGATCCATTTTTAAGCTCGTCCCGGGAACACCGGGTGAAGCCCCTCATCCTGTTGCACATTCGCAAACTTTCCTTAGGCAGCTACTGATTTCAAACCCAGGGGCTGCATTCTATCCCTTCCTCTGAACTCCTTGTAATTAGTCAAACAGTGCAAAATAAATAAAAAAGAAACCCCAACGTGCTGTGCATTGATTAAAGAGGGGAAAAAAAAACGGTTTGGTTCCTGAGGGTTTCAAACCCGGCCCTTTGCCCGGGGCAAAAACATTTCCCCCTCAAATAACCCCAAATGTTTATAAAAGACCTTTTTTTTGATACAGGAGGAAAGGCCTGGGATGTCATCCCGGGGTCAAGATCTGCAATTCAAAAAAATAAAAAACGCCCCCTTCTGACACCAGGCTGAAGAGTGGATGCAGGAGGTTGGAATGAGATGTGGGAAAAACCCCTTTAAAATCCGGGTTTTTGATCTGCTTTCGGGTCCTGTTTGGTTTTTGATAGGTCTATTAGTACATACCGACACCCTGTGAACAAGGGCATAGCAGTCTAAAATGCATAAGCAAGTTTCCTGTAGGATTTCTAGCAGTGACCAGTTTCTACATTTTAATGGATTCATAATAAAGTTGTTGGAGCTTTATAACGGAGTGCTGGATATTCTTAGAGTTGTAATCTGTTCATACTGCTGGCCTGCAATTTCCGTGCAAATGGAATCCACAATCTGATGTCCACAGGGACGTTCTCTCAACAGGAGCACATAGCATTTTCTTCGATTGTTCATATAAAAGTTACACTTACCCCCCAGTCCTCTCCCGGGGACCCGCTTCTCTTCACTTTCAGGTTCTCATCCTGAAGTACAAAAGGAGCGAATCCCCCAAGACCTCTGGAGCGGCAGCAGCGGGGACAGCATCACTTTTTCCATCCTGGCCCCATTTAAGATTAATGTTCTCCACTGGACAACCCTAATCTACTATGGGTGCAGCTTGATAGATACTGCACAGCACAAAGAACTGATATAGATGGGATATTGGAAAAATGTAAAGTACGTTTTGCCATTAGCAGCAGGAAGAACACAGCTTCAGGTACGATGAGCGGATGGCTAAATAAGGGCCATTTTTATAAAACTAAAAAACATTATTTTGTCAGTCGTGAGGCAAAGATCTGAACACTGATAGGTCATTGAGACACAGCAAGCATATCCTCCACCCACACACATGCAGTCTGGGAGACTTTGTAACTTACTTTTACAAGTCCCAGAACTTTTAAAAGATTATTTAACTTTTTAGTTGGCACAGATAGAAGGCACTCGCGAGTCATGGTCTGGGTCATAATGTACTCCATATAATCAAGAGCTAGATCTGGTTTGACCTCTATTGTATCCTGAATGCGAACCTGTCGTCCAGAATCCTTTCGACTCTATTGGAGGGTTTAAAAAAAGAAAAAAAAGACATTTATTAAAATAGAAAAATCTTCATCCAGCTACTATGAAGGCGGGGGGCTTAAAGGGTTTTCTCACCACAATGTTTAGCTTTTCTGTTGCAGGTGAAAGCCCTGTAGATACATTTGGTGTCTAATATAGGCTCTGAATGTAATAAGAAAACTTGACTATGTGTGTAATTTGCTCTGGATGAGCTTAAAAAAACCATTTTCATAGTATAACTAAATCAGGGCTACAAATGATATAAAAAACACACCACAAAGTATAGGTGCACATGATGAGAATGACTTCATCAACTTTTCCCAAACAAAACAAGAACTATTAGGGTATGTTCACATGGCGAATTGGATCCAAAAGTGCTGCGTAAATCGCATCCACCACGCAGTTGTGCGTTTGGACACGTTTTTGGCTGCAGTACAAATGCACCCTATAGTTTTAACCCCTTCCTGATGGACAGACATAATAATATGGCTCTAAATTTTTTCCCTCTTTGCCTTCTGAAAGCCATAACTTTTTTATTTTTCCACTACTAGACACATGAGGGCTTTTATTTGCGGACAAGATGTAATTTCCAGTGGTGTTATTCATATTACTATAGAGTATACTAGGGAACGGTAAAAAAATTCTAAGTGGGGCAAACTGTGAAAAAAAACATACTTGCGCCATGTTTGCGGGAGGTTAGTTTTTACAGAGTTTATTCTTCGGTAAAAAGGATGTGTTATCTCTATTCTACAGGTTGATACGCATCCGGCAATACCAAACATGTAGGGTTTCCGTTATGTTTTAGTACCGTAAAAAAATTCCAAACATTTTCTAATTTTGAAATTTGCACCGCGGCGCCGTTTTGTGCGACCAATAACTTTTTTGTGCTAACACCTACAGTTGTCAGTGAGGGGCATTTTTTTGCGAGCTGAAGTGGTATTTTTAATGCTAGCAGTTTGGAATGGATGTGACTTTTTTGATAACTTTTATTCCAATTTTTATGGGACGTGAAATGACCAAAAAAACCGCAATTTTGTCGTTTAGAATTTTTTTTCTTCTACGGTGTTCAGCGTACGGGATAAATGATGTCATTTTTATAGATCGGACTTTTTCAGACGCGGCGATACTAAATATGTGTAACTTTTTATTCATTCATTTATCTTTTTTATTTGTAAAATGGTGAAATGGGGGTGATTTAAACTTAATACTTTTTTTTTTTTGTACTTTAAAAATATATATATATTTTTTTACTTTAACACTGAGTCCCCCTATGGCGCTTCACCACTAGGGGGTGCGAACATTAATCCAGCCTAATGCATTGCATAGACAATGCATTAGGCTGTACCAAGATGGCGGTTACCCCACTTCCTGCCTGCGGGGGCAAACGGGAACATGGCAGCGATCGGAGCCTTCACAAGGCTCCCTGCTGCCATGTTCAGCGATTGGATCCCTGCAGCTTTGCTGCGGGGACTCCGATCACCGTGAAGAACTGTGCGCAGCACAGTTTTTCATTCATTTAGACGCCGCGGCCATCGTGCCACAGCGTTTAAGGGGTTAAACAGCGCAGGCGGGTGACGCCCTCTCACCCCCACGCTGAAACCGCCGGGGTGTTACGAAATTAGCCCTAAACCCCCAGCGACCCCCGTTTCAAACCCATCCCGGGGAGCTGACGTAACTCATACGTCATAGGTCGGTAAGGGGTTAAATCGGATGCCTGCGCTCAAAGGGCCCGTGTTTCTTTGAACGAACCCGAAGGCGCATCAAAAAAGACACTGAAAACCCGGCATCAGCGATCACCATCAATGCCAAAGGGTTTTTACATTGAAAGCATGAAAACCACTCACATTTTAAAAGTTTTTTTGGGTCCTTAGGGTCTGAAAACGGATCCAAAAAAAAGGATCCAACATGCGGGTTGAAAAAACCCTTACTCCCCCGATGCAAATCATGAAAAGCAACTTTAACATTGCTTTCATGTTTGCATTAATGAAGTAAAAGCTTTTGTTTTGTGTGTATGCAAAAAGAAATCAGCCCCTGTAAATCATATTTAGGAGACGGGGGGTCCCCTAATGAATACATAATCAACAACAGGCAGTTTCATTTTGGGAAATTTTAAACAGAATTCTGGAAAATGCGCAGAAAAAAAATTTAAATTTATATTTACTATTAATGTCGAAGATGAAATTTGGTATTTTTTGCATTTGTGCAATTCCCCATGCATTAAAATGTGGCTTTTCTGCATGTGGTGTAAACGGGTATTAAACTAATGTGCAGTTTTTTTTTATCATCTAAGGCTATGTTCACACGGCTTATTCACGGCATAATTGCGGGATGGATTTCACCCGCAATAACGCCGTGTGCTCAGCATCGGGGGCGGGGCCGGCAGCTCGCCGTCCCATAGATATTCATTATCCACGGCGTGTATCCCGCCGTGATAATTGACATGTCACTTTCTCCCCGCTCGCCTTGTTTCGCGAGCGGGGAGAGGAGACGGGGTCCCTAGTTCTCTAGAAACTGTGGATTACCGAAAAGGGCTGGGACGGATTTCACCCTAATTTCCACCAGTAGGGCGCAAATTTAACGGGCTGAAACCCTCCCAAAAAAAAAAAGCCGGGTGAACATTCCAAATTTTTCCCCCAAAAGTGGGTATGTTAGCTCAGCTCATCAATTAGCGGCTTTCCCTACATTTTTCCCATGTAGCAAAAAGGGCCAGAGCTCCCCCCTGCAAGGGGGGCACCCTAGTACACCCAAAGAGCTTTTGAATATAGTCCAAGAAATAAACAGTTTTTTTTTTGGGTGTAAGAAATTTCCCCAAAAATTTTTGTTTTAGTTTTTTCTGAAGATGCAACAAATTTTTACACACATAAAAAACCCAATTTGTTATATTTTTTGGGGGAATTTTCAGACTGCTGGTCTAAACAAATTTTTTTGGGACGGGGTAAACAAATCTGCCACAGTCACTATTAGCCAAATGGCATGGTATTTTGCTTAGTACTGTTCAAGCCACTAAGAGATCAAAACTGTCCCCATACTATGTTGCCATTACATAGGGCCTGATGACGCACCCATTTTAATTTATTTTAGAGCAAAAGGGGATATCACACAAGAAAATGACTGCAATCTTGTTCGTTCCGACACTGAACACAGGCCTGAAAACTTGGGGGTTTCCTTTTTCCCCTTGAAAGTCTCACACAGCCAATCGTTTATAAGCTCCAGTATGTGGCCCACTTGCCCCCAGCGACACAAACAGTCTATGAGAGTGGAGTACTTGCTTTCTTCAGCACCATTATGTAGGTTTCTCAGCTTAGACAGGACAGAGCAGCTAGAGGATAATGGACATAGAAATGCATGTATAAGTAAAAGGTTTATTAACAGTAGAGAGAGATATTGCCCAAATTTTCTAAGTAATCAAAACCTGAAAAAATTTTTAAAAGCAGATGGGGGGCATGAAAAAACCAAGATTATTTTAAAGCTAAATTTCAGCGCTCAAACCCGCAGGTTTAAAACCCAAAGGGAAAGCACATTAAGTCACTAGAACAAAAGAGGGATTTACACAGGGCAAAAACATTTTGGGGGACGCATTACAAATCTCCCCGAAATCTATGTAAAGCCATGGGAATCTGACATATTCATTAAACAACAAAAATGAAATTTGTGACACCACCAATCTCACGTTATCCAACATCAGCATGAGAAATAAATGCTATAGTAAAACTGTCTGAATAGAAAAACCCTGCTGCTCATAGCAGCCAATTAGAGTGCAGCTCTTACTGATTTTATTTTTAAATCTGGGTAAAAATTAAAAGCTGAGTTTTGGTTTTTGGTTTTCTATGAAAATTTAAAGGGGTTTTTTTCACTACAAAGATTTTTCTTTCAAAAATGTAAGAAAAGGTAAATGAAGCTTTTTTTTTTTTTACATACATTGCCCCAGTGATATTGGGCCCCAATCAAGGGGAAAAAAGAGATTTTATTTGCTCCAAGTGCACACAAGTTTCTTTGCTTACCGTCCTGCTCTCCCCTCCTGATTAGATACAGAGCAGGGAGTGATGTCACCATGGCTGGAGGGAGTAGAGACTCTGGGCGGCATGTATGAAATTTGGCATGCTAACACCAAATTTAATGCGCATCATAATAGCCTAGAATGTGTCTGATTTATGAACCCGCTCTACAGTGGGTCATAAAACAGGTGCATTCTAGCGCTTGTACGACACTTCTGGCTCAGGTAAACCATTTTGAAAGTGGTTTACCTGTTCCAGCAGTAATGCGCCTGGAATTGCTGTACTAAAGCTATAAATCTATAGCTTCGCTACAGTTCTAGTGCGCCCTGCCTCCCGCACACCTCCCGAGATCGGGCACATTACAAAGTGTCGCAGGCGCCATGTAATGCGCCCCATAATGGCATGCTGCACATTTACAAATGTAGTGAACGGGGCTGCGTCTGATATCGGGCTGAAAAGAAGCCAGATATCTGCCGCAGCCCAGTTCATACATGTCGCCCTTTATCTCTAACAAGATTAGCTTGTTTACAGATAAGCAATCGTCTTCAATCCTAACTATTCTAATCACTGCTATAGAGCTACCCACACTCTTATGAGGGAGTATGATTCTGAAGCTACCTGTGGCTCTGTGAAACAGCAAGATGGAGAAAACTCATTTACGAGGAGAAGAAGAAATCATTTTCAGACTTCAGATAAGTCCACCTTTAAGGCCGTGTTCACACGGCTTATTTCGGCGCGGATTGGCGCCGTACTGCGCCGGGTTTGCGCTGCAGTACGGGCGCCAATCCGTCGCAGTAATTACGGTAATCCACAGTTTCTCATAAAAAGAACAGTGGATTCCGTCGCTCCTCCCTGCCGGCGAATCCGCCGGGCGGGGAGAAGTGACATGCACATTATTTTTCGGCGCGGACGCGCCGTAGTATATGCATTAGTCTATGTTCGTGCAGCTTCAATCCTCTTACCTGCGAGCTACCCGCCCTTATTCACGCTGGAATTGCGACGCAATTGGCTCGCAAAATCCGGCGTGGAATGAGCAGTGTGAACTGGGGCCTAAAGGGGCTCTCCACCTCTTCTTTTGTTAAACTAAATTAAGCAGCCAAGGCTGGAAGAAAAAAAAAATACCCTCACCTTTGACACGGAGCTCGTTTCAGTGCTGTCCCTCTAGGTCCTCTCCGCCAGCCTTCTGTTGTCTTTGTGGCTTTGGTAAAACAGAACGTCAAAGTTTCAGCCTGTGATGGGCTGCAGCTGGGACATTCCATTTAGCTAAAACCATAAGACAACAGAAAAAGAAAAGGACCGGGAGATGCATGGCGGGAGCAAGCACCGTGTCATAGGCGATTACTGCTTCTTATTCCAGCCTCAGCTACATAACTTAGTTTAAAAAATGGGGAATGGACGACCACTTAACACTTATCTGTTGCAGAGGTGGTTATAGAAGAATTCTTACCTTAAACGCCCTGAAGTATTCGGGCAGCACAGAAGCAAATTTACTTATTGTGTACTTTTTGGCCTCATCATTTTGATCAAGCGCTTTTTTGATACTTCTCCACAGAATGACAACAATTTCCAGTAAACTGGCCATGGATGCAGCGTCTTCGGTACACAACACATTTTCCAGTACCTAAAGGCAAGCAAAAACTTTATTATTCTACAAAGAGCCCCATGTGCTATGACACATTAAACATATCAGGGACACTCATACAGAATCAGTAATACGAGACATGCATATGGTTCTTTGACCAGATTTTAAAGCAATGATTTTTATTTTAAATGTTTTTTATTCAGGTTTTCCAAAAGAACAAAATAACATCCATTAGGACACAATCAGGAACAAACGATAAGTCACAAGTTAAAGGGGTGTTCACAAAGCAAAGTGTACTGCACAGGTTGGCTCTCGGCTAGCTGCAGGCCGACCATGCATGAGAATGAGGAAGGCGGCGCTTATGATGGTGCTCTTGTCACTTCTGTGGGAATTCTCAATAAAGCACAGTGTGTGTGATTAGCTATATTGTATGAGCTCCCATACAAGTGAATGGTGAGCCACAATAACTGATCTCCTCATTCTCAGGCATGGTCGGCTCGAAGCTAGCTGAGAAAGAACCTTTGCACTACACTTTGCTTCATGGGAACACCCGTTTAATCATCACTAATTTAAGAAAGGAAGAGGTGAAACCTTCAGCAATGTATATTCCATCCCATTTGTTAGTGGAAAGAAGAGTATGCATAGCAAACCATAGTGACAAGTGTCACGCAGAGATACGAATAGTTCTGTATCAGGTTTGTTTTTTTAATTAACTGCAAAACTCCTCATGTACAAGCCCTATTTCCGCCCCATGTGAATGTACTGTATCCATAAAGTGTACCTGTCATGGCAGCTGCCCCTCGGATTGGAGGAGAATGGACCTTACCTTGGGTCCTGGTTAGAGACCATACTGGCAAGGAAACAATCTGAGAACATACTGGGTCGTCTGTTCCGTAACAGTGTAGGGTTGTGAGTATAACGCCCATATCCTCATTTGGGTGCAGTTATGCTACCTGTAAGCTGTATGTCCAGATATATCCTCTAAATGGGGGTCTGTCCCAAATAACGGACGGTCCCAGTTTTATTTATAGTGGAACTATATGTTAAGGCTACTTTGATTTTGTGTAACACCAAGGTATTGGATTGAAGTTTACTGTGCCTTATTTGCCATATATTGCCATTTTGGTGGTAGAGTAATATCTTATAGCTTTACTAACTATGCACTATAATTATGGATAAGGACATACTCAGCAATACTAACTCATAAGACGGGGTAAGTGGTTGAATTATATAGTACCCTCTTTTTTGCAAATATTACACCTTATACGGTATGTTGTAATTCAATAGAATTTAAGGGGAATATTTCAGGAGGATCGTAAAAAGAAAATTTGTTGATCCTTATGTTGTTCTCTATACCCTTGTTACAAGTTATCTTAGTTGTGTAACATCCAGCCAGGTATATAAAAGGTATATGGCCTCTATCAATCTGTGGGGGGGTTTTGTGGAAACCATACCACCCCCCTATTTGGAGAGAAACTTGTTTCTCCATTTTTGGAGAAAAATTTGTTTCAACATTTGCCCTTTCTTTTTGGGGGTGCATATTTTTGTATTACGGTACCCCCTTGTTTGTGATCCTTACTATATCAGTGGACCTATTTGCCTTTGATAATTTTTTTTTCCACACTATGAAGTGTTTTGTGGGACATTGAAACATCTCGGTACATTTGTATTAATAGGGCAAGTTTAATCAGATTTCAGATTCCTGACAGGGTTGCCCTTTTTGGGGCACTTTCCCTGTATTTACCTAAGGGCGAGATAAACTAAATAGGGCTGGTATAGGTCCCCCCTCTCTTCTATTTGGGCATATTTTGTCTTTTCATTAGGTTTTCCTTTTTTTGAGGGCTTTTTGGTTAAATTATTGTGTGAGTTCATGTTCTCTTCTTTTAAATATTGTCATTAAAAGTAAAGTTTTAAATACATGATTTTTCTGTTTGTGGGCATGGTTCACTTTACCCATCATTTCATTCTATCAGTTCTACGAGCAGCTAGTACGGATCCGCCAAAGTTTCCAAGGCTGCACAATGTTTAGTAATATTTTCACCCAACTAACGGGCACCCATTAGTGACCACATCTCATGCCTTTTTATAGGCTCTGCACAAGTCAGCATTATTTTAAACTCTTAGCAGTGCTAATTCAATGACATCCTGTAGTTCTGGATACCAAAATTACTGCCAAGCCATACATGTTGATATACTACAGAGCAGATTCCACTTACACTCTTATTACTTTTCTTTTCAGTCTCCCCCTCATTGGCATCATCATTCTCCTCATCTTCATCGCGCATGGTTTTCTGCAAGCAGGCATTCAAACAGCGCCTTATCGTGAGCATTAATTTTGCTGAAGAAATAAAAATAATTCCATTAGAGAATATAAATAGCTGAATTATTTTAAAAATCCTGAAAGATAGAGACATCTAGGGCATTTACCTATATTGGTGGGAGCAGTGTGTTCATAGGCGTACTGATAAAACCTCCGCGCGGCGCCAGGATTCATTTGTACAAGTGCTACACAGCGCTCACACCAGGTCTCCTCTGGTTGATTGACAGGAAAGAAGGAGTTAAACATGAGATTGACAATACGGCGGCAAACAGGTCGTGAATCGATTTCAAGACGAGCTAAAAGGTGTTCCATTGGGCACATTTTCCAAAACTGAAAAAGAAAAACAGGGAGATGGGGGTGAAACTGAATTACAGGTGTGTGAAACAAATATATATAAAATATATATTCTTTATACACAGTGAATACAGGCAGTCCCCGGGTTACATACGGGATAGGGACTGTAGGTTTGTCCTCAAGTTGAAACTGTATGTAAGTCGGAACAGGTATATTTATTAAATGTAACTCCAGCAAAAAAATTTGGGGGATAGTACAGGGAACAGTTTTACATTTGTTTTGCTGTCTTTGCCCTTTTTTTTTTTTAGAAGATTTCACCTAACGTTCTGTAACTCATGTGCAGCTGTGGCATGCTGGCACTTGGTTATCATGGGGCGTGACTCAGTGTTGAATGTCAGCCATGCCCCATAAGTCTCCGTTTGTAACTAGGGGACGTATGTAAGTCGGAACGATGTAAGTAGGGGACTGCCTGTATATAAAAAGTGGCATTCAATGGCAGGCATGCCCTTTTTTTGGTCAAAATTTATATTTTATACAGACATCCATAACCCATTTGTAAGCAGTACTATAATAAGGACCTTGTTCACTTAATGCATTAACTTCAGGTTGATTTAGCTGCTTTAAGGGGTTCCTTATTACATATACTCCTTATAAACATGAACATCTGCAAGGACTAAGGGGATGTGGCCCCTGAAACTAGCATCGGTGCTGCGCTCTCTCAGTCGATCTTGGATCTCTGCTCGCTACACCATATGTAATGAGACTAACCCTTTATACTAATGGTTTTAAAGCCGGGTTAACTGCAACCACAGGTTTTTAAACAAATATTTTGGATTAAAGTTTGTGATATCTTCTATATAAAGAAGTTTGATATTCAAGAACAAAATGTCTTGCAGATGTTTATGTGGAGTATGCAGCATTTTAAAAAGCCTTGGACAGTAACTTCAATACAATACCTTAGCAGCTCGGACAGCTTTTATCTTAAGCAGCATGTCGACAAAAGCCACGCGGACCTTCTCGGAGTTATCGTGGAGACTGTTTCTTAGTGCTGGTAGCATTTGTTCTAACAAAGGATGACTCAACTTGTTGTCCAAGAGGATGGTCAGGCACTGTGAGAGGGAGAAAAAAAAATATGTTCATCAAAGGGTTTTGCCAAATCAACTAATTATCACCTATCCATAGGTGAAGTGACTGTTAAGGGCCCAACCTCTGGGACCCCTAATGATCCCAAGAGTAGTGACCTCTGGCTCTCCTACTCAAGTGGAGCAGTCGATGAGTATTCCCACAGCAGCTACACTGTGCCAAAAATCGCCTTGCACTATATTCCTTTATCTTTAGCTATCCTATAGACATTGAAAGCAGCGGAAGTGCCCATATTCAACCACTGCTGCATTCACACAGGGACACACAGGACTCGTGTTCTCAGTGGGAGACACCTATCACCTGTCCTGCGCATAACTTATAAGTTGCCATTATAGGCAAATGCCTTTAATATACAGAACCGATACAAGTTCTGCAAGAAGTTAAAAGCTATGGACACCTAGCACCTGGATCCTAGCTTCAGCTTTTACTTATGTGACCATATCTTTCCCAGCAATACAAAAGCTAGTGTGAGAGGTTTGTGTCCAGGATGCTACTGCCTCCACTAGATCTCATGAATCAGCAGTTTCATTTCTGCACCGTTTTCCCCTTCTATAGCACATGAGGGATCTATTCTCTTTCACGCTGAGCAGTACGTTACATCCCCTCGCTCCTGTATAACCTGTCGTGGGGCATAAAAGCTTCTCCCCATCTACATACTCTGATCCAGGCATCCTCAAACTGCGGCCCTCCAGCTGTTGGGAAACTACAACTCCCCATCTGCATTTTTAACATAACAGTGGCAATGGGAATTGTAGTTCCACAACGCTGGGGGCCGCAGTTTGGGACCCTTTCTCTGATCCTCCTTTTTAGACTGCCTGTGGACCAAAACCTGTGTGATCAGCCCTTCCTGAAGACTCAGATGCTGCCCTCTCAACCCCTTGTTTGCCATTAAAAACCTTTCCGTGCCGAATGGGAGGGGAAAAAAAGCCCCAAAGAGGTGTGCGTCGACCCCCCACAAGCCGCAAGCCAGCAAGTGTTAAAAAGATTTACAGCAGAATAATCATGTGACATTTTTAATAAGGACTAATTAGAAAGTTGCTTAAATTTGATTTAAAAAAGGGAATGAACAAACAAAATTGCCCAAAGTTATCCAAAAACGGCCCGCCCTTTCCGCGCAGAGTTTTTGTTAATTTCCCTTAATTTTTCTTCCTGCCTTTCAAGACCTAGAACATTTAAGTTTTCTATCTGCACAGCCGTATGATGGCTTGTTTTTTTGGCAGATATAGAAGATAAACTGTTTAATGGCACCACATAACATACTGGGAGACCGAAACTGAAATTCTTTGCGGGATGGAATGTGAAAAATGTGGTTGGCAATTGGGGGCTGCGATGGATCGCCAGGATATTTTGTAATGATTAACATGATGCGGTTATGTTTAGCGGGGGCACCCAAAGTGCAAAAAGGGTGGATGGAGTTTTTTTGCCCCTGGGCATAGCAGGGGGGAAAATGTAATTAACAGCCGATGCCGTTGAATATGCAGAAGACTCAACTAGTAATCCTGCACCATGCGCCTGTCATCAAAGATGTATGTCAGGGTACAAAGGGAAAAAGCCCGTGTTCCTTATTACAAAAGTTGTTATTAAACAGCATCCCCTACAAGTTTTTATCTAAATGCCATTTTTTTAAACCGGTCTGCCCCAACAGGCCCCCCAAAACCCTCCGGGCCCCGGGACGAAAGTTCATTGTTCACATGACCCTGCAGCTATTCTCAGGCTGCAGTCTCTGCTTATATGGGAAAGGGGTCCCGTAAAAACCTGGCCGGCTCGAACACGAACCCCTTTTTTGTGTCATCATTTCCCCGCCCCCCTAAAGACACAAAAAATACACGAAAAAACATTCAGGGTGGGGGTTCATTTTTCCCAGGGGGGCAGGGGGTTAAAAAGTTTAGGGCAGAAAAACGTTAGTAAAAACTTATAAACTACCGTGTGGGGATTACATGCAGAGTATCAAAAATGTAATTTAATATACTGTTATGCAGAACCTTATTGTAATTTTAGATTAAGCGCCATTATGAATAACTAAGTTCCATTTCCCAAAAAAGGGTTGTTCCTAAAAGGATTGCTTTTTTATTTTAAAAAAATTTTGCAAAAACAAGCCCTTTGCTATGGCCCTTTTACGTGTCCTACTTATCCGAGATTCCCTCTTTTTTGGCTGCATCACTCCTGGGTTGCTATGCACAACCTGTTTGCCTCTACTGATGGTCCCAGCACTGGTTGCTATAGTCGACCTGGCTTTACTGCACCCTGTAGGCCCGTAAACACACCCCAAAATTTCAAATGAAAAAAAAAAAAACAGGACGGGTGATAGAAAGAAAACCCCTTTAAGGAAATAATTTTTAAGTTTTTTTGGGCCACTGTATAAAAATTCTAGGTCTAAGATCACTTTTGCCCGAAACCAATCAAGTCTCCGTTCATTTATATATGTCTGGAAAAAGAGGGGGGCGTTCTGTTTGGGGTTGCAGGGGCAAAAAAAGTGAGTTTTAGCCCTAACAGTTTCAAACATTAGCCCTTGGCTTCTTACACGGGTGAAAATTGGGAAGTATTTCACCCCGTTTTTGTGCCGTACTGTCCCAATGGCTGAGAAAACGTAAATTTTTTACGGAATCCACTTCTCATGGGAAAACTTGGATTATTTTCCCTTCCCCCCGCACAATTTCCCGGGGGGGGAGATAAGGTGTCTATTACTAGCGCGTTACGCGGGGAAAAATAAAATGTCAAAGCCCTTTCCACCCCCCCCGGCGAAATTACCCCCCTTGGCTTGTTCACACGTTTAAAAAATGGGACTTTTTTAGTCCGTAATTCGGCCGTAGGGCGCGAATTACGGCTGGAATATCCCGTCATTACGGTTCCCAACATTTCCCATAGAAAAAAATGGATTCCCCCTCCTCTCCCCGCTCGGTGAACCGGCGGGGGGGTTAGTGACATGTCTTTTTTTACTAGGCTTTTCGGCCGCTGCAATGATTGTTTTTTGGGGCCCGGCGAGGTGCCCCCCCCCCCCCCCCCCCCCCCCCCCCCCTGGGGTAATTAAGCCTGAATTTAAAGGGTTTGGGAAAAAATTTAGCCTTGGTCTCCAGTGATCACCGGGGTGGGGGTAGAGACAGCAATGGAAGGGAGCAAATTTAAAGTTCCCGACGACTGACCCTCTCAAAAACCCCTTTAAAAAATAAGTTGAAACTGCTCGAACTCCCAAAGAGGAACAAAATTTTTCGGGGCAACCTTATAATGGAAAAATTGCCCCCAAGCAGTGTTACCTCAAAAAATATTCAATTAAGTATTGTCTGATTTAGAAAATGATGGCATTTTCGGGGATATGCCTCATTGTCTGATGGGTTTTCGCGTACCACTTTAGTTTGAACAAAGGGTGTCGGAACTTTCCATAGACATGTTTGGACTTGATTTTTGCTGAGCAGCACCCTCAGCTATATTTGGGAGCCCCCCATTCATATTTATTGGAGAGCCCCTGATCCCCTTCTTTTCAGAACTGAGAGGTTTCGCGTCAGTAGGAGATAATGCAGGCCCCAGGATGTGCCCGGGGCCCTTTTTAGAATTGATGACCTATCCTACGTTTTCTCATCTTGTCTAAAGTGAAACAACCCCCTTTAGGGTATAAACAGCAAAAAAAAAAAAAAAAATATCCAGCATTTCGATCAAATTTAATATCATGACAAACAAATTTTTTGTATGCTTTTTTTTTTTGGGGGAAACAGAACAAGCAGGGGTTACTTAAAAAAACCGAGCGCGACATCCGCCGAGAAAATGTCGCGCAAGTTCCCCAAAATTTTTTTATAAAATCCGCCAAGTTTAAAGGGGGAATCATCCCCCAATACTTAGCAGAGATTTTGCGACCCCAAAACACAGTTGAGACAACAGGCTGGGTTTTAAAGGCTTGTAAATAGTAAAGGAAAGTTGTTTTTTTTTTTTTAATCCTTTTTTTTTTTTAATTTTAATTTGAATAGTAAAACAACAAGAACTCCAAAAGTTCCTCAAAATTGTTTTGGATTTAGTGTCCCCTGTCCCTTGTTATTTTGGGGCCCGTAGGGAAAGGCTTCTACAAATAACAAACGCATTGGACGAACCTTGAATTTTTTGCCTGTTTTTATAAAAGCAAAAACATGGTCTAAAAAATTATTAAAAAAGAAAACTAATAACAAAATGGGTACAAACAGAATGAAATTTTTGGGGTTTTAAAAAATTAAACTTTTCAAGAAATGTGGGTTTTAAAAAACTAAATTACTTAAAGTAAAGTTTGCTTTATTGTTTTTATTGGAAACCTACAAATTTTTTAATATACACACCTTGTATGAAAACATTTGCCCTTACCATTTTTTACCAGGGAGTAAGTCCCTATTTGAAAAAAAAATCGCCCTTTAACCTGTGCACAGGAATGGTCTATGGACTGAATTTAAACTTGTTTGTCCTAATTTTTTCATTGAGATACAATTTTAGCGCTTCTTGACTGGTCCCCGCATGGGGCATATACATTATGTGAAAGGGGCTTAAAAGCACCCCGGTTCAAAACTTTTTTATAGTAAACAACAATAATTAGCATTGTTGCTTGAATAAATGTTGCTTGTTCACAAACATTTTAAAAACCCCCCAAAAAAAAACCAAAAATTTTACCCGAGCCCCCTCCAGATGATGGGCTGGTACAGCCTGTCAACATCTCTTCCCTCCCCGACGCAGTTTTTGCTGGTGAAAGTAGCTTTAAGATTGTTCAATTTTAAATGTAATCTTCGAAAAGGTTATTGCACTATAGAAACAAAAGTATACCTCAAAACATGTGCAACATTTAAGTGAAATTTTTTAAATTTAAAGGGGTTTTCTCCAAGTGTTTTCAGCGGTCACAAAACCTTTTAAATCCTCGCCCTAGCGTGATTAGCAATTTAGCTTTTAACTAGGGCCTTTACCTGACGGTGAGGAGATGTTTCTTCAACAAACTAAAGGACAAGGGTTTTGAGAACGAAAAAATGCTTTTCTGTAATTTGGTAAAGAATTTGTTTGCTCCGACGAGGGCCCTCCACCCTGGTGAGTTTTTCCGCTTTTTCATCTAAAGATAGCTTTAGGGGTGGTAAGAAGGTAACGACGAAACCAGGTGCACTCAACACATAAAAATTCTTTATCTTCGGATACTAAAACTATTGACCAACTATTTTGAAAAAAATATTCAATCTTCTATCCCTTTTATGTTAAAGCTAATCTTTGTAGTGGGGAAACCCCTTTTTTAAAGAAAATTGTATTAAAATTGGGTTTTTACTTTTAACACTTGTAATTCTTTTAAACCCGGTAGTTCCATTTTTTAAAAAGAAAAAATTTAATGATAATATTTTATTGCAGTGTTTTTTACGAAAAACACTTTCTTAATTTTTATTAACTACAACTATAGATTTTTAATTTTCATATTTGAAAGAATTTATACATGTGTAAAAGGGATTAGCGGTCACAGTCTTAAAAGACAATGCCTTTACAATTGGGGTGTCCCCTTGGTGTTTTAAAGGTCTTAAACTTACAAGGTAAAAACACTGAGGTTTTAAATGTGCGTACAATGTGAACACTATAAAACAGCGTAAGTAAAATACACGGTACTACCCCTGCACTTTGGGGGCACTGGGAATTTTTTTGGGGAATGGACCCATGGTGATTAAAATCCTGAATACAGGCATTTCAAATCTCTGTTGGGGCAAATTAGAAAAAGAAAGGATAATTTTAATGTTTCATTTCTTATGTTTAAAAAAAAAAATATTTGAAAGGGGTTTCTTACCCAAAGCATTATAATTGACATATCCTACTAGTCTTTTTTCACCGGGTTTTTGGGGGGAATTTAGCCCCTAAATTTTGCGCCTAAGTGCGAATTAGGGCGAAATACGTCCCTCATTAGGTAATCCACATTCTCATAAAAGAAAATGGATTACTCTCCTCTCCCGCTGGGGCAATCGCGGCGGGAAGAAAGGGGCTGTCAATTATTCCGGTGTATACTCGCGGAATTGCATGTCGGGGCCGGGTGCTGCCCCGCCCCCTCCCCCAGAACACCCACCATGGGGAATTGCGGGGCGAAATAGGGCTAACAAAGTCTAATGGTGTGGGCCCACGCCTACCTCAAGAAAGGGGCCCAAAACCTCTGTTTTTATGGAGAGGGGGTTGGGACCTAAGATTTTAATCAATGGAATTTCAGTACGAGCCCACTATTCAAGGGGGGGGCCCCCGACTACCCCTCTGTTCAAAATTGGGTTCCGGCTCGTTCTTTAGAAATTGGACCCTATTTCGGAATGCCATTAATGTCTATGGGGTAAAAATCCTTTAAATGCAGGAAATGTGCTTAAAACCCAAATATATGGAAACAACAAAGGGTGGAAAAATGTTGGTGCTTTGGTTTGTAAACTCCCAAAAATTGTTTTAAAAAACCCCTTCACAACTAACTGCCCCAAAGCCTTTTTAAAACTTTCAAGCAAATATAGAAATATTTTCCATAAAAGTTCCCAGATCTTTTTTCCAGGGTCTGAAAATTATCTGCAATTGGTTCATCAAAGACCCAATTGAATAAAATGTGGGGGTTTTTACAAAAAAAAGATGTTTTGAAAAATAAACCTTAAAGGGAATAGGGGTTATAAGCCCTGGTCCCCCCAATCCAAATGGCCAAGGGATGTATAGTTGGGATATTTTAAATAGCACTTTAACTGTTCATTCTTTGAAAAGCAGCTTGCCCCCTCTCTGTGCTTTCCCCGGAACTCCCCCTTCAGATGAATTGGTTGATTTTTAGTGGTCAAACTGTTGCAGAAATTTCTGCATGTAAAGACCTTAAAGGGGGTCCCTTTTTTTGAAATTCTTTGTATTTAAAAAACTTAAATCAGTACACATCTATGAAAGTAACGCTTATGACTTCGCAGGATTGGCTGTAAAGAATATAGCCTGTGGTTTTTTTAGAGATGTGAGTTTTACCATTTTTTGGTACAAAAATGTTGTGAAATCCCCTGCCCAAAAAAGTATCACTTTTGTTTTGATCGGTGCCAAATTAATGGCTATAGCTGTGTATATTTTATTGTGCCTTTCAGCAGTCGAAATGGTACAACTTAGGTAAAAAACTCGCTTGCTCGTAGCGTCAATTTTTCTTCTCTGAACGGTCGTCATAAAAACACCCTTGAAAAAAATATTTTTAAATTCATACCCTTTAAAATCTTGGTACATTCCTAAGATTTGCCAACCCCTTATGAAGTCGAGATCTATGTACCCCCGCAAACCTTGAATGTCGTTTGGTTGATTCAATGCTGCGGCCCCTAAAAAGAACAATGGAGCCTAGCTATAGTTCTATTCAAATGAATTGGGTAGAGCAGCTGAGTGGCTGGGAGCACCACAGTGCAGAGAAAAACACTACAGAGGTCAGGACTTTATCAGCGCTGTGGCCCCTCGATTGTTAGAAATGGGGGGAGGGAAGGGGCGCAGAGGTTGGGTGCCATAAAGTGACGGCATATCCTAAACAATATGTGAACACAATATGTGAATACTCTTAAAGTGGTTTTCTCACTATAGTGATTAGCTTTTAACATGTAGAGACAGATAATTGAAGACTTTTTTCTAAATATTTTCCTTTGTTGATTTTCTTTAGTCAGGAGATAAAGAAGATTTTCTCACTTAGAGCACACAAGTTTCTGGTTAAACCAACTCTCCTCCTCACTTCTCCCTGCTCTCTCTTATCTCTCATTGCTCTAAGCTGCAGTCATTCACTCCGACCATAGTGAGTCACCTCCTACTGTCTAATCTCTAGCAAAGGACTTTGAAAGCTTCTTATTTAGCGAAGTAAACACTCTTTAGAGCCCTGCAGCCTGTGTAATAGACTTTATAAATCTCTTGCACTCCTGTCAGTGAAACAATATTAGCTAGGAACAGAGGAGCTGATGTGTCATCACTGTTATTGACCTATTTGATTCTAAAGCTGGCTGTGAAGCTGAATGGTGAGAAAACCCCTTTAGGAGATATCTTTCTTCCTGAGTTGTCTGGAAGTTGCTAACCCTTAGGGTATGTTCAAACGTCATTTGTGAAATACGTATTTTGGTATGTATTAAGTATAGAAATAAGTACCCAAATACGTATCTAACAATGTTCCATTTAGTTGTCATTGATTTCTATGTAAACTACCTATCGTCGTTCAGATACGATATGTATTTTACATGCATTATTGTACGGCATTTTACAAATCCGTACAAAGAAGTGACATGTCACTTCTTGATCCATTTTACACACTTAAAAGGGCTTTATCATTTCATCATTTGGCAGCCGTTTATACTGGTTGCTAAGGAGAGCATATGAAATGGAGGGGCGTGTTTCTCCTCCCAGCAGGGAGTATCTTCACTCTGCAGACACGCCCCAAAGTGTGCACGTGAGAATTCATTCTGTGTAAGCTGGGGGAGGAGAGAGGTTCTCAGCTGTCGGAGACTAAGGAATTATTGGAAATGAAAAGCTAAGTGTAACTCGATAGTGTATATCTACATTTCTCGCTCGCTCTACATACTTTGTAACTAGAATGGGCATTTGACATTTAGGACTCTGGCAAAGATGGGTGATTTTTTTTCTCTCTCACACACACACAGTGATTTATCTTGCAGATTATTACACCTCTACAGATCCGCAGAACAAACCTATACACTTTGGGCGACATGTATGAATTCGAATGCGTACTTTTTTTTTACTTGGCGCCAACACTCCAGTTCTCCAGAGTGTAGAATACGACAGTATGAAGATTTTTGGCGCATTACATAGAGCTTAGTGCGCCAAACTTTGAATGGGCATAGAGTGTAATGCGCCAAACTTGGCGCACTACGCTCTATGTAATGCGCCAAAAATCTTTCGTATTCTACACTCTCCTATATCTATTTAGAACTGTGGTGTTGGCACCAAGTAAAAAAAAAGTACGCATTCGAATTCATACTGGTCGCCCTCTTAATGTTTCAATGCTCGGATTATGAGATTCTGAGAGTGTAGAATACGACAGATTTTTGGCGCATTACATAGAGCTTAGTGCGCCAAGTTTGGCGCATTACACTCTATGCCCATACAAAGTTTGGCGCATTAAGCTTTATGTAATGCGCCAAAAATCTTCATACTGTCGTATTCTACACTATGGAGAACTGGAGTGTCGGCGCCAAGTAAAAAAAAAAAAGTACGCATTCGAATTCATACATGTCGCCCTTTATCTGTATGTGTTTACATGGGACTGCAGAAGATCTCTCTCTTTCTCTCCTGCCGGACCACTGACTGCTGTCAGTGAACGAACGCAGCAAACCCACCCCACACATCGACTGATCGCTGTCAGTGAACAAAAGCAGCATACCCACCCCGCACCGCACACGTTGACTGATTGCTGTAAGTGAACGAACGCAGCAAACCCACCCCGCACACGTCGACTGATTGCTGTCAGTGAACGAACGCAGCAAACCCACCCTGCACATGTCGACTGACTGCTGTCCGTGAACGAACGCAGCATCTCTCTTTCATCCCCGTTCACACATGTCCCTGCTCCCTCCCATACACAGCCTCTCCCCTACTACTCCTTCTGACCCGCATTCCCGAATACGACTGGGGGCAGGACCTCGGCATAACCCGACCGGAGCTCTCTCTCACTTCCAAGAATGAAACAAACGGCTCATTCTCTTAAACCATAGCACTTTGCTTATGGTAACCAAGGGCCTCCAACTTTACATTTTTCGTCCCCAACTGTTGAACTATGATCTTTGAAATGAGAAAACCCCTTTAAAAGCCAATAGAAACAATAAGGTAAGTTTTTGCAATCCAGAAAACGTATCCAAATATGTACCACACCGTATTGCGTAAAACTTATCCAAATACTTACCACGATATTTGGATAGTTTTACGCAATACGGTTTACGTATTGTAAAAAAGTATTTAACACGCTGTTTGCACATACATACACATCTGACAGAACAGAATGAAAAAAGTATGTGCTAAGGGAGGGACAGAGAGGATTGACTCACATTATTCCTTACAATTGACATATGTTAAGGGGCAGCCAAAGCTTTCAGTGAGAAGCACAAAACCAAACTAACTTACTTTGGGAAACACTGCAGTTGATTTTTGATGGTTCCATGGATCATCTTAATAAAGTTGATATCCCAGCTGAACAGAAAGCTGAGAAATCTTCGTCCCTGTTGATAAAACATACAAAACAGACAGACCTTAGGTAAATACAATGTGGCTTGACACAGGTGGGAGTTGATATACATTGATATAAAATATCTGAGATACTCATTTCAGTAAGGGGTTAAGGGTATGTCCCCATATGAAGCAAATACAGCAGCAGTAAGGTGGATTTTAACAATGCCATAGATAATATGTACAAAATCCAGAGAGAATTTTGCCTCAGATAGAGATTTCAAATTCACAGCATGCCATCTTCTGTTGCGGAAATGCTGTGGATTTATTGCACATTTTTTACTTTGACCTCAATGGGAAAGTAAAAATTCTAAATTAACTGTTTGGTTGAAGATTTGCTGCAGAAGCGCTGCAAGTCAGCAGCAGAATCTGCAATTGGAGATTGTAATTACATTGGAGCAGAGTGATTATGCAATTTGTGCCAAAAAACTGGTTTAATTGCCTTACTCTACATGATTTAGACAATTTGGTGTTCCTTTGTAGAGCAAAGCACAAATTGGATCTGGTTCAAACTGTGACACAGTGCACCACAATTCTGACACAATAAGCTGTCGTAAAGTAAGGGGCCGTTCACACGGCTTATTTCGCCGCGGATTGGAGCCGTACTCCGCGCCGGATTTGCGCTGCAGTACGGCGCCAATCCGTCGTAGTCATTACGGTATTCCACAGTTCTCATAAAGAACAGTGGATTCCTTCTACCCAGCTCGGCGAACCCGCCGGGCAGGGAGAAAGTGACATGCACATTATCGAGGCGCAATACGCGCTGTGGATAATGAAAGTCTATGGGGCCGGCGCAATCCGGCTCGCAATTACGGCTTGAATAAGCCGTGTGAACCAGCCCTAAATGTAACCAGTAGGCGGTACAAAGTTAACAATGTCCAAAGATGTGCCAAGCTTACTCTAAGTATAAAACAGGATGAGCAGATCTTCCCAATTTACTGTTTTTTTTATTTTATTTATGCGATCTGCAAAAAATACAGCGGCAAATATACAACAAATCAACAGCAAAATCCATTGCTGCAGATTCATCCAAGTGAGGTTCAAGGTCTGATAGACTATGAAATATATATTTGTGAACACATTTAAAGTCCTAATCTAAAGACCATAAATAAAAGCCTGACTACTAATTTCCTTGAAGTAAATATTCATTATAATAAATACTTTTCATTTTAGAGCATTAAAGACACACTTACCTCTTCTCTTTTAATGTGGTTAATACTCATAAAACACTGAAGTAACAAATCTTTCACTTTGCTGCTCTCAGCCTCGTTGCAATCAAAGCTCAGTAGAGATGAATGTAGTTGCCACAAGCGAGCGATGTCTGCGACCTGTAAAAAGGAAGATCTTCCATGGTTAAAGGGGTTTTGCCAAGAAGTGATTTCCTCACCTAACAGGCTGAACTGTCCTCTTGAGCCTTGAAAAAAAGGGACGTTGTGTTTCTGTGTTTAAAAAAAAACAAGCGCCTCCTCCGTGATGTCATCACATCACCTCTCATGCACGATCGTGATACTCGGTCTCTGTATTTGAGCAAACATTGTTTGGCTAAACCAAAGAGGAGAACTGTATTGTGCACAAGCTCTACAGGTGTTCTCCTTATCTGCTCAGGAGAGAAGATAAGATTCAAGCAGACACTGTTCACGAACTGCTGCAGGGGGGAGGGAGGAGGGCTGAGCAGGGAGCGTCTGCATGTTTACTCAGATAATAACATTACAACCAGCGAACTCTCTATACAGTAGACACAGGCTTTGTTCTCCCCCTCCCTTCAAAGCTTGTTCATGTGCCCTGCCATCAGATAAGAAGTGCAAACAACGCAAGCGCGGCCAGATCAGCTCCTGGTCGTAGCTAATGTAAACAGTCAGGAAACGAAGGGCATCTAAGCAAGGCTGCAGCTCTCATAGGCTTCATTTTTTTTTAATTACATATATTTATAAAAGTGATTAAATACCCATTTTGAAGGATCCCACGTCAACATTAGATCGTGGCAAAACCCCTTTAATTGTGGTAATAACAACAGTTTATGTGCATGACTGTTTTGGCAATTGAAGCAACGTTTCTGGCGAACACCCCTTCTTCAGGCTCATGACTTTAGCAAAGAATGTGACGTCAAAGCTATACTAGTGGAAGAGCAGTTCTTTATGGATCCTTACGCACCCTTCAGCAGCTGTGGGCTGCAGTTAGCTCCAGATACCTGTGACAAAATACCAGGACCTTATTGAGTCACTCCCAGCCTTTCTAGCTGCTGTCTGTGCTGCACATGGCGGTGACTCTGGATATCAGCTGCTGGTCATAATAATGTGACTCTCCTGTGTATTTAGCTAAGTAAAGACTTGTAGAATTGCTACGTACCACACACTTTGTATCAAGCGACTTTGCCAGCAGTAGAACAAAAGCCGTTTTTCCAAATTCCTCCTTCCCTTCCAGCCCCTTTTCCCACCAGGCTTCACAAAGACGCTGGATGGCAACACGCACAGTGGACTCTGAAGTTGGCAAAGCTTCCAAAAGTTCTACAATGAAATATCAGGTTAGTTCTGAAAAGCAGAGACAAAGGAAATATCAACAAGAGAAGATGATTTAAAGGGAACCTGTCACAAAGGTTATTCTGGACAGCACAAGCTAGTGACAGACCTGCTGTTTCCAGCGCTGTGTCCCTTATTCTGTAAGATAAGGAAGTTTCAGAGCATTTACTGCTAAATCTGGCAGTTTCCAGCCTGTTCTGCCAGAGAAGAGTCCAGATTGTTCATGAGCAGATGTTAGCTCCACCCACCCACAACTTCTTCAACCTTTTACGTCAAATAGGTAGAAACTTATTATGAATGACCGACAAGAGGGGTGGGCTCAGCTGGGGTGGACAGGGCCAACACCCTCATGAATAAGCTGGACTCCTCTCTGGCAGGATAGGCTGGAAACTGCCAGGTTTGAGCAGTAATTGCTCTGAAACTCCTGCATCTTACAGAATAAGGGGCACAGTGCTGGAAACAGCAGGTCTGACACTAGCTTGTGCTGTCCTAAGCAAAGGGGCATAACCTATGTGGAAAGTTCCCTTTAAGAAATGTCTACATACATGAAATGATGCACTACACTTAAAGGGGGTTTTCCAACCTGCCTGTTTCACAGCACTTCACAGTTTCAGGCTAACACCTCCTGTTCAGGCTCTACAGCATTGATTGGCTTATCAGCTCTTCTATTCCTAGTTAAGCCTATTAGAGGAGATGGAGGGGGTTTTAACAGCAAGGCAGAAGGCTACAGGGCTCCAGAGAGATAAAGTTTGTCAGAGCCAAACAAGCTCCTGTGCTGCTGATAAGACAAAGAAGGGAGTGACATCAACAGCCCCACCATCCAGATCACAGCTGATGGAGCAGTGAGCGGTGTTGGTAACTAGAGAAGCTTGTGTACACAAGCAGGAGATAAGAATTGATCTTGCTTTGAAAGGAAGCAAAATCAGAACAGCAATGTATTTGCTAATAGTATTTATTTACCTTTGCCTACATGTTTAAGGCTAATCAATGTGGTGGGAACACCCCTTTAATAAAGTATATGGCAGATTTTTTATTAAATATTAACTGATTTTAAACGGGTAATCTGATCAATTTTTTAAAACCCCATTAAGGAACTAAGTTAACAGAGATGAGTTTCCTATTCAGGACCCTGAATTATTATAAACAATGGAAAGGGTCTGCTAAAATTTTCTCTCACTCTAAATAAGCCGACATTTTCGGATACTATAGACTGTGTAATGCTTCATTTCTCCCGAGATTGTGTTGTAGGAAATTGTGGCAGAGTTAAAGGGAATCTGACTCTGATCTATATTCTTTTCTACTTTGGAGGTTTTTATTTTCTGATTGTAGATTTCTTAATTCAGTCGCCTCTATATATAATTGTGGGGGCTGCTTTCTTGCCTGCACTGCTTTAACAGCATTTAGAGAGATGCTTTACAGCAGCTTCACGCACATAGGAGCCTGTGGACTGGATCAGTCCCATTTACGTCTATAGGAGAGTTTTCTAGGCATGCTCTTTGACCTGGGAAGAAGTCAGTGTGCACGGAGGAGGAGCTGTGACATCTCCTATTGTGACTGCTGGATCCTGTGTTATCTATACACATTGGTGTCATCTTTCAGTGTAATCCTGCCTGTGCTGATAGTCAGCAAACTACTGAAAATCTCTCTAAGGAAGTGTCAGACTACTATTAGGCCTAGTGGCCAAAGGGAAGACTGCAGGACTTAAGAATTATTAAAAATATTGAAAGTGATATGGAAAATAAAAAAAAAAAATAACCAAAAACTCCTAAAAAAAATGTGTTTAACAAAAAAATATGAGATAAATAATAAGCCTTTTTTTAATGACCTTTAAAGGCAATTGCTGGGAGTCCCAGGGGTGGGTCACTTGTGACCATCTAATTGTCAAGGGAACACTCTAGCAAAAATGGATGTTCCAAATCAAAGAACCCCTTTATTGTTTAAAATGTGTGAAAGACTCTGTAAAACACTAGACAAACAGTGATCTCATGGGGACCATCATCAGGCCTGTGGCTTCCATTTATATCACAGAACTGGATCTGCAATAAGATGGATTCCAGTGGCGCCAAACAGATCACACTGTCTCACAAAAGTGGCCATTGGAATTCTGTGGTAATGCCAGATGGGACGCAAATTATAGACAGATGCAAATGTGAACAGAGCCTGACTATTTCTTTCTACATCTTTTCATATGCATTCAGATAGCCAGAGGTATCATTTGCAGAATGAACAGGACAGGTTTACTGTGGAGAGGTTTTGCTATTTTGGTCTAACAGGACCTCATTGTGACTACTAGTAACTGACTGCGGGTGGTTCTAGCAGTTTTCTGTCAGGGAATCGTTTAAACAGAGAAGGGTTGTCCTCATCAGACTAACCCATTAATTCTACCCTGTTGATTGACAGTTGCTAAGTTTGTCATTTACCTGACTAGTTAAAGGGGTTGTCTCCCTACAGAGTTTCATAGGATGCATGAATGAAATACTCTGTCACTTCCTGGTCAGACTGACTGTAATTTCCCATACAGTCCATGGTGTATTCAACTCTGTGTTTTCATTTTGCTTAATTAGTTTAAGTTCGCTCAGAAGCTCTCCAGAAACTGCTAGCAGGAGTTTTTATCTGATTTCCCTCAAACAAAAAGCCTTATTGTGCTGTTTACTTTAGATAAATCAAGCTTTTACTGCCGGCCAGCACAGAGCTGCCACGACCTGTGTTGATGACGTCACTCAAATGCTATCACATAGAACAAACAGAGGGGGGAGAGATGTTTACAGGTCGGTCATGAGGAAACAGAATAGCCAGGGGGTCATAAAATTCCTTGTAGGGTTTCCCTTAACAAAACAGATGAACAAAGCAATATATTTGGAAAATGTCTTTATCTTGTGTTCCCTACATTTTGAAAGCTATTCTTTGTAGCGCGACAACCCCTTTAAGGAAGGAAAAATCGTACCGTTGAGAATGGCAGCGCATTCCAGGAGGGCTGCGTAGGTTACTTCACCATCTATTACAGACACCGAAAGTGTGGCCACAGTCGTCACTCCATGTATAACATCGATTGTGTGTTTCTAAGAAGAGCAGAAACAGATCAGGAGGATTTTAATCATTACAGTAAAGAACAGGTATTAAAAAGATGGATGACCCTAGTTTAGTAACTGCATCGTCTGAAACTTTCGCAAGTAGGATTATTTGGCTTTAAAGGGGTTAAGAAAATCTAATAGGCAACTCCAGGGGTGCAGTTAAAAATATTTAAAAATAAATAATACTCACCTTCCTCTGGACCTCGGTTCCTGCTTCTCCCAAGTCTTTTGTTGTCATATGGCTCCTCCTGAATGGGGACTTCAGCGCTGCAGCCGCTGACTGGTTGCGGTGGTCACAGGCCTCTGCTTACATCACTATTTGGAGCTGTTCACTTCCAAACAGTTATGTGATATAGAGGACTGCTGCAGCCAATCAGCAACTGCATCGGTGAAGTCCCCAATGGGAAGGTGCAGAATGATATCACAAGACCAGTGAAAACCAGCGCTGGAAACGGGGTCTGCAGGAAAGTGAGTACTGTTGGGTTTTTTTGTTTTTAAATTTTAATGGGGCCCCAGGAGCAGTCCATTAGGTTTTCTGTCGAAGACATGGACAAGTATGAATGTCATATGATTAGCCTATGGCCAGTAATATACCTAATTAGTTACTAGCATTGCATGCTTCATTGTCACTGTCTGTGAAAAAACCTCAAGTGTTTACAATGGGGAAAGGGTAACACGTCGCAGATACCTCTACCCCACCCCTATGAGAACAATCAATCTGGCACGTTAAAATCCAGCACCATGCAAAATGGATAGTTCACAGGTTCAGCTAGAAAATGGCAGGTGAAACTGGTTTTGCTCTGTCTACGGACAACTTAAACCACGGTGCGATTTTGTTGCGTTTTTATGGATGCGTATTTTGTGCAGGAAGGCACAGCAATTACTGCTATACATTGCTGCACAAAAAATACGTCCCAAAAAATGCATCAAAAACACACCATGTGAAAGCACCCTTAGGGTATGTTCACAAGACGCTTTGGATCCGTTTATTGATCCGTTTTCCAATAGAAGAAAAAACGCATTGAAAACTGCATCCAAACTGCATCCCAAAAACGTATCCAAAAGCGCAGCAGCGTTTTCATCTAAAACATTAATAAATTTATTAGTTAAAACTTCTATAATTTCTATAAACACCCAAACTATACTAAAAAACTGCTTTTATACAATTCAATACATATAAAAAGTGATTTATAAGATTAAACACATGTAAAAAGCTGGAAGCGCCCTCTATTGGGCTTCATCTGAAACATATGTAAAATGCTGTTAGCTCCCTCTATTGGGTCATTAGGTTACTAAAGTTCAAACAGTTCTTCTAGATCAAATGAGACCTATAGGGGCCGATTTAGTGTATTATACTTCAAATTTTAATCCAATGTGCTTTTCGGATGCGCTTTTCGTATCAAAAGCGCATCCAACAGTTCTTCTAGATCAAATGAGACCTATAGCGGCCGATTTAGTGTATTACACTTCAAATTTTAATCCAATGTGCTTTTCGGATGCGCTTTTCGTATCAAAAGCGCATCCAAAATGTACCCAAAAAGTATGTTGCACTTTGGGATCCGTTTTTCGGGCTCCAAGAGCACACCACATTGTTTCCTGTGGGGATTTCACTGGTGTAAAATGCAAATAGAATTGACATGTCATTTCTTAAAACGGATCCGAAAAACGCATTGAAAAGACGAAAGTAAACATGTATCAGTGATCACTCGTCTGAACGGAGATGCGTGTTTCACATTGAAACTGCACATTGTTAGATAGGTTTTTTGGATCCGTTTTGGGTCCGAAAAACGGATCAAAAAACGGATCTGAAAAACGTTGTGTGACTATACCCTTAGGATGCTTTCACATGAGCGTTTTTGGTGCAGAAATGTACAGCATTAACTGCAGTGTCTTTCTGCACAAAAAATGCATCCAAAGCCGCTCCATGTGAAAGCACCCTTATCTGCAAGGCCGAAATGGGCTTCACCTGGTCAAATCTAGGGCAAAGTGTTGCCTTTATCACTTTATCATCTGACTTCCATTTAAAATATCCAATAAAAGAGGTTCAGTCCTCATCTTAGCATAAATGTTTCCTCTCAGCCCTGCGGTCACGCTGCTGGTGTATAGGGTGAATAAAGACTAAAATGAGACTTATTAATTACTACAATCCTACAGTTCTCAGAAGAGAAAGGTATGGCTCTATAGAATGGATCTTATCCAGCAGAGATCAACTTCCACAGACAGGGGCAAGATATGATTACATGGAGTCGACATCGTGTCCAACATGTTTATAGAAGTGTCAGACTTACAAGAAAACTTTTGAATAACCTATGTAATAAGGGAGGATCCCTCATTCATAACCTGCACCTATTGGCGCTTACAGCAACTTTCTGCCTCAACAACCTGCCATGTCTGCGGGCTTCACAGACGGCCTGTTAACTGGAATGGGCACCACGTAGTATCTAATTTCCACTACAAGGAGTAGTTCGTACCTAGGGCCTCATGTATGAAAACTGTCCAGGTCTAAGACCTTCTATGTTGCCCATAGTAACCAATCAGAGCTCCCCTTTCATTTCATATAGTGCTCTGAAAAAATGAAAGGGGAGCTCTGATTGGTTGCTATGGGCAACAAAGAAGGTCTTAGACCTAGACAGCTTTCATACATATCCCCAGTGTGTTAATGGGTACTTTTTTTTGCGTTTCTTAGCTGCATCAAAAACACATATCAAAAATGTAATTTTGTGGGTGTTCCAAATGTAATTTATTTTTCTAGGTGCGTTTTTAATAAACATATACTTTCGTTTTTCTTTAAATGGAGGAGGTTTTGTAATGAAATGAAAAAATCCACGCTTTATTTTTTTGCCTGCATTTTGGATGCAGCTGAAAGATGCAGCGTGTGAGCTCAGCATAAAGGAAATAATTGCTGGTTTCCAAATTACAGCTGATGACTTTAAGCAGCAGGACGCTCTGTGATCAGTTTATTTTGGTATGGACCAATTAACAGAAATGGATAGGCAATTAAATACTGCTTAGGCCTGATTCACATCTGCTTCTAAGGTGTCATTCAGGGCCTCTGGCGCAGAAACCATCAAAAACAACAAAAAGAATAACACAGTGCTAAAGTTTCCATTAAAATGATGCCTACCAGAATGAGCACCCAAAGTTGGACACCCAAAAAATGCTGGGCAGCCCACCCAACCGAATAGTAGTGGCGTAATAGGCTGTAAGCCAGCATGGTGCACCACACATATCTGCATTAATGGCACCCTTTTATATCACCTTATCTATATGCAATTATAATACCAGCAACCACCCCCCTCATATATTGAAGGTGTGTGAGTGGTTGTCTTATTGGTATTTTTGCATTTGTGCAATCTCCCCATTTATTATACTGTGGCTTTTTGCATACTGTGTGAACAGGTATCAATTTAATGTGCAGTCTAATTGTTCCCCTAGTGGTAGGGTATGTGAGCTACTGCTCAGCAATCAGCTGCATAGGGGCCAGTGTTGCCTCTTTACTGGGTTCAGTTTCAGTCCAGCCTTTGAGCTGAGTATGACCTTGTTTCTGGGTTTCTGAGTAATTAATGTCCCATTTTTTCTGTAAATTGTTAGGTTCTGAACTAACCCTCTGATGCACTTTAAGACTCTTGTGTGTCAGTAATCTATTATGGGAAAATTCAACTTAGGGTATGTTCACACGGCTTAATTGCGGGCCGCAGCTCCCCGGCCCGATAGACTGTCATTACTCGCGGTGTGAAGGCGCCGCAAATAAATGACATGTCAATTATCTCCCCGCGCATACAATACGATCATATTGTATACGTGGGGAGAGGAGGCGTAATCCATAGTTCTCTAAGAGAACTGTGGATTACCGTAATGATTGGGGTGCATTTTGCCCGTATTAGAGCGCAGTACGCTCTCAATACGTGGTGAAATGCGCCCCAAAATAAGCCGTGTAAATATAGCCTTAGGCTAAGTTCACATGGCATAATTGTGGGGCGTAATTGCGGGGGCGGCAGCCCGCCGGCCCCATAAATATTCATTACTAGCGGCGCATATTCGCCGCTAGTAATTGACATGTCACTTATCTCCCCGTGTGTGGTATTGTCCGAGCGGGGAGAGGAGGCGTAATCCATAGTTCTCTATGAGAACTGTGGATTACCGTAATGACTGGGATGCATTTCGCCGCGTACTGAGCGCAGTAAATACGTCCCAATTTAAGCCGTGTGACCATAGTCTAAGACTTGATTTTATGGCAGAGAGCACCTCGAATCAGATCCAGAATACAGATTGCTAAAGGAGAAAAATAAAAATAATGGAAGGCTAGGTTAACATCTGCTCTACAGCTGCTGCTCAGAGCCTCCATTGCAGATAATGGCAAAAATAGTGCAGCAAGTAGCACTATATTTTCTGTTAAGATGATGGACACCATGGTGGAAACCCCATAGTCAATGGGTTCCATCTGACAGAATCTCCAAAATGTGAACTGGCCTAAGGTGCTGACTGATAGCAGAAAAGCCATGGTTAGACCTTGTTCACATTGTGCAGAGAAAGTCCAGAATTCTGCAGCAATACCCTGTCACTTTACATGTGGCAGATTTTTCTGCATTTTAAGCACAGATACGCCCCATTCACTAGGGCTTATCTGTGTCCTGTCTACCCAACACAAATTCCGCAGCAGAAAGTATGTCACCTTTTGTTAGTTCACAGTATGAAATATGGTGCAGATTCCCAGTAAGATATTGCATTTGCACTAAAATCAGCATGTGAACGTCAGCATATTGTCACATATATGGAATATGAAACACTACATTGACTGAAGGTGTTAAACAGATCTAAGGAATAATGCTCTATGCTCCAGTACATAGGATCAAATCCAAAATTTTATTTCAACTCCAGAAACACATGGACATAAAAAATGGTAATGCATAGCATAGCTCTTACGCATTTCGAACCACTCAGGTTCTTGTTCACAGCCTTGTTCATTCCCATCCTTTGTCAACAGCCTTTGTGAACCTGAGTGGTTCGTAAGCGCGATGTTTTGCACTACCATATTTTACGTCCACTTATTTATGGATTTTATTCTATGTGCTGGAGCATAGAGAATAATTCTTTGGATGTACTGTATACCGCTTAACTGTCGGTTCCACTCTATGCACAGGAATATAGGGTTGAAGCCTGGACTTCATGAACAATCATATAAAGGGTGAGCTCCTTAAAGGGGTTGTCTCACTACAAGGATTGCTGCTTTTTATGTTAAAGATCTTGTAAAAACAAGTCACTTTGCAATATATGTCCATTAACAGTGTCCTACCTATTCTGAGATATCCCTCTTGTATGGGCTGCATCAGCTGCTCAGGTCACTATAGCTACAGATCTGTTCAGTCTCTCATAATAGGCTGCCAGCACTGGTTGCTATAGCTACAGACCTGGCTTCTGCAGCCTAGTAGAAGCCAGTAAACACGCCCCTGAATTCAAAATGAAATCAAGAAAACAGGACTGAGGTAAGATGAATCAATGTAGTGAGACAACCCCTTTAAACAATACTTGTGAGCACATTGTTAAACAGATCTATTTGCATTTACCACATCTGCAGCTCCTTCTACTTCCATGTCATCATCACTGTCATCCTCTAGTCTGTTCCATGATTCCACTGGATTTGCCACCAAAGTGTCAGCCAGCAAAGTCTTCAGCTTCTGCCATAATTCTTCCTTCTGTTTCCTTGGCAACTCTTGCAGTAATTCACTCAGATCAAAAGGATCCTTCGCGTCCTTCTGTGAAACATTGGAAATGTAATTTTCAATGAAAAAGAGCCTGAAAAGCTTCTAATGACAATTATAGGAGAGTAATTAGGATTTATCCAATATTACTGCTACAGATCACACTATTCAACCCAAGTTTCTAGAAGTACATAGGTCACTGAATAGCGCACTTTCCATTCAGCTCCATAATGTATTATCAAACCTCAGACAGATCCAATAGCTAGAAAGTTTATTCCCACCTCACACTGCTGAATGGTGCTAATCATATCAAGGCTTGTGGGAACTTCATCAAATACTGCCCCAAGACAAGTAGGAGTCCGGTGCCCATTTTGGTGGAGTCGGAGTTGTTATAAAATGGACTCGGACTCCCAAAATATATAATTAGTTGGTCCAGTTAGTTCAATGCAGAGACAAGAGCAAAAGGACTTAGGTCTGGGGGCGTGGCCTGGCTATGGAACTGTGAAGACGCACTTCACTAGGGCTCCGCGGATCCCTCACTGAAATTGGCTGGCAGCCTAACTTCAAGATGGGGAAAGCATCAAAAAAGAGGGGCATTAAACCTCCTCCTCATCCCTCCTCGCCCCAGGGAGACATAGGAGCGTACTTCACCCCGGTGCCGCTGGATCCCCGTCGGACGGAGACCGCATGCGGCCGTGAGGAAGATGGCGGCGGTCCTTCCTGCCCGGACCTGCCGCGTGACACGCTGAAGCCGCAACATCGCGGCCCTGCTCTAGACTCACCAGGTGATCCCACCATGTCGGCGGCTCCCGGTCACGGCCCTCTGCTGTCCTCCAGGAGGGCTCCGAGCGGCACAGGAGGGGCCCTTTCCGGCGCCTTGTCGGGAGACAGCGCCGGCAGCCCGGAACCCCCTCCTCTGCCTCCTGCACAGCAAGCCCGTGCCGCTGACAGCGTATCTCGGCCGGACCTGGCTACCTCTCCCGCACCGGTCTCTCTGCCTCGGCCCCTGCACCCTGAGGATCGGGACAGGCCAGAGGCGCATGGCACTGATTCTTCTCCTGCTGCTTATCTTCAGCAAGGTACAGGGATGGGGCATGGGGACCACACTCTCTTGATAGACATCACTGAGGAGCTGCCTTCTCCTGCTCCTCTCAAGGGTGTCACTTGCTGCCCACAAAATCTTACGGGCACCCTGCTGTCCCCTGCAATGGAGGGTCTTAATGGGTCGACGGGGTTACCTGTTCAGCTGGAACAATCAGAAACCCACCTGATGTCTACTCCCGTGGCATCTCATCTGAGCTCCCAGGCCCCTCTGACCCAAGGATCCCCTCGGATCCATGATCTCTCCACCTCCCAGGTTCGCCTGGCTACTGGGACTTTCTATTCTTCTGTTATGGAGGATCGGTCTCCCTTGCACCAACCAACTATACCATCCCAGCCGCCCATCTCATCCATGGGCCCGGTTTCACCATCCAGTACATGGCATGCGCCGACTTGTGCAATCACACAGCTGTCGCCCCGCTGGTCCACGGGCTCATCATGGGATGGTCAAGTACAGAGTCCCCCTACAATGTTCCCACAGGACACCACGGTGGGACCCTTAGCAACATCCAATGAGGGATTGACTGCTACTAATGCTGCGCATCATCAATCCTGGGGGCTTTCTCAGTCTGCTCCCCCATCCTCTTCTGCGACGCGCTCTGCTGACGATAAGTTAGTCACCCTTGCTGACTTGCGCCAACTTACCCAATCACTGTTATCTAAGTCTGATATGACTCAGATAGCGCGGCAGATAGTGGCTGAATGTACAGAGGAGAAAGTTACCTCATTAGATCAAGCTCAGGAATCGTCAACAGCGTCCATACAAGTCTTACAATCTGCTACGGGCCAGCAGGCTGGTCAGATCTTTGCTCTTCAACAGCAGCTGGACGATTTAGAAAACAGAAGTCGACGCAACAACATCCGGATCAGAGGGCTTCCTGAGTAGGTGGCGCCAGCAGATATCTATCCTGTGCTCACCACCATTTTCAATGACCTCCTGGAGCGACCTCCTAAAACCTACATAGAAATGGACAGGGCCCACCGGGCATTGCGCCCCCCTACTTTGGATCCCAAGTGACCCCGGGATGTCATTTGCCAGGATTTAATTTATTCCAATTGAAAGATGGACATCCTGAGACAAGCACGTCATACGACAGTCGATCAGATAAAGAGGCGACTCTGTTACTGCTGCAATATCATTCTAGGCACACTTTTGGCTCAAAGGGCGACCATAAAAACCTTCTGGGCTATTACTCAAGGAACGGAACATCTTTAACCGCTGGGCTTCCTCGCCTTGATCGTCCCGGCATGCGAAAAAAACGTTGTCGATCCGCTCCCCGGAAGATACTCCCATCCTTCTACCGGAACTGAATATCCAGAACGTTACTCGCCACCCTGCCCAACTACAAACGGTACCTCCAGCTGGGACTAGTGACCTCAATGGAGCAGCTACCGAGGAGAGCACGTCGCCGTAGTCATCCTATTGACTCTTCATCTTCGCACCCTGCCTGATCCCAGGGGGGGGGTCACTCTGGAGGTGTTCGGTATCCTTTACTGAGGAGATGTGATTTGAAATCCCGGCATTTCCATGCTTATTCCCTGTTTCTCCACTAGGGGGTGGTAACCCCCCACAGTGGATCCTGCTTTTTTTTTTTTTTTCAATTTGCTTCTCGGTTTGAGAGAGCTGCATTTTGGAATTCCAGAACTCTCTAGCGAGCCTTCTGATGTCTTACTGACCTGAGAGGGCCATGCCCGATTGGTGAGATACGCTTCTTTCCTCTATTTTTACATGTTTCAGAGGAGTATTCTGGAATTTCAAAACTATTATCTGTGCACTTATCTTGTTTACTTCCCCTTGATGGGGACTGCGCTTCTTTGCTTGTCTTTTTTCCCCACTAGAATTGTCTTTTGAACTTCCGGAGCTACTTAATGTGCCTTCTGTGGGCGCCCTCGCCAGCTGTGGCTGTGCCTCTACGGCGGGGTACGCCCTTTTTCTTGTATTCTTTCCTGTTGTGGAAAGACGCTCGGGAACTTCAAATTCATTGTGCGTTTGGTTGCTTGAAAAGACTGAAGTTTGTTTCTTCTATGTGTTCTCCATTGCCGTGAATAAGTACTTTGGCCTTCCAGAAACAGTTGGCGAGTTCTTTATAATCTTGCCCACCGGCTGGGGTCGCGCCCACCTGGTGGAGCTTGTTATTTATCTATGCTCGCCAATGCTCCCCTCGGGGGTAATCTGGAATTTCAAAGTTTAAATGCTTACTGTTGATATGTCTTCTGGATAATAGTAAGACCCAACAAAAATCTTTTGTGGTTGTTTATTAAGTCAGGTCCTCGGACTATTATTATGCCTTGTATGTTTTTCTTTCATTTTTCCTCTCCCCACTTCTCTTTCTCAAGAACCTCTCTCACTGCCAGCCGTGTCCTCTTTTTCCCCTCTCATTTTGATTTTTTTTTTTAGAGGGGGGGAGCCCACGGAGGTGACGCCTATTTTATATGATTTCTTTTCTCCCCTCACCTCCCCCATAGTTTTGGTCCCGATTAGTAGCTTTCTTCGCAAGCATTGGGGCCTACTGACTTTCAGTATTCCGTATTTAGTCCCTGCAGCAGGTCATCTTTCACTGCTTTAGCGCCCTAGTATTTTCCCTTTCCCTCCCCCTAGTCCCTTCCCCTACGGGTGGTGCGGAAAATTATTCATCTCAGATGGCGATCAGACGGTAGTATCATTCCAATGCTAAGGGGCTTAAACACCCCTGATAAAGAGCTCAGGTGTTATATCATTTCCACAAACAGAAAGCTCAAGTAGTCTTTTTCTCCAAGAGACCCATTTTAAAGAAGGTCAGCTCCTGTTTTGCGAAAACAAATATTATTCCAAATGGTTATTTGTGCCAACAATCACGATGTCCAGATCCCTTGGGGAGTGCCATTGCTATACATAGGTCCGTAGCACACCAGGTTCGTAGGACTGTCACGTGGACCCACTGGCCGAGTATCTCATATCTTTCGATCTTTGATTGAGGCCATGCCTTTCACTTTAGTTAATGTATACTCTCCCAACCAGGACAGTGGTCTTTTTTCAACTTTTGTCAGATGTTTAGTCGCCATTGGTGAAGGGTAGTATTGTGCTGGGTGGGGATTTCAATCTTACTACTTGACCCGACCCTGGATAACTCTCACAGGGAAGTCACCCCATTCATATCGCGCTATTAAACCAGATTAGGAAAATTTTAAATCTATTTCAGTTATTCGACGCCTGGCGTTTGCAACACCCGGTAGACAAGATAACTCCTTCTACTCGACCAACATAATTCCTATAGTCGGAATTGGATATCTTCTGATCTCCCACAGCTCCCATCCATGGTTTGTCTCCACCTGGATAAGGTAAAATAATATGGTCAACCATTCTCCGTGACTGTAAATTTTCGATCCCTATCTTTCTCAAAACCGAGCTGGTCTTGGCGACATAATGATCTCTACTTATTGGATACGGTTGGTGGCCGATCTTAAGAAAAAGCCATCGAATATATTTCAAATAGGATCATTCTCATGATACCACTTCCCCGATTTTACAGGTGGAAGCCCTAAGTGGCTGCTCAGGGGTACGCGATCAAGCACGGAGCCGAGATTAAAGATGGACAGGCCTACAAATTAAGGGCGCTCTGCAGATGGTTGAGTAACCTAGAGATGCCCATAAGCAGCTCTATCCCCAGTGTTCCTGGCTGATCTACTGTAGCGATATTGGAGGTCAAAACGTCTCCATTTAACTTTCCTGGCAGCGTTACCTTCAGAGTGGGGCCGTAGAAGATTTTACAAGTATGGGAATAAAACTGGTCCGCATGTTGGCACTTGCACCTCACGTCAACAGATACTTAGATCCCATATTCCATGCGTCAAGACAGCCAGAGGCCATATTGTGCATACGACCCATAATTAATACTCGCATTCATTCCTTTTACTCAGAGCTTTAATAATCTTCATCCTCTGCCCCTGTCCCATCGGATAATTCAGCCCAAGATATCACCCCCTTGTCTCTCGAAAAAAAAAAAAATCCCCCCCTCCTTTTCTGAAATGGAAGCGCCCTTTACTTTGGAGGAACTTTCTGCAGATATAAAGGCTCTTCCAGGGGAAAGAGCCGGGACCGTACGGATTCACGAGTAATTTCTACAAGGGGTGCTTTCAGACCTTCTCTCTCCCAGTCTATTGGCCGATATTAATTCTATGTCCACGGCCATTCCGATTTTTTACCTCAATCACTCTAGCCCATGTCGCGGTTATCCCCAAGCCGGGAAAGGACCCCTCCTCTCGCGGCAGTTTATCGCCCAATCCTTTATTGAACGTCGAATTAAAAATGTATGGCTAAGTTATGGGCAAACAGATAGAACCCATGACTGACCCGACCTGGTGCATCCGATTCATGTGGGGTTTCGACCACGGGAGGGAGGCCCGCACAACACCCTAAAGACACTGGATATTATAATTCACTAATTGCTCATCTTCGTCGGGTCCCCCTTGATTGTCCAACCCAGAATGCCGTAAAAAGCGTTTGACAGAATTTCCTGGTCTTCTCTACTGCTTCTCTTCGGCATCTTGGATGGTACCGACTTTTTGTGCTAGGTTTATGGCCCTTTATAGTTCCCCCATCCAGCTCAACTTAAAATTAACGGCTCTTTGTCTGACACCTTAATAATGTACAATGTTACTCGTCTCAGTAATGCCCCTCTCCCCTATATAGTATGTCTGGTGATGAAAATCTCAGATGGCTGCTATTCGTTCTAAACCCGTAACATCAGGGGATGGCGATCGGGGGACACAGGATATAGTTTTTCAAGCCTTCGCCGACGATCTTTGTCTTATGTCACGGACCTTTGACTTCTATGGCGGCGCTGAAGTCCGACGTCTGGAACGATTCGGCACTTGGTCAAACTTCAAGGTATCAACATTTCAAAATCCGTACTCTGTGGTATCATAATTCCGATCGCCGATCTCTATTGCTTAGTCTTCCTAATCCGTTTGCCTGCCGCAAGGGGCCCTCGTTATTTAGGTATTAAGATCCCTAAGGACCATTCTAAACTCTTTAACTCTAATTTTGAGCCCTACTTCGGAAGATTTCCTCAGACCTGGAGGGCTGGGGTAGGAGGGAGTTCTCCTTGGTTGGTAGAGTAAATATTTTCAAGATGAACCATCCACCCCGTTTACTCGACCTATTTCCATACCATCCCTACACACATCCCTAACTCCTTTTGGCAGAGGATCCAACGCCTCTTTTACGCCTTTGTCTGTCCCACGTACGCTCCGCGGCCTGGCTTACAGTGTTTTTAACTAGACATAAGGATGCTGGGGGTTTGGGCTCCCAATTGTAAAAAATAACTATAATGCGTGCTGCATATTTCTTAGAAATCTGGACCTGGTGAGCGCGGAAGGCTACAAACGGTGGGGTCAATTGGCGGGTGCCAATGCCCCCTTCCCTTTGGCATCGGCTCCCGGATAAGGACATGTTCTCAAGGGAATAAATACCCCTCATCCTTCACTACTTATCAAACCCTTAAAACAATGTGATATATACGGCTCTCTTACAGTAACATAGATAGATCCGGACCTTTCTTCCAATTACTGATAACCCCATTTCCCCCCCAGGCTACACACCTCTTTTTTTGTGGGGATTCTAAACGTAATCCATTGCGATCATAAAATCTGGTACTTGGCCCTAATATTATCCCTTCCATTCTCCTCCCTGTGGAAATTGCCGGTAGCCCCGCTTCTTTTTTCCAATATGCCCAATTCCACATTTTTTTCGCCTCTATAAAAGATGTAGTGGATTTCCCAGAACCTCTTTCTCCCTTTGATCAGCTATGTAATTAGTTACATACCCCAACTAGTCACACATTTCTAATATTAATTACAAAGGCGCTATCTGCTACACAGACGATGACACTCCTTCTATTGTAAAGTTTGGGAGTCTGAACTGGGCAAATCCTATCTCGCAAGAACAGTGGCACCGGTGCTTTACCCTTACACATATGATCAGCTCATCGCCTCTAAAGCACAAGAAACGAGCTTCAAATTCTTTCTCGGTGTATAGAGTTCCCTTTTGATTGATTCACCAATGGTTCCCGTCAGTGCGGATCTTTGCTGGAGATTGGAGGGGAAATAGGACGATGCTGCATGTATGGGTGGGACCTGCCGGGCCCTACACAGGTTTCTGGGATGATGTCTATGACATTAGTTAAGAGTAACTGACTGAGTATCCTCAGAGGAACCTTGAGGCGGCCCCTTCTTTTGTATGCCGATATGCCGATGTCCACTTACAAATGCTCATTGCTGTGCCATCTTCTTCAGGCCGCCAAGACGGTTATTCCCATACACTGGAGATCCCCTGACTCCGCCACCATAGCTGATTGGATATCGGAGGTAACTAACATTATGCCACATGGAAGAACTCTTGGCGACCTCTGACAGACAGGTACATCCTGGCATGTAAAACAAGGGCGCCATTGCTCACGATACCAACCAAATCCGACATTTGCGCACTTTCTGAGTTAAATTACCTAGAGGTAGTAACCAATGGCACCTGTCTTCACTGTTACCCAAGCGCCTAAGGCGAACCGAGTTTTTGGCACCTGGATCTGCTGCCCCACTAGAAGAATTCCGTTCCCCTCAATACACCTTTCCACCTTTCTCTTTCCCTTCGTTTTGTTCCTATCCATCCATTTATGAATAAGACTTTGTGAATCATTATTGCGTTACGATGGGTTCCCTTGTGATACCCCCTTACATATGTGTTTGGCAAAATCGTTCTGCCTTTCACTTTCCCATACCCAATTTCTGAATAAAATCGGAAATTCTTGCCATGATCCGTATAGAAGTCATCTAGATACTGTACCGGCAATGTTTAAGTTGTGCACTTTTATGCTTTTTAAACTTGATGGTTGTATACTATGTTTTAATGCTGCTATGTGTCATCCTTTTTTAAAGTTGAGACTTTCTCAGTCTCTATGTTTCCATCGCATGCCTGTATTTACTTCATATTTTTCAAATAAAGCGTTTTTGAAATAAAAAAAAAAAAAAAAAAAAAAAATGAATTAGGGCCGTGCAGTGCTACTGCACCCAAAGATACAGCCACATCACAGGAGGAGTTTAATTGATGAAATGTAGCAGGCAAAGCGCTGCCCCAGGGGAAAAGAGTCTGCTCCCATGGCAAACAGATTGACCAGACTTCAGCAACATTTTTCACTTTCTTTCTAAGAAGTAGAAGAGTTCAGCCGTTCATCAGAACTAACTGTTGCTGAGGCAATTCCTTTATACCCTGACATTGTTAGAGATGTTGTTCCTGTGGTCGCTGCTTTGCCACCAACCCAAGTTAGTGTAGAGAGGTCGTTCTCTGGCCTGGAAATAATGAGATCAGATGTGAGGTCATCTATGAAGGAGGATCTGATGGAGGTGACACTATTTCTCAGAACAAGTTCATAGACTCCACAAATGTAATTCAGGACGGTTTTGCTGATACGGTTTTCCCCCACTTACAGCAGCGTTTTACATATTTACAATTTATTAAAGTTTTTTGTGTTCTAAAGTTATATCCAATAAATATATTTTACACTGAGAAGCAAAAGGGTAACAATGTTTTGTGAGATGTGTCTCCATATCTCATCATCCACTACAGCTTTGAACGTGAGACTACCATCATTTTATAGACAACCATCTTATACATAACTTTGACCTGAAACTATTTAGCATCGGCTTAGTTATGCAGATTTTTGTCCTGTAACTGCATTGTTACTGTTTTGCTCCTGGTGGTGGGACAATCTTTTCTTCTTGTTACTACAAATTACAATCTATACTCATATTCCCTAATAGCTCAGTGTTATTAGGCCGATTCCAAATGAAAGGTCACTGGTTCGAGCAGCCAGGAGGAAGATTCCCCAACAAAAGAGAAGCAGCAGCAACATCCAGCTTCTCGATAGCGTCTCTCAGCGAAGAAAATTGCCAAACTGCATCATGTGAGGCCCTGACAGCTGGAAGAATATGAAAATCACAGACTTCCACGCAATGCACAAATCTGGAATGATGACCCGAAAAAATGTAAAGAAGCCTCGACTTCAATCTCGTCATAAGAAACGTCGGCTCGAGTTTGCAAAAAAGTACGAAAAATGGAATATTGGAAACGGGTGATTTGGAGCGACGAAATGAAAGTCCGAGCTCTGATGGGGGCAAATGGGTTTGGAAGCATCAAGGATAAAGGGGCGAACTGATCGAGAAATTGAAGGAACTGTCAGGTTCGGTGGAAGAAGCCTGAGGATTTGGGGATGTTTCACAAACAAAGATGTTGGATACTTGACCAGGATGCAAGTATCAATGCGGGAATCCTACAAGATGAGTTACTTCATGCACTCGAGGACTATTGGTATGAAAAGGACGACATTGTGTTCCAGCAGGACAACGACCTGAAGCAGACGTCAAGGTTATAGAAGGAACGGTTCAATGACAATGCAGTAGAGTTGCTGTATTGGCCTCCACATCCCCAGACCTCAACCCAATCCAACACTTGTGGGTAGAGTTGAAGAAAAAGCTGTATTTGTATCCAGTCTGCACCAACATTGAGAACGTGTAGAAGAGACCTGGGATCAGATTTTAATCAAGACATGCTTGAATCTGATTCAGAGTCCAGAAGGAGTCAGGCAGTGCTGAAAACCAAAAGGTGGATTTACCAAATACTAACAAAATAATAAAAAGGAACATTTTGATTTTAGGAGTAAAACAGTAACAAAGTAGTTACAGGAAAGAATCTTCAGAACTAAGCAGATACTAAATGCTTGCAAGTCAAATTTATGTATAAGATAGGTAAGAGGATAGTCTATAAAATGATGGTAGCCTTATGTATAAAGCTGTAGTGGATGGTAAGATATGGAGTCTGAAAGTCACAAGCTCAGTGCATTGTTACCATTTTGCTTGTCAGTGTATGTTCTAGCTGAATAGCTTGATTATTGTATCATAAGGTGACAAAAAGCCTGATGTTACCATTTTACTACAGTTATGTTATCACTTAAACATGCGCCATGTATGAGGGAGTGGGAGTCAGAGCTTTGGCTTACCAACTTCACAGCCCTAATTGTCCTCAAGGAAAACCCCTTTCACTACTAAGTACTTACATGTAGCTTGATGAAGTTTAAGAACTGTTCTACCGTCTCCTTTCCTGTGGCCTGTAGAAAGGCTTCTCGCTTTGACATTGTGACCTGTAGACACCAAACGAGAAGACAATTAGTAATTACTAAATTAAATTTATGAAGATGCTTCACAAATGTCAGTGCAGTACCAACCAGCACAAAGGATATCAGAGATTTGACCAAAAACATTGCACAGAATCCTCAGGTTTTCATATGATAGATGTAGTAGTACCTCATATATTCAGTTTTTATCGGTCCTCTTCGGGCCACGTGTAATGAAAAACGGTCTAAAACTCACGTTGTTGCCCATAGCAACCAATCAGAGCGCTCGTCTCATTTTTCCAGAGCACGGTATGAAATGAGAGGGGCGCTCTGATTGGTTACTATGGGCAGCAACGTGAGTTTTAGACCGTTTTCATACATGTGGCCCTTGGTGGTTGCAGAGTGCTGCTGGTTCGTTTCTGCGCTGGTTCCTGCGCCATTTAGTTCACAATTGCTGGAGGTGCTGACCATTTTGTCCATGCACCATAGGAGATCAGTTGCTTCCCATATAATTAAGAGAAAGCAGCACAATATACTGCATGGGAAATCTATCCACAGCCCATGAAGAAAGGCGTTCTTGTAAAGCACCTGATACCTCCCACTTCACAGTCAGGCTGGTGGCCTTGTAAGCTCGGCTAGGCACGGTGTGACGTGGAAGAATTGGGGATGGCATAAGTAGAGGCATTGTATCTTCTTGGTGTGGGCTGCACATGGGGTCCCCTATCTGGAGGCAGGGGGCTCACTGGATGCATTTTCTTTGACATGCTTGTTATACCTGAACACCATGACGCTCATATATCCGTCTCATAAAATGGCATCACGGCAACATCCTGCCAGGAACAGACTCTACAAAAACAGATGGTCACTGCGACCCTGAGCTACAGCAACGGCCTTATGAAAACAACCCCTTTCCATGGGCCAGATTAGGGAACACAGATCTAATGAAAGGGTGGAACCCTGCTTAACCAAAACAGAGAACTGCCACGGCTCCCCTAGAAATAGCAACCTGGAAGGGGATGTTCACATGGTGCGTTCAATACATTTGTGGATACATTTTCGGTCCGAAAAAAAAAAACACATTCAAGAGCGCTGAGTGAATCTCATCCAACACATAGGTGCATGTTTGGATGCATTTTTGCTGCAGAAGAAACGCTCCCTATAGTTTTAAATAGGCGCCTGTTGCGTCAAATGGATCAGGAACTGACATGACAATTCTTTGAAGGAATCTGAAAGACGCATCACAAAGATGCCTGTAAAACACGTATCGGCGATCACTCGTCTGGACACCGATGCGTGCTTGGGTCTATATAGAGTCCGAAACACGGACCCAAACGCATATAAAAACGTATCCAGAAGGGTATTGAACGCGCCGTGTGAGCATACCCTAAGGCCGTGTTCACACGGCTTATTCCCGATGTATTTGTGCGCCGTATTTAGCGCACAAATCCGCCGTGAATATGGGGCGGGGGGGGGCCGGAGCGCGGCGGGGGCGCCGCTCCCGGCCCCATAGACAATGCATTATCTACAGCGTGTCCGCGCCGTAAATAATGTGCATGTCACTTTCTCCCCCGCGGCGGATTTGCAAATCCGGCGCGGAATACGGCGCCAATCCGTCAGCAAATAAGCCGTGTGAACGGGGCCTAAGGATAAGCTGGTCGCCAGGTTAGCTTCAGTACAGAACTGGGCTGTCATGTAGCGACAACCACGTTCAGCCATGTTATGTCAGATGTACAGTGGGGAAAAAAAGTATTTAGTCAGTCACCAGTTGTGCAACTTCTCCCACTTAAAAAGATGACAGGCCTGTAATTGACATCATAGACATCATTGACTGTCTGTCCGCTGTCTCTGACATAATGTCCTCTCTCCATCTGAAACTAAACCTCACTAAGACTGAACTTCTTGTCTTTCCGCCATCTACTACCAACCCCACCCCCCCCCCCCCTGCTATTTCTGTTTCTGTATGTGGTACCACCATTTCTCCTCGGCAGCAGGCCCGCTGTCTAGGGTTTTATTGGATTCTGATCTGACCTTCTCCCCATATATCCAATCCCTTGCCCGCTCCTGTCACCTACACCTCAAGAATATCTCCAAAATCCGTCCATTTCTCACTGTGGAAACGACTCAAACTCTCATTACTGCTCTTATTCTTTCTCGTCTTGACTACTGCAACTCCTTGCTTATCGGTCTCCCTCTCTGCAAACTCTCCCCTCTCCAATCTGTCCAGAATGCAGCAGCCAGGCTTGTCTTTCTCTCCAGCCGCTATACTGATGCCTCTACCTGTGTCAGTCACTGCACTGGTTGCCCATCCAGTACAGGATACAGTATAAACTCAGCACTCTCACCCATAAAGCTCTCCACAGCGCTGCTCCTCCCTACATCTCCTCCCTAGTCTCTGTCTACCGCCCTACCCGTGCTCTCCGCTCTGCTGATGATATCAGACTACATTCCTCAATCATCCGAACCTCCCATGCCCGCCTACAAGATTTCACACGTGCGGCACCAATTCTCTGGAATATGCTACCGCGGGCGATCAGGCACATTCACAACCCTCAGTTTTAAGAGGGCCCTGAAAATACATCTTCTCGGTCTGGCCCACCAAGATCCCTAACTGCTATCACACACATCTGTCACTCCCTGCACTTGGGCACTCACAGGCACTTATCTGTATATAGATGTACAGTCTGGGTGGCAGGTTCATCCATTTTCATGTAAACCACCCCCTATTTATGAAACATGGCCGGACCATTGTAAACTTGGCACTTCTTACCGTATGTTTCACCCATACACCCTAATAGATTGTAAGCTCTCACGAGCAGGGCCCTCACACCTTGTGTCTCATTTGTAAGTACTTTTAATGTGTAATGACTGTATGTTTACCCTTGAATTTGTAAAGTGCTGCGGAATATGTTGGCGCTATAGAAATAAAGATTATTATTATTATTATAGGCCGACCTCAACTATGAGAGACAAAATGAGAAAACAAATCCCCAAAATCCCATTGTCTGATTTGGAAAGAATTTATTTGCAAATTATGGTGGAAAATAAGTATTTGGTCACCTACAAACAAGCAAGATTTCTGGCTCTCACAGACCTGTAACTTCTTCTTTACGAGGCTCCTCTGTCCTCCACTCATTACCTGTAGTAATGGCCCCTGTCTGAACTTGCTATCAGTATAAAAGACACTTGTCCACAACCTCAAACAGTCACACTCCAAACTCCACTATAGTGAGAACCAAAAACCAGAAACAAAATTATAGCCCTGCACCAGGCTGGGAAGACTGAATCTGCAATAGCAAGCAGGTTGGTGTGAAGAAATCAACTGTGGGAGCAATAATTAGAAAATGGAAGACATACAAGACCACTGATAATCTCCCTTGATCTGGGGCTCCATGCAAGATCTCACCCCGTGGGGTCAAAATGATCACAAGAATGGTGAGCAAAAATCCCAAAACTACATGGGGGGACTGACTTAATACTTTTTTTCCCCACTGTAAGTTGAAGGGTCAGTTTAGTATCACTTGCCGATAGGAGAGAGGTCCTTTCCCTCAGTGTCAGTCACAGCCCATACTCAGGTATGCTCACACAACGTGTTCGCGGGGCGTACTTCAGTGCATAGTCGCGCTGTAATCGTCCTAAGAACGCCCCACAAATACAGTAAAATCCTCACTCATTGAGTGCTATGATAATCCGGCATATTCCCCGGTGTATACTGTGCGCCTGTAAAAAGAAGTGACATGTCACCGATTATGCCCCAGAGAAAACACAAGTAATAGGACGGGCCGTGGTGCAAAGTGACAGCTCTCTGCACGGATCCAACTCATAGCAGAAGCTGTCAGTCACTGTACATGAGTGGGGGGCGCAGGGCTTTCTGGTGGTGTCTGAACAGCTTTTTACATGAAACCAATCAGACCATAGAAAACAACATGTGCTCTAGCTTGTCACCCCCCTCTCTATCCACTGATGAGTCGACATATTACTGTAGGAGACGTGGAGACCCCCAGCTGTGTGAGACTCGCCTGCTTCACTGCAGGACAACCCCACAAAGTGGGCATAAGTGGCATATGAGAACTGTGGATTACCGTAATGACTGAACGTATTCGTACTCCGGTGCGTAATTACGGACTGAAAAACGTCCAATTTTAAGCCATGTGAATATGGCCTTAGACCTGTTAGTGTAGTGACCTACTTAAAAAAGGTCAAGGGAGCCTAAACAGTTTGATCAAAATGTGTACTAAGAACCTTGCGTTCCTTCTTGAAAGTTTGTGCTTAGTAACAGCAGGTAGTAGTAGTTTTGTAAAGAAGTAAGATTAATGTGGGAAGCTTGGAAATTATATAATAAGCATTTTTACCATTCATAATTATTATAAATTCTGCACCATTTTTGTTCTATCTGCTTCCTTAGTGATCCATAATGTACAGCTTGTCTCTTGGGGATACGACCAGCAACGAGAGCTCCACAGTCCCGGCTGCACATGCTCAGACATCACCTCTCCTCACAGGAAGCTACTGTCGTTCCTTTGCCTGCTTAGTAATCACACACACTCACTGCTGAGCGAGTGTTCAACCCCAGGTGCTGTTATTCTACTCATGTCCTCTGTATTCATTAGTAATTAGTCAAACAGAGCAAATAAATAAAAAAGAAACCTCAATAAGGTATGTGCACTGAGAAAAAAAACACATGTTTAGTTCCTGCAGTGATTTAAACATAGGACCCCTATGCTAGGAGGCAGAAGAGCTAACCACTCAGCTGCATTGTAGCTACTTACAGCTCTTTACATAAAGAGACCTTTGTTTGACTAGAGGGAGCACACTGTGGGGAAAGGCAGGGTGATGTCAGCCTGCTGGGTCACATGACACACAATTCTAACCAATCATACATGCCCCCTTTTGAACTCACTGAAAGCTGAAGCAGGACATACCAGGCATGAAATGTCTTGGTGGTAAAACCCTCTTAAAGGGGTTTTGCCACGATGTAATGTTGACGTGGGATCCTTCAAAATGGGTATTTAATCACTTTTTTAAATATATGTCATTAAACAAAAGTGAAGCCTGTGACAGCTACAGCCTTAATTAGATGCACTTGGTTACCTCAGGGTTTACATTAGACACGACTAGGACACTGATCTGGCCGCGCTTGCGTTGTTTGCACTTCTTACCTCCTGGCAGGGAAAAACAGTTAGGACTAAAAAGCTTTTATAGGCGGATGCGGGAAATATAAGTTACTTGTCTCCTGTATAGAGAAGCCACTGGTTCTAATGTAATTATCAGAGTAAAGATCCTTAAGCAGCCCCTCTTCTCCCCTCCCCCCCTGCAGCTTTGAAGGGACTGTGGAAAAATTATCCTTTGTCTCCTGTATAGAGCATGCACTGGTTGTAATGTAATTATCTTAGTAAAACAGCAGACGCTCCCTTGGCTCACTGCGTCCATGAAGGAATGAAAGAAAGCTAATATCTCCTGAGCAGATAAGAGGCATAAAACAAAACCCATTAACTTGTGCACAATAGTTCTCCTCTGTGATGTAGCAAAACAATGGGAACGTGCAGTGGAGGTGGTGCTATGACATCACAGCGGAGGTACTTGTTTTAAACACAGCGCCCCTCTTTTCAAGGCTCAAATTCAGCCTGTTAGCTGAGGAAATCCCTTCTTGGCAAAACCCCTTTAAGGCAAATACAGTTCTCTAGGATATGCCATCCAAGTCTGATAGTTGTTCAGAATGGAGGTCGCAACTCTGCATACATCTCTCTATTCTGTTGTATGGGAGTTTGGAGTACTGCCAAACACGACGCTCAGAACTCCTACAGAACAGAATGGAGAGTCGTGTACAAGTGCGGTCAGCTCTCCATTCTGAGACAAACTTTCAGGGGCCAGTTCCCAAGATAGGTGCATGTCACAGAGGTGGGGCCCTCACGTAGCAGACTTTGGAGGTATGATACGCCATCAAAGTCTATGTGGGAACACCTCTTTAAAATATGTCTGTAAACCTTCCCGGTAACCTTAATGATTAAAGGGGTTGTCCACCGAATTTTTTTACTTTTATTTTTTATACTACTGCCCATTTAAAACAAGCATAAAAAAAAGTTATACTCCCCTCAGATCCAGCAATGGAAGAAGTGAGAAGAGCAGGTGAGAGAGAGGATGGGCAGCGCTGGATCTGAAGAGGGAGGTAACTTTTATTGTATTTTAGTTTTAGGGTATGTGTACACGAGATAATTTCGGTGCGTATTTTGCGGCATATTTGCGCTCTAATACAAGCGAGATGCGCGCCGAAATTACGGTAATCCATAGTTCTCATAGAGAACTATGGATTACGCCTCGCACCCTCCCCCCCCGCGCGCGTACAATACGTATTGTATGCGCGGGGAGATAAGTGACATATCAATTACTTGCGGCGAATATGAGCCGCGAGTAATGCATGTCTATGGGGCCAGCGGGCTGTCGCCCCACCACGCGCCAATCAGTGCGACCCCCAAACACCCGACGTAATTGCGGCCGTACTGTACGCACCGCGATTACGCCGTGTGAACATAGCCTAAAGGGGTCCTACAGAAAACCTATTTTCATATACCAGATTATAAAATTCTAAGTTAATAGACAGGGGGCCTCTGTTCAGGATCCCCATCTTTTGGGATTTACAGGACCTGTCCTGTATTTCTTAGAGCAGGGGTCCCCAACTCCAGTCCTCAAGGCACACCAACAGGTCTTTTTTTTCTGGCTTTCCTTAGCAGTGCACAGGTGATTTAATTATGGCCAGTGCATTCTATGGGAGATCCTGAAAACATGACTTGTTGCTGGGCCTTGAGGACTGGAGTTGGGGAACATTGTCTTAGATAACCCATTGATGTCAATGAGCACTGTGTGATTCCTAATCTCCCCTGTGGTGGCGCTGCAGGAAAATTGAACACAGGCTAGGGCCACACAGCATAGGACAAGAAACGCCTGAAAGCTAATGGCATTTTGTTCTATGCAGGACCCCGTTTTTTGTTACTGTTTTGCGCAAAAACAGCAGTCGGTTTTACTTTTTTGCCGTCGTCCCATTCGACAGAGTGTATGGGAAGCCGACGGAAATCCGCAGAACTCCTGCGAAATTTTCAACAGGTTCAAAACCTCACATTTCTGCTGCGTATCACACACGAGGTCCTCATTAGTAAATTGATATATTTCTTGGCACATACACCACTCACAGAAAGTTAGGGAGATTTGGCTTTTGTTTGAAATTTGAGGCTGAATATAAAATTTCCTGAAAAATGTTTTCAATTAACTAAATGTTCTCTTCTCTTTAGAATGCACATATTAAACTGTTCAATGTTTCAGTACTTTTTGAACAACTTGCTGAATCACCCAATAAATTTAGGGGGATCAATTTGAATTTAATCAGTCGTCCTCATTGGGCTGTTCACATTTTGTCATCATGAAACCAAGACAACACCTTATAATTAATCAACAGTACCTCACCATTGTGAGACTTCAAGCAGGATGCTGTCACACAGAAGTGGCCACTGAGCTTAGAGTGTCAGTGTCATCAGCAGATTGAAACATAGATACAGAGAGACTGGAAGAGTCACAGAAAGGCAAAGAAGTGGACGTCCTTTGGCTCTATCACACACTGATGACCGATTATCTACATAATGCCCTGCAGAACCAGATGATGAATATCACACAACTCCAAGCACGATTAAGGGAGGTGAGAGGCAACAAAGTGTCACATCAGACCATTCATAACCATTTACATCAGCGTAGTCTGCGTGCTAAACGACTGGCAAGGCTACCTGACCTGGCTGATGCATATCACTCTCCTTGACGTCTCCAGCATCATTACCGGCCATCATTTCTGCTCAGAGTGAATGGATTTTCACCACTGAACAGCACTGAGTAGCACTGGTCCCTCGTCCAGCGTAGATGCTCCCTGGCCCCAAGGCGTTAATGCCTGTGCCTGGTGGTGTGGTCAGGTACCTTTGCCAGTCGTCTAGCATGCAGACCACGCTGATGTAAATGGTTATGAATGGTCTGACATGATACTGGGGTGCCTCCCACCTCCTTTAACGTGCCTGGAGTTGTGCGGCAATCATCATCCGGTTCTGCAAAGCATTGTTTACAGTGTGTGATGGAGCCAAAGGACGTCCACTTCTTTGCCGTTCTGTGACTTCCAGTCTCTCTGTATCTCTGATACAACCTGCTGATGACACTAAGTTCCATGGACACTTCTGTCTGAGAGCATCCTACTTAAAGCCTTGCAATGGTGAGGAACCATTTATCAATTATAAGTTGTTGTCTGAGGGGCCGTTCACACGGCTTATTTTGGCGCCGTACTGCGCGCCGGATTTGTGCTGCAGTACGGCGCCAATCCGTCGCAGTAATTACGGTAATCCACAGTTCTAATAGAGAACAGTGGATTCCGTCGCTCCTCCCCGCTCGGCCAATCCGCCGGGCGGGGAGAAACTGACATGCACATTATCCAGGCGCAATACGCGCCGTGGATAATGCAAGTCTATGGGGCCGGCGGGCCGCGCCCCCGCACCTTATTCAAACCGGAATTGCGAGTGCAGTCCGGCTTGCAATTCCGTCTTGAATAAGCCGTGTGAACACGGCCTTAGTCTCAAGATGTCAAAATGTGAACAGCATGATGAGGAGGACTGTTTAAATCCCAATTCAAATTGATCCCACTAAATTTATTGGGTGATTCAGGGATCAAACACCTGTTGGGAATTTTGCCATTAAGCTCCTTGTTAGAGATCAGCAAGTTGTGCAAAAAGTCCTGAAACCTTGAACAGTTGGACGTGTGCATCTAATGGGAAAAGATGCTCTCATTTACTTCATTTAAAACAATTTCCCATAAATGTTATGTTCACCCTGAAATTTCAACCATTAGCCAAATACCAAATATCCCTAACTATTGTGAGTAGTGTAGATCAGAGGTTCCCAACCCTAGTCCTAAGGCACACCGACAGGTCATGTTTTCTGGCTTTCCTTAGCATTGTACAGGTGATTTCATTATTGTCAGTGCATTCTGTGGGAGATCCTGAAAACATGACCTGTTGGTGGGCCTTGAGGACTGGAGTTGGGGAACACTGGTGTAGATATATATACACACAACTGTGATCTGTAGCGCTCAGGTCCTGGGTTTAATTCCCACCAAGGACATTTGCTAGGAGCTTGTATGTTCTGTGTTTGGTTGGGTTCCCCCTCGCTCCATATCATTTCTATACCCGCATATATGGAATAGATATTAGAGCCCCCGCAGAGAACAGTGATATAATGTGCGTGTTGGCGTCCACACTGTGACCCTATGGGTGACGGACACCACTGTACAGCAGCTGTCACATTCCAGCCAGCGGTTGGATAACGTATGTGACGTGTCATGGGTATTTGATGGGTGAGGGTCCGGGTGACCCCACTGATCACTGGTACAGGCGGCGCTCATCCGGGGGTGCGCCCTTTATCTTTCATCCCCTTGGCTCTCCCAGCAAAACACAGGGAGGGGTCCTAGGAAGCCTCAGACGTCTCCGTCCCCCCCCCTCACCGGCTCCTGGCGAGGTCCCGGTAAATGGACATTTATTACCACAAAAAGGAAAAGTGCTTCATGTGTTGCTTGGTTTTCTTTTATTACACAGTAATTGGCTGCAGGTGATGGATGCGCCCGTCCCGGCCCCTTAAAGTTACAGCCGGTTGGAGAGGTGATGTCATACACCAGCAATGCACCGTCATGTCCTGGTCGGTTGGGGCACCCTGTATATACACATGGGCCCCGCAGTCACCCCCAGTACAGCGGTGATGAGAGCGCCCTGCGCGTTATACAGAGCGACTTCTCCAGGACATGCAGCGGTCAGCTCCCCGCACACACCGCCCCGGGCGCACTATAGCACAGTGTGGACACCTGTCAGGACCCAGGCACGGATCGCGCTGGACTGTCACCCGCCCCTGCTGACACCGATAACCGGCTGTGTCCCGCACAGAATGCTGCCACAGCGGCATAAGCCCCCGCCGCTTCCCTACCTTCTTATACGCAGCGCCGTCCTCCGCCGCCAATTCCCGCCTGCTCTTCAATTCAAATTCCCACCTCCCGCCCGCTGGATGGTCGGAAGTACGTCATCACGCCAGCAGGCGCGCCGCCGAGCACTTCCTGTTTAGGTCTGGTCACCATGGAAACGGCGGTGTTGTTAGCGCTCGTGCGGCTGATGGGGGACAGAGCAGGGCGCGGGGCGGGATGTTCTCTGTGTTGTAGAACCTTATGTAGTTTATAAGGCTGAGAAGGACAGAGGTCCATGCAGAGCCGTGGTATCAGCACTGCCCAGACAGGGCCACTATCAGAAATTTTGGGGCCCCGTACAGTTGGAGCATCTGGGCCCCCCTCTGTTTCCCCGCCCATCACTCAGCGCCCCCAGCTCCGCCCCCACCCAGCGCGCTGCGCTCCAAGCTCCACCCCTCGCTCCTCACCCCCAGCTGAACCACTCCCCCCACTACCGGCCGAACACTACCATCCCACTGCTCCGCAACCAGCACCACCCCAGACAAAGAAAAAACAGTTTCTGGGGTCACAAGAAAAAAAATGCAATTGTGCCATTGTTTTTGGATTTAATTCATGCTGGATTTTACAATCTTCAGTTTATCTGTATTTTGTGGGTCAATGCATATCTCTCCCTGCTCGGCGTTCATCTTAATTGGATGCGCATCGCAAAAACGTGCATACAATTAAGATAGCTGCTGTGAAGCAAAGGGGGGGAACCTGCTGGCAGCGGCGGGCCCCCCCAGGCTTCACAAACCGACCGGGCCCCGTAGAGCAGTACTGGTTGTACTGCCCTAACGGCAGCCCTGTGCCCAGACACTTGTGTCACACCACGCCGTGCCTCTAACCACTGCTATGCTCACCCATGTCATCACACCGCCTATGATAGGACACCACGCTGATGTCTTGTAGGCAGCCTGTAAGACTGACAGTGCAGGGAAACAATGGCTCCCTGCCCCACCAAACACACAGCCAAAGAATCAGTTCCACAGCATATGCCCATGTATTCAGCACCTGGCCCCGTATGCCCACTGGAAAAGCTGGCCCTGCGTCTATCCAGTACATCCTATTGTACTATCGTGTTGCTACAGAGGAAGACAAAACCCAATGAGGTAGAAGCCAATCTCAGTGACCAATAACTTCTTCCACCCATGGTCCTGAGTGAGGGGCGTCTTCTGCCGCTGAGGGGCACTGTTAATTGGTAACATTTAGGGATAGATGCAGCTTTTTAATCACTTTATTCCAATTTTAAGAGCCATGAAATGACCACTAGATGTACCCATCCATCCAATGCTGGGGAGGGTTAAAGGGGTTGTCTCACTACAAGGATTGCTTTTTATATTAAAAATCTTGCAAAAACAAGTCACTTTGCAATATATGTCCATTAACAGTATTCTACCTATTCTGAGATGTCCCCTCTTGTATGGGCTGCATCAGCTCCTCAGGTCGCTATAGCTACAGACCTGTTTACTCTCATGATAGGCTGCCAGCACTGGTTGCTATAGCTACAGACCTGGCTTCTACTGCAGCCTAGTAGAAGCCAGTAGACATGCCCCTGAATTCAAAGTGAAACCAATAAAACAGGACTGAGGTAAAATGAATCAATGTAGTGAGACAACCCCTTTAAAGGGCTTGTGCCATGAGTGGGGAACATGTCCACCACTCGCCACGCCCTTACGCAGTCACTCTCCATTCTGTTCTATAGGATTTTTGAGCACAGGTGAGCGGTGCGTTTGGCTCTGCTCAGAGCTCCCATAGAACAGAATGGAGAGTGACTACGCAAGTGCAACCGACTCTCCAGTCTGCACGGAGAGATTCAGGGGCCCGTTCCTGAGATAGGTGTGCGTCCCGCACCTGTCAGACAATGATGGCACATCCTAACTATTCCAGCATTGTCTATGGTGGCAAAACCCTTTTAATACACATCCCAGAGGCTGCTCTGCCGTCCTGGACACCACTGAGGTCACTGTCCTGACGGCAGCAGCAGGACTGAAGAGCAGTGATAGGGATGTGGCCTCTCCCTCCCACAGGTTCTCCCTTTTTTCTGAGAGTCTCCCAAACATCCTGGAAAGGCCATTGAGCATGGACTGATACACAGCTCGGGGGCTACATGACGTTCTGCTGTCAGTTTCATGCAGTTGTTTCGTTTTCATTACCGGGAGTCCCCGAGTTACAAACCTCCGACTTCCATGTGACTCGCTCTTCAGAACGGAGGCCACTTGTTGGAAGTTACTCAGAGCCTGATATCAGCACATGAGTCTCGCCCCGTTTATCTTCGCCCCAGGCGTCTTGCCTCATTCCTATAGTTGGGTTGCGTCCTGTACACTGCAGCCTCCAGAACATGTGCCAAAATGTCTTCATGTGTGACCAGAAGAAGGCCAAGCTGGGCGGAAGCGTTGCATGTTGCATATCTGGCCTACAACATTGTCACATGATTGTTGCACCATGGAGTGTTACCATACCTGATAATCTACTTGTTGGCTGTAAATAAATGATAAACATTTCATGTATTCAAGATAAGATGTGCTCTGAAATTACCAAAGCCGAGTATGGGGAGGAAAAGCCTCCCATTGTGCCCTATAAACTTGCATAACCAACCAAGGGACAAAACGTGAGGTGAAATCTTCTGAAGAGAGTCAGAGACTGCAAAACAAAACCTACAGAGGTGCCAACCTGTTCCTATATTATTCCAAACGAAAAAATATTGGCTAAAGTAACAAAATAAATGGACCTGTTTCAACTTAAAGGGGTTGTCTTATTACAAGGATTGCTGCTTTCTATGTTAAAGATCTTGCAAAAACAAGTCACTTTGTAATATATGTCCATTAACAGTGTCCTACCTATTCTGAGATATGTATGGGCGGCATCAGCTCCTCAGATTACTATAGCTACAGACCTGTTCAATCTCTCATGATAGGCTGTCTACACTGGTTGCCATAGCTACAGACCTGTTTACTCTCCCATTATTATTATTATTATTATTTATTTTAAAGCGCCATTGATTCCAGGGCGCTGTACATTCGAGGGGGTTACATACATAACATAAGTCAAACGAGTACAGTGAAAAAGGATAATGACAATTGGCACCGATAGAGGGAGAGAGGACCCTACCCGCGAGGGCTTACAACCCTACAAGGAGGGGAAAGAGACGGGAGGTGAGGGGCAGACATGTTTGTGGGGAGTAAAGTTGCCCAACAAGGTTTAGTGTAGGTTATAGGCAAGCCTGAAGAAATGGTTTTCAGGTTGCTTTGAAAGCGGTGAAAGTGGAGGAAGTCTGATGTGTTGGGGCAGTGAGTTCCAGAGTGGGGGTGAAGCACGGGAGAAGTCTGGAGACGGTTGTGTGAGGAGCTGATAAGGGAGAGCAGAGGAAGGTCCTGTAGGAGCGAGAGTGCGTGAGGGAGATATTTGGAAATTTTGGGCAGAGATGTAAAGGAGGGGGGAGGTCATGGAGAGCCCTGTAGGGATGGTTAGTAGCTTGAAATGAATTTTGCTGGGGAAAGGGAAGCCAGTGAAGGGATTGGCAGAGGGAGAGGGAGAGGAGTAGCGAGGAGAGAGGGGGATAAGAAGGGCAGCAGAGTTAAGGAGGGTTGGAGGGGAGCGAGGTGCTAGCTGGGAGGCCACTGAGAAGGATGTTGCAGTAGTCTAGGCGGAGATGACAAGGGCATGGACCTGCATTTTTGTAGTGTCATAGGAGGAATGAGCGGATGCGAGAGATGTTTTTCAGGGAGGCGGCAGGCAGAGGTAGGTTTGGATGTGTGGTTTTGAAAAAATAGAGCGGAGTCTAGATTACCCCAAGGCAGCGGACTTGTGGGGCCAATGAGAGTGAAGAGCCTTGACTGTAATAGAGAGATCAGGGGGAGGGGGAGAGTTGGGGGGGGGATGGTGGAAAGATATAGGCTGTAAGCACTGGGGTTTCTATAGCTACAGACCTGGCTTCTACTCACCTAGTAGAAGCCAGTAAACATGCCCCTAAATTCAAAAAAGAAACCAAGAAAACAGGACTGAGGTAAGATGAATCAATGTAGTGAGACAACCCCTTTAAAGGGGTGTTTACCATGCTGTTTTACAGAGCCACACTCAGCTTTAGGGGGTGTACACACGGCGTCTTTTGGGCCATATTTTTGTGTGTATTTTGTGTGCTATTTTGGTGAAATACATCCCAAACAATGTACGATACAGTTGTCATAGGCATCAATGTAAAATATGCAGCGTCAATCTCACACCGTGTATTTTACAATCGTAATTTAGGACGTGTCTGAAAAGAAGAGGCATGTTACTTCTTTTCAGGTGTGTACATGCCAGCAAATAGAAAAGTATGGGACCCAAAGTGCCTCGGGCTTTTGTGGTTTTTTTGGGGTTTTTAAAATTTAGCGTTTAAAGGTGCATTTCATTTCAACAGCCAATAAAATGCGTTTTGCGGCCTAAAAACACCCACAGTACACTCTTGCCCCCCAAGCTGCAGGTGGTTCTATAGCAGGGATTGGCATATCAGCTCTGCTATTCCTACCTGATCCTGTTAGGCTGGATTCACACTGTTTTTGGGATATGTATCTTGCAGCTTATCTAGTAAGCCAAAACCAGGAATGAGTCCACAACACAGAAGAAGTACAATCCTTTTCATCGTACTTTTTCTCTGTGTGGGCTCTACTCCTGGTTTTGGCTTACAAATACTGCTGCAATATACGTGTCAAAAAACATAGTGTAAACACAGCCCACAGGGAAATACGTGAAAGTCTTTAAAATGCTTTAAGACCTGTTTTTGGGTTTTTTAAAGGGGGCCTTTTTTTCTTCTTTCTTTTTCCCCCCCCCCATGGCCAAAACCCCTTTTTTTTTTATTTTTCCCCTATTGGGCAAGGGAGGGATATTGGAGGAAAAGAGGAATTTTATGAACTTGTTAAAAAAAAGGGGGGGATTAACGGAAACCGCAAAAAAAATTTCCAAATGGGACAAATTGTGAAAAAAAAAACGTACTTTCGCCATGTTTGCGGGTTTTTTTTTTCTTTTAACGGGGTTTAATCTTCGGTAAATATAATTGTTTTTTCTGATTCTACAGGTTGATACGCATCTGTTTTAATACCAAATATTAAGGGGTTTTTGTTATGTTTTGGTACCTAAAAAACCCAAAAAAATTTTCACTTTTGAAACTGCGCTGGGGGCGCCATTTTGTGCGCCAATAATTTTTTGTACTAACACCCGGGCATCGTGAGGCGGCTTTTTTTCGGGCTAAATGACTTTTTTTTCGCTAGCATTTGGGAAAGCATCAACTTTTTTGATCACTTTTATTCCAATTTTTATGGGACATGAAATGACCAAAAAAACGCAAGTTTTGCAATTGGAATTTTTTTTCTTCTACAGTGTTCAGCGTACGGGATAAATGATGTTATATTTTTATAGATCGGACTTTTTCGGACGCGATGATACCAAATATATGTAACTTTTTTTTTTTATTTGGAAAATGGCGAAAGGGGGGTGATTTGAACTTTTAATACTTTTTTTTAATACTTTAAAACTTTTTCATTGTTTTTTTTTACTTTAACATTGAGTTCCCTAAAGGCGCTTCACTACTAGGGGGCGCGATCGTTAATTCAACCTAATGCATTGCATAGGCCAGGCATCCTCAAACTGCGGTCCTCCAGCTGTTGGGAAACTACAACTCCCATCATTCTCACTGTTATAGATTATATAAATGCCTGATGGGAGTTGTACTTTTCCAACAGCTGGAGGGCCACAGTTTGAGGATGCCTGGCATAGACAATGCATTAGGCTGTACCAAGATGGCGGTTTCCCCACTTCCTGCCTGGGACTGGAAGTGGGGAAATTCAAAACATGGCAGCGATGGAGGTCTTCACTTCACAAGGCTTCCCACTGCCATGTTAGCCCATCGGGACTCAGCGATCTCACCGCCGATGTCCCGATCAGTGTGAAACAGCGCGGGCGGGTGGCGCCGCCCCCCTGTGCTGTAATCACCGGGTTTTAGCTGCAATTAGCTGCTAACACCCGGCGACTGTGTTGGGGATCATGGAGCAATCTCCCTGTAAAGCCCCTTAGTAACCCTGGGATGTACTCATATGTCCAGGGTCGTTAAGGGGTTAAACTATACTGCACAAGGCTATAGAGCTCTAAAGGGTTAAAGCTTTTCAGTAACTCATGTAAAGGGACATAGCAGGAAGTGAGTCATCATCCCGACCACTGCTTCAGCCTGTAAGAGCAAAGAGAAGTGGCCTGTAACTAGGGAGACTTGTGTAAAAAAAAAGGAGGTAAAATCTGCTTCTGACCCTGAAAACAAGCAAAATCAGAGTACCAATGTATTTGGTAATAGTGTCTATTTACCTTTGCCTAAAGCTAATTAACATTTAAAGCTAATAAAACAATTAGATGGGAATATCTCTTTAAGAACAAACCTATAGAACCTATCTTGCTTATAATCCAGGGACTACCTGTGTGGGATTCTATTAAAATTACAATATGATGATGATGCTTTTACCTTCAAAATAGAGCTGAATTTGCAGGAGATTACATCATAAGAAATATACAGTGCCTTGCGAAAGTATTCGCCCCCCTTGAACTTTTCATCCTTTTGCCACATTTCACTCAAACAAAGAAAAAAAATTTTAAAATTTTTGTGAAGAATAAACAAAAGTGGGACACAATTTTTAAATTTGGAATGAAATTTATTGGTACTTTAAACTTTTGTTAAAAAAAAAAAAAAAGGGGGGCGTAAAAAAAATTTTCCCCCCTTAAAAGTTAATACTTGTAGCGCCAACCTTTTGGCTGCTTTAACGCAAGTCCTTGGGGTATGTCTCTATTAGTTTTGCACATCGAGAGATAAAATTTTCTTGCCCATTCTTCCTTTGGGAAAACAGGGGAGCTTAGTGAGGGGGGAAATGGAGAGCATTTGTGAACAAAGCTGGAGCTCATGGGTTGGATGGGGGAGGTTTGTGGAACACTGGCTCAGTGGGGTTGGATGGAGAGCGTTTGTGAACAGGGTCTCAGTGAGGTTGGGATGGAGACGGTTTGTAAAACGCTGGAGCTCATTAGGTTGGATGGAGAGCTTTTTGTGAACACGGGAAAGCTCAGGGGAGGTTGGAGGGAGAGGTTTGTGAACACTGGGTCGTGAGGTTGGTTTTGGGAAGCGTTTGTGAACACTTTTCAGCTTTTCCACAGATTCTCCATTGGATTCGGTCTGGACTGGACGGGCCATTCAACCCCTGGATAGTTTATTTGTGAACATTCCATTGTAATTTTGCTTTATGTTTGGGATCATTGTCTTTTTGGAAGAAAAATCTCCGTCCCAGTCTCGGGGTCTTTTGCAGACTCCAACGGGTTTTTTTCCCAAATGGTCCTGTATTTGGCTCCTCCATCTCCCCATCAATTTTTTAACCATCTTCCCCTGTCCCTGCTGGGAAAAACCCAACCCTGATGCTGCCCCCCCCCAGTTGACAGTGGGAGGTGGGTTCAGGGGGGGGAGCTGTGTTGCTTTTACAAAATTTTGGTTTTGCATTTTGGCCAAAAGTTGAATTTTGGCTTCTGAGCGAGCCCCTTTTCCACATGTTTGGGGTCTCCAGGGGGCTTGTGGGAAACTTTAAACAGACTTTTATGGATATGTTTGAGAATGGTTCTCTTGCCACTCTTCCAAAAAAGGGCCGATTTTGCAGTGTGACTGATTGTTTCCTATGGACAAGCTCCCCCCTCAGCTGTAATCTTGCAGTTCATCCCCGATGATCATGGGCCTCTTGGGTGATCTCTGATCGTCTTTTTCCCCTTTTTTGAGATGAAAGTTTAGAGGGGGCGGCCGGGTCTTTTGGGAATTTGCAGTGGTCTGATACTCCTTCCATTTCAATATGATCATTTGCACAGTGCCCTTGGGGTGTTTAAAGTTTGGGAAATCTTTTTGTATCCAATTCTGGGTTTTAAAATTTCCACAACAGTATCACGGACCTGCCTATGTTTTCCCTTGGGCTTCATGAGGGTCCTGCGCTTTAAACAGAACCCTGAACCATCAAGAGCAGGGGCATTTTTACGGAACTTGATTTCACCCCGGGGGGATTATTTTAATCATCAGTCATTTTTGGGCAACATTGCTCATTCAGGTCCTCACTAACTTTTGGGGTGAGTTTTGCTGCCTGAAAGCAAAGGGGGGCCGAAAAATTTTTTTTGCCCCACTTTTCTTTTTTTTTTTTTTTTACAAAATTTAAAGTATCAATAAATTTTTTTCACTTCACAATTGTGTCCCACTTGTTGTTGATTTTTCACAAAAAAAAATTTAATTTTTTTAACTTTTTGTTTGGCCTGAAATGTGCAAAAAAATGAAAATTTCAAGGGGCGAATCTTTCCCAAAGGGACTGTATATCATTAATCAACACTACAGAATCACGGTTTTGTAAAGGGGGGGTTTTTGAAAAACCCATGGAATATTTTATTTTTTTAATATTCTCAGTAAGGGGATGTTCACACACCACACCACAATTGCCACAGTGTCTAAGGGGTTAAACAGCACGGGATGGTGCCGCTTCCATCCCGTGCTGTAAGCGGTGGGTGTTAGCTGCAATTAGCAGCCGTCACCCACTGGTTGTGTAGCGCAGGGATCCCCAACTCCAGTCCTCAAGGCCCAGCAACAGGTCATATTTTCTGGCTTTCCTTTAAATTTCACAGGTGAGTTAAATTTTTGTCAGGGTTCTATGGGGGACCTGAAAACATACCTGTTGTTGGGGGGCGTGAGGGCTGGGGTTGGGGAAACACGGTGTAGCGGATCACGCGGGGGAAAAACCCCTTTTTCCGGTCCTGGGGCTAAGTTTATGCCCCGGTTGTTAAGGGGTTAAAGAAAAAGGAAATCTAGATCAAATATGCAAAGCCACTATTTCAAACTCCTCTGCCTTTATCAAACATAAAAGCGGGGATCAAAACCGGGCAGGGTTCGGCCCCCTGGGGAAAAAAGGGGCTTCAAAAAGCTGATTTCGGATCCCAGCCTTAGTTATTATGCTATGCAAACCCCTTGGGGTACACCCACATCATGACAAAGGACAAAATACTCGTCAGATACTGAGTCCTAAAACCACGTTGTCCGACGAGTACTTGAACAGTAATTTACACAAGAACCAATGGATTCTTAACACTGTTTTTGGCTTTTTTTTGCGTTTTTAAATTTTTTTTGCATCATAGAACACTTGAGTTTATGGACATGGATCTGTGCTAAAATCTGTGCCAAAAAAAGCGCTCAAAGCTTTCTGGTCGTTTTTCATGCCATCCAATTGACTTCAATAGTAAATTTTCTGCCATATTCTGAGTAAATTTTTTTCTATATCACTGTTTTCCGAGTTAAATTTAAAAAAAAAAAAACGGTGGTTTTAAAATCCGCCCTCAGAAAAATCGTGTGACTACACTCGTTTTTTTTTATTGAGGTCTATGGGGATGGATTTACAGTCAGATTTTGACAGTTTTTAAAATCTGTATCTACTTCAGAAGCCGACTGGAAATGCTGGCTGTGTAGAAAGACCTTAATGGTGCTTTCTCACGGAGCGGTTTTTGATGTGTTTTGTTTGCAGAAATGCACCAAAAATGCTCCGTGTGAAAGCACCCTAAGTGTGCTCCTTGTAGGACATCCAGGAAGAGTAAAGTTACCTGAAGCCTTTTCCTGTACTCCTAAGGCAGCACAAATATCCCTCACATTTCTGGAAACTGCACATGGTGATAGGACTGAGCTGTCATTTTACTACAGTTAATTGGCATACCAGTATAGTGCTGATTAGTCTGTTAATGCTTACGTGTCAATGGGGTACCCAGGGGCCCTAAATGCAGTTTATTGAGGGGGGCCACCCGATGACTGTTCTGGGCCCCCCCTGGGAGTTTTTTTTTGGGGCCCCTTACAGCTACTATAATGTCTGTACAGGGCCCCCTAACTCTGCCCCTGCTTTTTGCCCTCTGTTTTTTTCCTTTTTTTTCTCTTCGAGAAAGATAGGAGTTAAAAAAACAGTTGGTCGGGTCTCAGGGCCCCAATGGGGGGGGGGTTCCCAATTCCCTGTGGGCCCGTTCTGCCTGTCCTTAGAGGGGGGAAACCAACCTTTTCTTTTGTGTGCTGCTTTCAGACTACAGAAAAAGGCAGTTTCAGGTCATAATTTTATATCTATTTTTTTGGTTTAAAATAAAAATCTTGCGCCTTGAAATTACAGCAGGTTGGAATAATGGGTAGGCAAGGTAGGGCGACCCCCTAGGGGCTACTTCACCCAAGGAGAAAAAAGGGGGGGGCAAAGGGGGCATGGGAGTGGCGAATTTCCATTAGGGGGGGGTTTTTTGCCTTATTTTGCCCAGGGGACCATGACCCTAAGCAGCGCCCATTCCCCTGCTGCTTACGGGCCCAAAAAACCCCCAATCCCCCCCTAACCTTTATCCCAATAAAAAACGGAACCTTGGCTTGGTAATTCGGCCACAGCCATTTTATTTAACAAACACATTTTAAAACAAAAACATAAGAAAATGACTCCCCAATACCCATTTCCCCGGCCCCCATCACACGGAAACCAGCGGGGGGCTGAGGCCCCTTGGAGAATGATACCAAAACGCCAGAACCTGGCGACACCATATTTCTTTTCCACCACTTTTACCCCCACCCGCCACCCCCGGCTGGGCCCCAAAAAGCCACCTCAGACGGCTACCCCGTCACCTGTCCCAAGACGTGCCGTGGAGCCCCCACTTCGCCGGGCCCCGGCCATCCACCAATTGGACTAAGGGGGCCCTGACCCCCCACCCTTTCCACCAAAAGGACCCCAAACCGCCAAGCTAGGCCCCTTGCACCTCAGGGGCGCGACCCCCCCCCCACACCCCCAAGCCTTTCAAGCCCATCGCGAATATCCAATGACCACAAGCCCAAAAACGACCGGTTAAAAATGGACACCGAATTCTCCAAAATTTCTGTCCCCGTTTCCCAAATTTCCCCTATCCCTCAAAAAAACCCCCATTTCCCTTGCAACAAAAAGGAGGCCCCCGCCCTTTTCACTTTGATCCTGCCTTTTTGATCCCTAACGCCGAATCTGCATGCCCCCAAGAAATTAGGAAAAAAGCGGACCACAAAGGGAATCATTCCTGGGTACAAAGCCCACCCTCAATAAGTCATATTTCATGTTTCCCAATCAAATTTCCCCGATTGGCGCAACCCAGACGTTCCCCCCAAAGGAAACCAGCCATACAGGGGCTTATCCCGGGCAAAGAATTGCCAGAACCCGGCAGAAAATGACCATCTTAGGCCTCGCTTTCCCCATTTCCAGCGCACCACCCCAAATCTTCGGGGATCCCCACTGTGCCCCCACTCGAAGCGCTGCCGTTTTCCCTCCCCCGGGGACATATAATGTCCCAATATCCAGCCCTTCGTTTTCCTAAAATGAAAAAAAAAACTACAAAAACCCAAAACGTCATTGGGAAAAAAATAAATTAAAAAATTCCATACCCCCCCCCCCCCGGCTACCCCCACAAGCCCTGACCAAATGAGGGGGAATTTTCTTGACGATCCCACTCCCCCCCCTATCTTTCCAAGAAACCGGCCCGCCCCAACCCCCTGCCTCCGTCGCGCCCCCAAACCGGAAGGAAATGGGGCAAATTTTGTCGGATCCAACCCAGTTCCCCGAGGCAGCGTCGGAAAACCCCAGTAAATTTGGACGGGGAAAAAAAAACTACCGTCCGGGGCTTCCCTTCCGGCGCGTGTATGAACGGAGGGTGGGGGCGGGGCTCCCGGCCCCCTTCCCCCAAAAAA
>JAODAL010002734.1:0-188961 GCA_025379985.1 Phyllomedusa bahiana
CGCAGCACGACGCGCCGCCCCGAGCAGGGGCCCGCAGGGGCGTCCGTGACAAGACTTTCTGTGTGGAGGGGAGGGGGGGAGGGGGAGGAAAAGGGGGAAGACAAGAACCCGCCCCCAATTCAATGCCAGGCTCACGATTTAGGCTGAGGCTTGTAATGCAACCCTTTAAGCAGGTCCCTACTGCAGAAGCATTTTATTGATGGGCCTCCTTTTCCCGGGGTTTTCAAAACCCTAAGGCTTTGTACACAAGGCGACTATTTCGAGTCAAAATCCATGCAGATTTCCACTTGAAATACTCGTCTGAAACCAAAAGTAAATCATCCTCATTGACCTCAATAGGAAATATGCACTGTAGTTCATACAACGCTTATTTTCGGTGGTCGGTTAAAACATGTTCAGGGGCGTAACTACCGGGGTAGCAGACATAGCAGCTGCACCGGGGCCCGTGCTCTTAGGGGGCCCGGCGTCGCTCCCCCGGGGTAGTTCAGCTTCTAAACTTACATTAACTGCCGCGGACGGGGAGTTTCGGGGCCCGGCCTTCCACCCTGAACCCCGGGGACCCCCCGGGCCGAGCGCTCAAAGGCGGATGGCCGTTTTAGAGAGGAGAGGCCCCCCGCCGCTAATCACCTGCGCGGCCCACAGTGCGGGCGTGGGCTGCGCATGCGTCACATCATGCGAGGGCCCCCCCGAGCACAGAAAGGGCCCGGGAGCCGAGTTTGGAGCATCGAGGAGCGAGAAAAATGAGTGATGTTTCTTGTTTTTTTAATATTAAGAAACCCCCTGCCCCTATTTTTATTGGCCCTTAAACCCTGCCGCCCATGTATTGGGCCCATGCCCTGCCCCCTATATTTTGGGGCCCCATGCCCGGGCCTGCCTATATATTGGCCCCCATAGCCCCGCTGCCTATAATTGGCCCTTAGCCCCGTCGCCTATATATTGGCCCCCTTTCCCGTTTTGCCTATATATTGGCTCCTATACCCTGCCTGCCAAAAATTTGCTCCCTATAGCCCCGCCGCCTATTTTGTCCGTAAGCCCCTGCCTGCCTTTAAAAAATGACCCCCATAGCCCTGCCGCCTATATCTAGCCCCTTAAAGCTCTGCCCCCCCTACATATAGCTCTTGGCCCCCCTGCCCCATATATAGCTCCTATAGCCCCCCAAAACCCCGCCTAAAAATAAAGCCCCATTAGCCTACCCCAGCCCTGCCCGCCATTATACCCCCCCATAGCCTACCCATGCCCCGCCTCCTGGGGCCCCCATAAACCACCCTAAGCCCCGTCGCCTTTATGGGGCCCCTTAAAACCCACCATAACCCGCCTTCCTAAATAAATTTTGGCCCCATACTACCTAAACCCCCCCTGCCTATTTGGGGCCCTATTGCCTACCTAAACTTGGCCTACTGGGGCCCCAAAAGCCTTCTAAACCCTGCCTCCCCTAAATGGACCCCATCAGCCGGGGGGCAGGGGGGGAGTGCGGGAAAAATTGGGGATTCTAAGATATTTGTGTCAAAAATCTCCAGGGAAAAGTGGTCGGGGATGATGGGGTCTGGACGGGAGCAGAACGAAAGGAAAGGTAAAAGACTTACCAAAAACGCACTTGTGAGTCACAAATTAACCCCCTTTAAATACAAATGCTGCACAGGCTGTGTACACGGGGTGTTCCACTATAGCCCCTTATATGCGGAATATGGGTCTTTGTGTCTGATAAACCCCCATCTAGCAACCCCCTTTGTGTTCCTTTGTGTGGATTTTCTCTATGTTATAATTTTGTGTTTCAACCCAAATTCACCCCCCCACCCCAACCCCTGCGGTTTGTTTTGAGCCAGCAGTGCTCACCTTGTTACTTACTTCCTACTTTCCCTCACTTTGCAATTAACTGAGTCGACCCTCCCCCCCTGTTCATTCTGATTGTTATCGGTTTCAGTCTGTATAAATCCCCTCTTAAGGGTCGCTTGTGACTTTGGGCCAGTGCCCATGGGTCCAAGTGCCCTGTTTAAATGGCAGACTTAAAACCGACTTTAACAAGGATGGGAAGGTAACACCTCCTCTATTCTTTCCAGCTATTAGCCTGCTAAACCTTTTTCCCACCATCTTTTCCTTCCCCGCATTATCTCAACCTCCATTTTCCTGAAAACTAGTTGCCTACCCCAAAAACCCCCTTTTTGGGGGAATGATTCTATATTCTCCCTGCATTCTTTCCCCTATCTAGCTGCCACCAACCTCTTTCCCCCCCATCAACGCCCCCCGCACCAAACAGACCCCCAAACTAAATACGCATCCCACCCCCACCTGCCACCTCTCACTGCTGCCCTGGTGTGGGGAATATCTCCTAAAACCCGGGGCCCCCACAGCACATTCCAACTTTTTCTCCACAAAAACAACAGATCCACTCCTACAAACTCGGGTAAACCCTCTAAACCCTTTAAAACACATTCCCTTGATCCCACTCCACCCTCTCTCTCCCCCTGGAGCCCCTCTGGAACCCACGGTCTGAATGTAAAAAAATTTCTCCTACATACACGACCCTATTAATCTCTCCCAAAATTTTATTTTTCCGGGTCAAAACCAAAAACCCTGGCTGACCCCCTCTGACACAGTCTCCCCTCCCGCCCCTCCCCTTTTGGCGGCCCTCCAACTTCCCCAAACCCCCAAACGCCCCGGAAAAAAGCATGGAGGAGGTTTTTGGCCTTCTCCTATCTGTTACCGGGCTCTTTTTTTCCCTATTCCTCCTCCCTCCCCCCCCAAACCCCCTTCCCCCCCTTTGAGGTGCACTCTGTCCGCATCTACTCCCCCTCCAACCTGCAAGGGGTTTTGTGGCCCTCCCGTCCCCCAGGTCCTCCCAAACTCCCTTTCCCGACCATTTTCTCTTCCTGGTTTTCTCCACTTTTTTTTCCACTGACATCCCCCCCAATTTTTCCATGGGAGTTTTTTCCCCCCAAATTGATGCACCCCCCTCCCTGCTCCCAAAAAACCCCCCTTCGCCCCCTCCTTTTCCCTTTCGGCCTCTACAGGGCCCCTCTGGTTTCCACCCACCAAAACGGACACACATTTGGACCTCATCCCCACCCGCCTCTGCCCCCATCTGACATCTCAAACTTCCCTCCCCCCCATATCTGACCACAACCGATTACCTTCCCCAAACCATCCCCACTCCACCTGCTCCCCCTGCCCTCACTTCTAGTGCACCCCCGCAGGAATTTAAACAAAACCCAACCCTCGCACTCTCCTTTTTGACTCTTGCCCTTTTTCCCAAACCAAAATCCTCACTTGCCCAAACCCAGACAAAAGCCGCTGCTTTTACAACAACACAATCATCACCCCCTTTTGACTACCCGCTCCTCTCACACACAACAAACCCGCAACATCAACAAAACAACCCGGGCACACACCCTCCCCCCAAACAACGAGGCAGCTTCCAAAAATTGCTGAACGCCGCTGGAAGAAAAGCCCCCCAACCGACAAACTTCACCCTTACAAACAACGCCCCACGCATTTAACCCTGAAACTCACTACCGTAAAAACGGGATTACTTCACCACTCCATAGCCTCCTTCCTCCAACCCCAGACATTTTTTTTCAACCCCCTTCAACTCTCTCCTTCGCCCCCAGCACCTCCCCCCCCATCTCTCCTACCCACCAAAACGTTTTTGGGCAACTCATTTTTTAAAATAAATAAAACCTCATCAAAAAAGTTTCACCCCCCATTCCCCACTACCCCCCTTTTTAAAAACCCCTACAATCGCCACCACCCACCCTCACCCTGACACGTCCCCAGTGAACACTTCCATAACCTGTTTTCCCCACTGTTATCAATAACCCTCCTTTTCCAAATTGTCCAAACCCCAACCTAAACCTACCTGAAACCCTTTGACCCACTGCCACCCTTTCCCCTCTTCCCAACCTCAGAAACTTTTTATTTTCCCAGCCCCACCCATCTTTTCAATCTATCATTAACCTCGGGCATTTTCCCCTTTCCTCTTTTAAACACGCGACCATCAAAACCTATCCTTAAAAAACCCATCCTCAAAACCCCCTCCTCTTTGTCCAACTATCGCCCCATCTCACGCTCCCTTTTCCCACCCAAACCCCCTCGAGCAGCCGTCCTTTTCTTCAGCTTTCCCCCCACCTCCCCTCCAACTCTCCCCTTTGGGACCCACCCCAAAATCAGGTTTTCCGACCCAACCACACCACTGAAACTGCCCAAACCCAAAGGGCCCACCACCCCCCCCTAGAAAACTGCAAAAACCTCACCCCACAAACTCCTCCTTCCCTCCTAGACCTGTCCTCGCCTTTGACACTGTCGACCACTCCATCCTGCAAACAAATCCTTTTTCCTCCCTCGGCATCATGGCCCCAACCCCCTCCTGGATCTCTTCATACCTCTCTGAACGGACTTTCAGTGTCCTACTCCTGCACCACCTCCTCCCCCCCCACCCGTTTCTCTGTTGTGTCCCTCAGGGGTCTGTCCGGGGCCCCCACCCCCTCTTCTCATCTACACTCTTGGCGGGGTCGGGCTAAAGGGCCCTGGGCTGGTTTTAAATACCCCTGTACGCGCCCCCAAAACCCACCCTTTAAATATTTTCCCGGGTCCGACAAAAACCCCCCTTCTCCCCCCGGATCCCAAAAATCCCTTATCACCCAAATTTCCCCCTTTCTTCTCCCCCCGCCCGTTTAAAAACAAAATGTAGAAAAAAACAAATTCTTTCATCTTTCCACCGTCCCCCCTCTACCCCTCCCCCCGGGCTCCTCCATCCCCTGTTAATGGCCCAACACCCTCTCACCACCCTCCAAAAGGGCCGCTCCCTTTGGGGAAAACCCTTTTGGACTCCTTTTTAACCTTTCCAAACCGCCCCTCCAAGCCCTCACCCCCCCCCTTGCCGCCTCCACCTGAAAAATTTTCCCCGGAATTCCGCCCATTTCCACAACTCTGACATTTACTAAAACCCAAAGTCCAGGGCCCTTTTCATCTCCCGCCTTAAACTACTCCCAACATCCTCTTTTGGGGCCCCCCCCAAGTTAGCACCCTCGCCCCCCCCAACCCAAACCTTTAAACTCTGCTGCCCTCGGTTTCACCTCTCCCCCTTCGCTACTCCCCCTGCCTCTCCCCTCTCCCAACCCCTTCACTGGCTTCCCCCATTGCCCAACAAATTTCCCAGTTTAAAATTTACAAACCCTGACCTACAAGGCTCCCCCATAAACCTCCCCCCCTCCATACATCTCTCCCCAAAATTTCCCAAGATACCCCCCCCAAAACGCAATCTCCGCTCTTCACAGGACCTTCTCCCCCTTCTCCCCTCTTTATCAGCTCCTCACATAACCGTCTCCAAGACTTCTCCCCTGTTCACCCCCACTCTGGAAAATCCTTAAACCCAAAAAATCAACTCTCCCCAACCCTTTCACCCGTTTCAAAAAACAACCTGAAAACCCCCCTTTCCCCCTTTTAGGATAGCCTACAATCCACACTAACCCCACCCCCACCACTAAAACCCGGGCCCCCAAGCATGCCCGCCCCCAAAACCCTCTGTCCCCCTCCCCTTCTTCCTTTTTGATTGTAAACCCTCCCCCGGGGAGGGGCCTCTTTCCCCCTCTGTTTCCCGTTACTAGTCCACTTTTTTCACCATTGTATTTGTTCAATATTTTGTTTTTGGGTTTTTAATTCCCCTTAAAAAACTCGCCCCCGGAATTAATGGCGCTCTAAAAAAAATTTAAAAATAATAAAAAATAATAATTTGTGTAGGGGGATTATTCAGGTTCCCCTTTTTTGGTCATGTTTTTGGCGGGAAAATTAGGGTCCCCCAGTAGTAGGGGGTTTTTTTGTAATAAATTGGGGTTTTTTGTAAAGGGGGATTTGGTTTTGGGAGCAAATTTGGGGAAAAGGGAGATGTATGGAGAAAGGGTTTTGGGCCCCCTTTTAATTTTCTACCTGCATGTCCTGGAAAAAGTTCGTGGGGCAGGTAGGTGGGGGAGGGGGGGCCATCCAAAAGTTTGCTTTGGGGCCCCGCTTCCTAAAATTACGCCCCGAAAAGGTTTTATGCTTTATTTTGGAAAAAAAACGTGGAAAAATTTCTATTGATATCAAAGCGAATGGCTTAAATCCTTGTGTAAAACATTTGTATGTGGTCTTTAACACAGATCCGCAAAAAACCAAAAAACCCTATAGAAAATGAAAAGGGACTTGTTTCCCGACTGTAAACCCAAAGGGGTAAAAAATAAAAAACCCAAAAACCACAAATTAAAAAAACCGAAAAACTTTACGTGAATTTTTAAAAGGGAAAAACAGCAAATTTTACTCATCGTGTGGACCCTACCCTAAGGGTATGTTCACCCCGGGGTTAAATTTTGGGGGGTATTTTCGGACTAATTTTCGTCCGCAAATAAAGTCCCCAAAAAACTTTCAAAAAATAACAATTAGATTACAAATTTAATTTCCCCAAATTTAAAATACGCCTCGTCGTTAAAACGAGGCCCTTAAATTTTTGCAACGTATTTTTTCGGGGGTTAAATTTCGGGGGCCCTAAATACGATCCCCTAAAATTTAAATCCCCGGGCCCCGTATTTGGGGGCCCTATTTCGCCCAAATAATCCCCATATAAAGAATTGGGGGTTGATTTACCGCGAAATAAAGCTCCACACTTTTTGACACGAAATTTTTAAAAAGTATTTCGGGGCGTATTTCGGCCTTAAAGGCTATGTTCCCCACGGGGTTTAAATGCGGGAAAGTAATTACGCCCCGCATTTTGCTTGTGGCCGGGGGGGGCGGGGGCGGGGGAGCGAGCGGGGGGCCGGGACCTTTGCCGCCCATAACAATCTTTGCTAAACGGCGCGTATAAAGCCCCGCTATAAAGTGGGCAGTCAATTTAACTCCCCCCCCCGGCGTATTCGCCGAGCAAGGGAGAGGAAAACCCTAATCCATAGATCCTATGAGAACGTTTGGAATTTACCGGGAATGACTTTTGGGGCGTTTTCAAACCCGTAATTTGTGCCCCTTCCGGGGCGTAAATTTCGGACCGAAAAACGGCCCATTTTTAAAACCGTTTGAACTGGCCCCAAGGGGGAAATCTGTTTCACCCTAGGTCCCCCTCCAAAAATAGGGTTGTGATCAGGGTATTCCTCAGGTCACACTACCCAGAACAATCTCCAATAGATGGGATGAATTAATAGTGTTGGGGAAAAATTCCCGTGACAAAAAGGAAGCCAACAAGCCAAAGGGCCCCGCAGAAAAAGAACAAGGTTTTTCGGGAAGGGGTTTTTGGGTGAAAATTTGGGGAAATTTTAGCTAAGGCCCAAAGGGGTTTAACAACAAAGATGTGGAAACAGGAAATTTTTGCCAAACCCCGGCTGTTTACCCGGCCCAAAAGGGCAAAGGGTCATAGCTATTCAATTAAACAGGGGGGGAATTTTCTAGAAAATCAAGAAGACAAGGGAATAGGAGGGGTGACATCTGGGGAAACTGTCTACTGCAAAAATTCATCAAAGGGTTTATTTTGGGGAAAATTTAAATATTTAAAGAATATTCAAAACCAATCCATTTATAAGCAATTTTTGGGCCCGGAAAAAAATTTTTTTTTGGGGGGTTATTAAAAGGTGTTTTCCCCCCTGAACACATAGAAAATGCGGGTGACCTCTAACTGGGAAAGCAAAATGTGATGTAGATGCGGGGGTCTGTTTAAAAAGGATTTTTAATCTCAAAGACATAAAAAGCCCAAACCTTAAAATATGCCAACAATCCCATGGTCCCTTTGGGGGTCCCCCAAACCCCCTTGGGGGCCCCTTTCCCCGATTCCGAAGAAGTAACAAAATCAGCCCTCCCTTTCCCCCTTTACGCCCCCCGCGTACAAGGGCTTAATTTACTAAAGGTTTCAGGTTGTGAAGGGGGGCATTGCTAAAAATTTGCACCCCGCAAACCCATTTTGTTTTTTCCCTGAGGGCCCCCGAGGGGTTTTTAAAATCCAAAAGGGAGCCCAAACCTAGTGAAAGATATGAACCAGGATTAGAATTGGTTGCAGGCCATGTTACTTTCTTCCAGAAACAGTTCCACATCTGGGCCCTTCCCAGCGCTGATCTTGATTTTCCCCGAACTGTAAAACCCCCATAAAACCTATGGACAGGTTGGTTTCCCGGTTTTGGAAAAGCCCTTTTTATGTTTTGTATGATTCCCCCAAAAATCCTTTTTTAATTGTTTCATAAGCCCACAGTGATTTTTGAATGGGGAATTGGCCCAGGGGAACAAGAGGAAATAACCCTTTTTCCAGGGAAAGGAACCCCTGAAATGCCACTTTTTGGGGGTTTTTTGGGCCCCTGGCTTTTGGGCCATTTTGGGAGCATTAAATTGATAGGGATCCCAAAAAACCTTCCAAAACAAGTGAAGAAAAAAAAAACCCACCAAAAGAAACTCTTTTTTTTCCAAATGGGCACGATGTCTTGGACTGAAACACCAGTTTTTTTTTTTATAAAAACCCTAAATTACAAGGACCCTTAATCCCAAAAAAAAAAAGGAAACAAACACCAAAGGGGAGCAAACCCCCCAACAAACTCCAGGCAAGGCCAAACCCCGATTTTTTAACTTTAAAGGGGGGACCAGAAAATTTTGGCCCCCCCTGCCCTCTGTTTCGGCTCCCCCGACATTAGGACACAAATATTCTTTGTCTTTCTCTATATACGTTAGAAACTGATATTCAGCTTTTGACAACTGATGGCGCTGTTATGGTGAGCTCTGTATGGCTGGCGCTGTTATGGGAGGCACTACATGACTGGCACTGTATGACAGGCACTTTTTTGGTGGGTACCGTAGGGCTAACACTGTTATGTTGGGCTATATTTGGCTGACACAGTTATGGTGGGCACTGTATGGCTGGCACTGTTATGGTGGGCACTGTATGGCTGGCACTGTTATGGTGGGTACTGTATGGCTGGCACTGTTATGGTGGGTCCTGTATGGCTGGCACTGTTATGGTGGGCATGGTACAGCTCGAACTGTTATGGTGAGCATTGTATGTCAGACATAGTTATGTTGGGCTCAGTATGGCTGGCACTGTTGTGGTGGGCACTGTACAGCTGGAACTGTTATGGTGGGCTCTGTAGGACTGGAACTATTGTGGTGGGCATTGTATAACTGGCACGATTATGTTGGGCTCAGTATGGCTGGCACTGTTCTGGTGGGCACTGTACAGCTGGAACTGTTATGTTGGGCTCTGTATGGCTGGCACTGTTGTGGTGGGCACTGTACAGCTGGAACTGTTATGGTGGGCTCTGTAGGACTGGAACTATTGTGGTGGGCATTGTATAACTGGCACGATTATGTTGGGCTCAGTATGGCTGGCACTGTTCTGGTGGGCACTGTACAGCTGGAACTGTTATGTTGGGCTCTGTATGGCTGGCACTGTTGTGGTGGGCACTGTACAGCTGGAACTGTTATGGTGGGCTCTGTAGGACTGGAACTATTGTGGTGGGCATTGTATAACTGGCACGATTATGTTGGGCTCTGTATGGCTGTCACTGTTCTGGTGGGCACTGTACAGCTGGAACTGTTATGGTGGGCTCTGTAGGACTGGAACTATTGTGGTGGGCATTGTATAACTGGCACGATTATGTTGGGCTCTGTATGGCTGTCACTGTTCTGGTGGGCACTGTACAGCTGGAACTGTTATGGTGGGCTCTGTAGGACTGTAACTATTGTGATGGGCATTGTATGGCTGGCACTGTTTCACAATGAACATATGCACCTCATATCCTCTGGAGAATCGAGCAGGGAGCGCCCATTCTGATCTCTGGAACCAAGACCTCTCAGCCATTCTGGGCACTTACAATTGAAGAGCCATAAGGGTCTCTGAAAGGGAATGCCCCTCTAAGATTAACTGCAGCCCCAGGAGATGTAAAATATGACAATGTGTCCCTTGGACCAGAAAATGTTATGCACCCATCTACTGGCAAGACTGTTACATAAAACCATGTCGCTCTAATTGTATTTTTATCAGCAAAGACTCAACATGAAAAAATTCTGTACAACTGTGCCACGCATATTAAATCCGAAACCGTACAATACAGCACCATAATGATTTGGAGGGCTCTCACCCCATCTGTGCAGACTGACTCAGAACTAGATCATTGCTGGTGGGAGGAGGTAACACAACTGTATTTTCGCTTTATGTTATTTCAGTTAAAGGAACGAAGCTTTGAAAAGTGGAGCTCAAAAAATGATTAGAAGATACAATTACTATATCTTTCCCATGTACAGTGCCTTGCGAAAGTATTCGGCCCCCTTGAACTTTTCAACCTTTTGGCACATTTCAGGCTTCAAACATAAAGATATAAAATTTTAAGTTTTTGTGAAGAATCAACAGCAAGTTGAACAAGATTTTTTGGGATGTTTTAAAAACTTTTGTAAAAAATAAAAAACTGAGAAGTGGGGCGTGCAATATTATTCGGCCCCTTTACTTTTAAGGCAGCAAACTCACTCCAGAAGTTCGCTTGGGGTTTGCCTCTATCGGTTTTGCACATCGAGAGACTGAAATTCTTGCCCATTCTTCCTTGGAAAACAGCTCAAGCTCAGTGAGATTGGATGTAGAGCAGCTGTAATCACAGCAAAAGGTGGCGCTACAAAGTATTAACTTAAGGCTGGGTTCACACGGCTTATTTGCGGGGTGTAATTACGCCCCACAATTACACCGTGTGGACGGGGGCGGGGGGCCGGCACCTCGCCGGCCCATAGACATTCATTACCAGCGGCGCGTATATGCCGCTAGTAAATGACGTGTCCCTTATCTCCCACCCGGCGGATTCGCTGAGCAGGGAGAGGAGACGTAATCCATAGTTCTCTATAAGAACTGTGGATTACCGTAATGACTTGGACGTATTCAGCCCGTAATTTGCGCACTCCGGCGCGTAATTACGGACTGAAATACGTCCCATTTTAAGCCGTGTGAACATAGCCTAAGGGGGCCACTTTTCAGTTTTTTTATTTTTTACAAAAGTTTAAAATATCCAATAAAATTTCACAATTGTGTCCCACTTGTTATTGATTCTTCACAAAAAAAATTTAAATTTTTATGTCTTTATGTTTGAAGCCTGGAATGTGGCAAAAGGTTGAAGAGTTCAAGTGGGCCCAATACTTTGGCAAGGCACTGTAAGACCTGGAACATGACTGACCCTGCCTGGGACAGAAAATCCTTGGAGTTCGTGCAAATAGAAATAACAATGTCTGATGCGCCATCTGCTGGTGAGAGGCAGTGTAACCACTGACTATGACTGATCCATATTTCATCAGGATGGCAAGCGATTGGCCCGCGGCCAGGGCATCACAAAAGGGCTATTTATTCCTATCTGATTAGTCACATTTCCCAGCATTGAGTATTTCCTGCATCGTTTGCCATTTGAACTGTTTTGGAGCAGCAACCTCATCACATGCCGTATCTTTAGAAGACCAGAGCTAGATGGCGAACGTGGCCCCGCGAAATTACTGCAAAGTGGTGCACATAAATAATACTTTCCAAAGTCATCATCATCCCTTAGGGTATGTTCACACGGCGTAATTGTGGCATGCATTTCGCCACGTATTTGCACTTTATATGCAGCGAAATGTGCGCTACAATTACGGTAATTCATAGCTCTCATAGAGAGCCCAGCCCGGGGAGAGAAGTGACATGTCAATTGTTCACAGCGCTTACGCGCCGCTGACAATGCATTTGAATGTAGCCGGCCGGGGGCACCTGCTTCCAAAACACCCAGCGTATTGCGCCGTGTACAGTACGCACCCTAATACGCCGTGTGAACATCCCCTTAGAATACATTATAAGTCAGTACAGGGAAAGGCTGGATTTCGGACCTTGCGTGGTATGTGACAGCTATAATTCGGGGCTCCTCTACTGCGCCCTTGTTAACTGCACAGCAGCCCACTAGCAGTGCGCTCTGATACTGTAAGACCTTATTGATGATGGATCCATGTTATGATGCCCATAGAAATCTTTATCTTATGGTGTTAGGTGGTGCCCTGTACTGCCATAGAGTGTAATAACCATGCACAGCCTAATGAGCTCCATACAGTATACTGTCGAAATACTAGTGCCATACATTGGTCACATAACACTTTCATATTTGCCTTAAAGGGGTTGTTTCACTACATTGATTCATCTTACCTCAGTCCTGTTTTCTTGGTTTCATTTTGAATTCAGGGTTGTGTTTACTGGCTTCTACTAGGCTGCAGTAGAAACCAGGTCTGTAGCTATAGCGACCAGTGCTGGCCGCCTATCAGGAGAGATCAAACAGGTCTGTAGCTATAGTGACCTGAGGAGTTGGTGCAGCCCATACAAGAGGGGATATCTAGGAATAGGTAGGACACTGTTAATGGACATATATTGCAAAGTGACTTGTTTTTGCAAGATCCTTAAAGGGGTTGTCTCGCTACAATGATTGGGTTTTAATTAAAAGATCTTTAAAAAACAAGCAGCTTTGCAATATATGTTCATTACAAATGTCCTACTAATTTTGAGCTAGCCCTGTTAGTATCCTACATCAGCTTCTCAAGTTTCTATAGCAGCAGACCTGTTGATCCTTATCTTACTGGCTGTCAGGTCTGTATGACTCACTACAGGTCAGAGCAGAGAGCCCCTCCCGCACAGAATGCTTCTGTAGTGGAGGGAGGGGGAGGGAGGACTCTGGCTTCTATGTCTGTGCTGCCTGGATTAACCCTGTGTGTGCCTGCTTCCTCCTGCTCTCTACACAGATAGATGTGACAGCAGTGACCCTGTCTGTTACTATAATCATGATATGTCTGTGGAGCTGTAACTATAATAATACTATACAGTTCAGGGAGGCTTGTGAACAGTTCATGCTGTGCTGTACTAGGGACACATCCTGAGTAACACTTTGCAGCTTGTCTGTGTTTGTTCTGAGAGGGTTTGTTTGTTGTTGCTGGAGATGTGGAGATATGTAAGCTAAGCAGAGGGTATAGGAACACTTGCATCCCCTCTGTTCTGCTATTAGCAATCATAGACCTCTCTAGGCAGGCACACACAGGGTTAACTCTGGCAGCAATCCCCCTGCTGTATAGAAGTTATGGGTGGATAGCTGCCTGTGTGCTGAGGGGAGGGGGGAAGAGGGAGGAGGAGAGGCAGACAAGCTAGCACGCCCCTCAATTCAACTCCCATTCACAGACAGAGGCTGAAAGCTATTAATGAGACAACTCCTTTAACATAAAAAGCATGACCCCCAGGGCAACGCTGATTATGCGCGACCTACCCCCAACCAACCAACATTCTCTTGTTTCTACTCCCCACCTCCCTACTGCGGCCACCCAGTAATGACACGACACATCGGTTTGGATTGAATTGGCCACAGCAGCCGTTTTATTAACAAAAATACACATAAATATATAACAACCAGTATAAATATAATATAAATCTGTAAACCGGTATATAAATATATATATGTAAATATATACAACCACGTATAAATAATATGACTCTACCCGTGCCTCTCCATATACATATATATATCTATATACAAACACATAAATAACCCAAACAACTCTTTCAACCAACCAGTACCAGATATGGGGCCGAGGTCCTTGGAGCCCAAAACCGACCCGGCGACCAAATCCCCGAAGGGACAAACCACCATTTGCCCCTAGCCGTACTCCACTGGCTCGGAGGCCCAAAAGCCATACTCTATGGCTCCTCCATTTTGCTCCCCAGGGATAACACCCCGAAAGAGCCCACCTTCGCCGGGCCGTCCAAGTTACCCAAACTCTGAGGGAATCCTACCCCGAAGGACTCCCTCACCAATTTTCTTCACCACTCCAAGAACCTCGACCGCCACCACGAGCATGCCATGACCCCTCATGCACGCGAGACCCCCACCAAACCAATCGCTCTCTCAATGCCCTCTTGAAGACCGAGGGCCCATAGGTCCAACCCAACTGCCGTCAGATGAACCCCATCCGCTCTCCAAAAATTCCCCTCGCCTGCTTCCAATTCGAGGTGGCGCACGAACACACCCCCATTTCGTGCCACAAAACCCGCCACTGACCTGTTCACCTTCACCCTGGCCTTGTTCAAACTGACCACTGACCTGGCCCCCCGCCAATGATGCCGGTACACCATGTCCGACCATATAATGACCAGCCTAGGAAACGACGACCACAACCGCAACAGGTCATATCTGATGTTCTTCGCCAACTCGTGGGACGTAAGGGAGCCCAAATCATTACCCCCGGCATGCAGCACCAGGACATCTGGGGGTCTATCCAACGCGGCGTACCGCAAAAATTCCGGCACTACCCCAAGCCACCTCATACCGCGCCGTCCTATCCACCGAATCACCACCACGTCGTGTGAAAAACCGAGCTGCCGCCCATCCGGCCGCACGTCCGCTCTCTCCGCGCCCCAGTAGACATAAGAATGTACCAGGAACCAGACCAGTCAAGGCGAACTAACTACAATAAAACAGAAACACGAAAACGTAACGGCAAGACTAAGGAATTAAAAGAAAACCCACCACTCCTAACACATTCCCCCGACAATCAACTGAGGGCGCACATATAACCGGAATCGGTCCGATTCCCATCTACCAATCCTGTGGACCAACTCAGGGCGAAGCCCCCACCCCGCCGCCTCCGTTGCCGCCCCTATGCGAAACGAGTGCGGGGCGAACTCACCGGGCTCCAATCCCAATGCCCCCAAGCAACGCCTGAACACCGCCGCAAATTGAAATCGAGACAGAAACGATCCATCCTGGTGAACCAGTAGAGGCCCACCAACCGCTTTGCACAATTCCCGAAATGCCCGCAAACATGCCAGAGGGCACATCAGAGCCCCGGGAACCCCCCTCAACTGTACCCGGTGGCCCCTACCCTCATGATCCATTTTTGACCGTCGGATCCAAAACACCACCGCATCATCGTGCTCCCACACATCCGTGACCCGCAATCCACCCCTTTTCGAACGACTCGGGGAAACCAGCTCCCCCACCCTCAACGCACCGAAAAATGCCAGCGAGAAGGCCAGGCGAAATAAGGCCACCTCGTACTCCGATACCGCCACTGACTGCACCACCCTCCCCAACCTTTCCAACAATGCGAACACAACGGGGCGACGCAAATCCCTGGCCCCCCTCCCACGCCTGTAACCACGCAAAGCCCGAGAAATAACAAAGTCCTTGGTCAAATCCCGCCTCCTCTCCACTTAAAACCAAATGCTAAGCCCGCCATAACCCTGCGTACCTTAGCAGTTGACCACCCTAGCCTCTCCATGTGTACCATCAGGCACAACAATGCCCCCACCTCATCCTCCTCCGACGTAACCGGACCAAAACCTGCAAGCCAGTCCGACCACATCTCCCAGGCCCTCTCGTAGGCCTACCCGGTCCCACCTGACAGGGAAGCCCTGATCAAATGGTCGGCGTCTCGGAGGCCACGCTCCAAAGATGACTGGGGCATTCCTCTCCGCGTCCGCCGATGTCGGTGCCAGCTTCCTGAACCGCTCCCACTGTAATCGATAAAGAGAATCAGCCACCACGTTAAGCACACCTGGAACATGCTCCGCCACCACCCAGGAATTCAATTCCAAACACCGCAAAACCAACAACCGGAGCAGCCGAACCACCGGAGGCAAAGATGCCGACAAGTTGTTGATAGCCTGCACCACTCCCAAGTTGTCACAATGGAACCGAACCTTTTGGTCCCGCACCCGATCCCCCCACAGCTCAACCGCCACCACGATGGGAAAAAGTTTGAGGAACGCCAAATTCCGCACCAAAGGAGAGTCCGCCCACTCTGCCGGCCACGGGGCCGCACACCAGCTGTCCCCACAAATGGCCCCAAAGCCCGTGCTGCCTGACGCATCCGTAAAGATGTCCACCTCCCAATTGGAGACCTCCCTCCCCAAAATGAGGGACCTGCCATTATACTTTTCCAAAAATGACCCTCACACCGCCAAGTCATCCCTGTGTTCACGGTTCAAACGCACAAATGGTGCGGTTTCTCAGTCCCCGCCGTCGCCCTTGCCAATCGCCGACAGAATACCCGACCCATGGGCAAAATCCTACAGGCAAAGTTCAGTTTGCCGAGCAAGGACTGCAATTCCCGCAGCGGTATCTTCCTTAACCGCCCAACCCCTCTGCACCTCCCCTTTCAACGCCCTAAGCTTATCCTCTGGCAACCTACACTCCATCGTCACGGAGATGATGCAGATTCCCAAAAGACTCAAACAGGAAACTGGGCCCTCCGTCTTCTCTGCCGCCAGCGGAACCCCAAACCGCTCCGCCACCCAATACAAAGACTGCAGCAGAGACCCGCAAATCGGGGAACCAGCGAGCCCAACGCAAAGAAAATCATCCAAGTAATGGATGATAGAATTTAACCCTGCAACATCCCTAACCACCCACTCCAAAAAGGAACTAAACGCCTCAAAATACGCGCATGACAATGAACAACCCATTGGGAGGCACCGATCCACATAGAACTGTCCTTCCCAGTAACACCCCAACAAACGCACGCTCTCCGCATGCACCGGTAGCAAACGGAAGGCCGATTCAATGTCAGCCTTTGCCATCAAGGAACCCGCCCCGAACCGCTGCACCAAAGCCACCGCCTCGTCAAACGATGTGTACACCACCGAACACAACCCTGGTGCTATGCCATCATTGACCGAGCTCCCTTTAGGAAATGATAAATGGTGGATAAGCCGGAATTTATTCGGCTCCTTCTTCGGAACCACCCCCAAAGGTGAAACCACCAAATCTGGAAAAGTTGGCTCTGAAAAAGGACCCGCCATTCTCCCCAACTTCTCTGCTACTACAGTCGGGTGCTCATGGGCCGACCGTAAATTTTTTACCGAAAAAGGCACCCGATGCACTGGGGGGGGGGGGATCTTAAACCCATCCGAGTAACACTTCAACAACAGATCCGCCGCCGCCCGATCACTAAATCTGGCCAGAAACGGCTCCATCTCTTGAAGTTTCACCAGCGTCGCCCCCTTGGCTACCACCAGCCCCGCCCTTACCCCGCCCCTTTTTAAAATACCGGGAGACAGGATGCGAGGTGGGCCCCACAAAATGAGCAGATGTTTTGAACTTACATCCTGCCCAAACTTACACTGGCCGCTATTAAATTCCCAAAGAAAGCCCCTTTTTGCCCTCCAGCTTGAGACCCTCCTCCAGACCCCCCGGCATTACCCCCTTGGCCAGCCGCACCAGCCCCCCCCCCTGAAAGGGCGACCCAAACTTCGTCGGGGCCACAACTTTTAACCAAAGTCCTATATCCTTATGGTCTCACTGAATGGACGGGCGGACCGCCTTCCGTTGGCGAAATTGCTCATCACAACGCAACCACGCCAACCCCCCATACGCCCGATGCGCCTCGCCAATCGCATCCATGTAACAAAATATCGCCGAACAATTTTCCGGCGCCTTCTCCCCAATCACGCTTGCCCATATGGCAAAAGCCACCGCCGCTTTTCCTCCTCCTCTTTCTTACTCTCCTCCTTCTCCCCAATCACGCTTGCCCATATGGCAAATGCTTGCAGCCAATTGGTAAACGTCTGAGGGATCAGGCGCCACCGCCGCTTTTGCTCCTCCTCTTTCTTACTCTCCTCCTTCTTCCCCTTGTCTAGTTTAAATTTCTCCAGTGGGAGAAGAGAAAAGATTTCAACGTATTCATCTTTCCATATTTTCCTTCCCCGCACCTCCTGCTTCAAATGCGCTCCCAAAGGCCCTTTTGAAGCAGAAAGTAGACCTCCCCTTTTGCCTTATCATCCAATCGCACGCTATCCTGCTGCTCTTTCTCAGTCTGCACTGACACCGTAACCCCACCCCTACGTACCCCCTGCTCCAGTCCCGCCCCGGCAGGAACTCCCGCTCCTGCCAGAGCCTCACCTCCAACTGTTTGGGGATACCCACGCTCCAACCGGGGACGGACCGCCCCGCGGGCCCCGCCCCCCCCCTCCCCTAACCGAGCCAGTAATGCCCGAACCGCATCTGCTAACCCACCGTCCTCCCCAGGCTCCCCTGACGCCCCGCCATTACCGCCCGGGGACTGCAATATAGGGGGAAACGAACACGACAAGGACATATATTCACCAGGCTGCGTGGGGGCTGTGGACCCACCAGCCGCTCTCCTGGGTTCACGAGAGACGTCCATCTGAAACATCCGATCTTCCGCTGCTGCCCGGCGGCCCGGGTCAAGGCCTGCAATCCCCGACAGGGGGAGGCCGACATGCGCAGGCCCGAGGGTCCCGAGGCGAAAGAGCCCCCATGCCTCCGCCGACGTCCTGGCGCTCCCCTTTAGATACGCCGCCGGGCCCGACAGCATGCCGCCCGTGGGCCCCACCGGCCCACCACGACTTTCCCCCGTTGTCCTCACCGCGTCTCCCGACCGCTCCGACGCCGGGGGACCCCCCCCCCCCCCCCCGACCGGAGCACCGCCCAGCAGGGGGCCACTGCCACCAAGGACCGGAATCGCCGATGAAGGGGCAACAGCTGGACCTGCACCAAACTGTGCCCGGCCCGCTGTCCCCCGCAGAGCCCGCTGGCCCACTCGGATGTCTCCCGGGCCGAGAAGACCGCCCACCAGCGACCGAGCGATCCCCCCGACCCGGAGGGTCCCTGGAAGGGCTCCCCCGGCAACGGCGGGCCCTCGGTGTGCATTCCGGGCTCAGCCTTTGCGGAGGCCTGGCCCTGCGTCTGCTCCTACTGCCCGCCGGCGGTCCTGCATCTGCCCCTGCGCCGCTGACTACCGCCTGTACTGCCTCCTGCAGCCATGCTGCGCCCCTGGATGCGGCTAACCGCCGCAGCTCCTCTAGCTGCCGGTCCCCGTCCGCCATCGCCGACTCCTGCTGTCTCCCTCACTCACTGCCACCTCTCTAAGCCTTCCGGTCACACTCCTGGCCCCAGGGCCTCTAGCAGCGCGCAGCAAGGGCTCCTCACTGCCTCACACGTGTTGCGCCGACTGCTTACCCGGGCGGAGAGGGCGCCTTATATACCGCCCCTCCCTGCGCCCGAACTCCTCCCCCGTTGTCCACGTCAACGCGGCGCGCTCCGGCCGCGCCTCCCCTTATGGGGGCGTGGCCCCGGTCTGGCGCGCGGTCTATCCTTATAGAGAGACAACCCCTTTAATCTACAGTAAATGCATTACAGCGTTACATCCAGCATACACTGGAAATACTGTAAAGTAGAATACCGCCATACAGTGTTCAAATAATGCCAACAGACCATTTCCGAGTACTAGCTCCATCATAATATATCATTACTATTAGTTTGTATTTTTGAGCGCTATTAATCCCAGGGTGCTGAACATTCGAGGGGGGTTCCATACATAACATAGGTCAAACAAAGTATAATGACAATGATAAATGACTAACAGCTGGTACAGAGGGAGAGAGGGTCCTGCCCGTGAAGGCTTAGGCCCTGTTCACACGACGGATTTGGCCGCGGTTATGGCCGCGGGTTCCGACGCAGTTTCCGCGGCCAAAACTGCGGCCAAATTGCGGCTAGTTTATTAACATGGTTTCCTATGGGAAACCGCATTAATATTCACACGCCACGGGTTTGGACGCGGCTTCGGGGCCGTAGCCAAACCCACGTGTGTGAAGAACTCTCCTGTTAATTCTTGACAGAGAGAGCTCTGCGCGGCGGCCGCGCGTTGCTGCCGCGGGCGTCGCCGCAGGTGGCGCTGCGCGTGGTGCGCGACTGGGCCGCGGCTCGCGGCACGGTTTGCCCCCTGCTATTAATTTGCATGGGGCAAACCCTCGCCGCAAGCTGCGCCCCAAACCACGCCCCACCCGCACCGAGACCACGCCCACCGCCCGTGCCGCAACCCCGCGTCAGGAGACGTGAGTTTGCGGCGAGGTTGGACGAGGTTTTGGCCGCGGGAACAGCGGCGAGAGCTGCGGTGAAACCCGCGGCCAAAACCGCCGTGTGAACATGTTTGTGGGGTGGAGTAGGGGGCAGCAGGGTTATTGTAGGGTGGAGGCTGCTGAAGAGTTTTCAGGTTGGTTTTGAAGCAAGTGAAAGTGGAGGAGAGTCTGATGTGTTGGGGCAGTGAGTTCCAGAGTGTGGGTGAAGCACGGGAGAAGTCTTGGAGACGGTTATGTGAGGAGCTGATAAGAGGAGAGCAGAGAAGAAGGTCCTGTGAGGAGCGGAGATTGTGTGAGGGGAGGTATCTGGATATTAAGGCAGAGATGTATGGAGGAGAGAGGTTATGGAGAGCCTTGTAGGTCAGGGTTAGTAGTTGAACTGGATTCGCTGGGCAATGGGAAGCCAGTGAAGGGATTGGCAGAGGGGAGAGGCAGGGGAGAAGAGAAAAGAGAAGTGGATTAGGCGGGCAGCAGAGTTGAGGATGGATTGAAGTGGAGCAAGAGTGCTGGATGGGAGGCCACAGAGAAGGATGTTGCAGTAGTCTAGGCGGGAGATGACAAGGGCGTGGACTATATTTACTATTTTTCCATAGGCATGGACTAGCACTTTTGTAATATCAAAGTTAAGGAATTAACGGTTTCAAGAGATATTTTTCAGGCGGCAGGCAGAGGTAAGGGTGTGGATGTGTGGTTTGAAAAACAGGGAGGAGTCACAGGTTACCCCAAGGCAGCGGACTTGCGGGACTGGTAAGAGTGTAGCCACTGACTGTGATACAGAGATCAGGTGGAGGGATGGAGTGGGACGGTGGGAAGAAGATCAATTCAGTTTTCTCCACATTTAGTTTTAGGAGACGGGAGGAGAAGGAGGAGGAAATGGAGGACAGACAGTCAGGGATCCGGGAGAGTAGAGCGGTAATATCTGGGCCGGAGATGTAGAGTTGGGTGTCATCAGCATACAGGTGGTAATGAAAGCCGTGCGATGGTATGAGCTGATCAACAGTGTAGAAAGGGAAGTGAAGGGGACTCAGGACAGACCCCTGGGGGACACCAACAGAGAGCGGGTGGGGGGAGGAGTTGGAGCGAGAATGAGAGACACTGAAAGTCCCATCAGTGAGGTATGAGGAGATCCAGGAAAGGGCCAAGTCCACAATATAATGTGTTAATAACATTTGTAAACCATTAAAATCCATCTATGGCGCTCCCTTATATTAGAAATACATGATGTGGGTACAGCACGCCCGCAATGCGGCTCACTGTACCCGTGATTTTAATTCACTTGATAAGTGGGCGCACAAATTTGGAGGTCACAATGCTATCCATTATTACTGTGATCAGTGTTAGTGGTCATGTGGTTCTGCTGGTTGTGACATGCAAATTTGTGAAGCCCTAAGCAAACTAAAACCACACGTGAAATATACCCCGAATCTCTTAAAGGGGTTATCGGGTTATGTTTAAATTAGGATACTGCTACCCTATTATAATAAATAACTTATACTCGCCCCTCTTTTCATGGATCCAGCGGTGCACAGAGGCGTAGCTACAGGGGGATCAGAGGGCTACCGGGCCCTGCAGCCTGAGGGGGCCCAAAAGCCCTCCTGCCACATAGAAAGACACCAGTATTATAGATAACACATGGTAGCTGGGGGTCCCAATTGCACTTCTTGCACTGGGGCCAAGGAGCTTCACGTTACGCCTCTGGCGGTGCATGTCCTCACTCTGCACCAGTCTTCTATTTTCGTCTTGTCTTCTTCTGAATTGGATGTCACAGAGGCGATCCTGTGCAGATGGCTGATGTCACTGTTCGGTAGTAAGTGCTCCGTACAGTCAAGTCAATGGCATGAAACGCCGCAGCCTATCAGCAACTGCAATGGTGACATCGCGTTCAGGAGAAGACTGGAAGAAAACAGAAGAGGGTGAAGATGCGCAGCACTGGAGCCAGGTGATCACAAACAGTATCCTAATTAAAAAAAAATTAGGGTTTTCCCAACTGGTTGTTTCACAGAGCCTGCTCTTTACAGCCAGCTTCAGGCTCCCACTTCCTGTTAGGCTGTGGGTGGTTCTACAGCAGTGACTGACATTCCAGCTCTGCTATTTCTAGCTGAGAATTTTAGAGGGACATTGGTGATGGAGTAGCTTTAGAGGGGTTTACTCACCATGCTGTTTCACAGAGTCACAGGCAGCTTAAGCCTCACATTGTCTGATCAAGCTGTGGGTAGTTCTATAGCAGTGATTATTAGCAATTCTATAGCAGTTATTAGCATATCAGCTCTGCTATTCCTAGCTGAACCTTTTAGAGGGACATTGGTGGTGGAGGGGGTTTCTCAGCATAGGCGTTTTACAAACCCACAGGCAGCTTCAGGCTGCCACTTCCTGGTCAGGCTGTGGGTGGTTCTATAGCAGAGATTGGTATTTCAACGCTGCTATTTCTAGCTGAATGTTACAGTGAGATGACTGCAAGAGATTTAATCTGTAAGTAAACAACGCTACAGACTTTCAAAGAGGAAAGCAATCTGATCTTGTAAGAGATAAAGACTTTGCTCTGTCCAACCATGCTCTCTGCCTAGTCAGGAAGGTAGATATGGACGGTAAACTAGAGACACTTGGGTGCACTCACAGCACATAAAATCTCTCTTATCTCCTGACCAGGGCAATATCAAAAGAGCAATGTATTTAGTAAATGTCTACATTTACTTTTCCTGACATGTTGAAAGCTAATCACTGTGTTGAGAAAATCCCTTTAACAGCAGGGCAGAAGGCTACAGAGCCCTAAAGGATTAAACATTTGTCAGTAAGAGAGATAACCAAGCTACTTTGCTGCTGCTAAGACACACCAAGGGGTGACCTTACCAACCAAGCCACTGCTAGAGCAGAGAAAGATGGTCGATAACCTAGGGAGAGAGAGTGGTCTTTAACCCTAAGGCCTCGTCCACACAGCTTATTCTGGGATGGATTTCAGCCGCATTGCGCGCCGTATTGAGCTCCAATACGGCTGAAAACCGTCCCAGGCATTACGTTAATCCAGAGTTCTCATAGAGAACTATGTTACATGCACATTATCCCGGCGGGATACGTGCCGTATATAACGGATTTCTATGGGGCCGGCGAGCTGCCGGCCCCTCCGCCCCCGCTACATGGCGAGAGAAGTGACATGTCTATTGTTCGCGGCGCTTACACGCTGCTGACAATGCAAGTCAATGAGGCTGGCCCCCTCGTGCTTTGGGAGTATGCACTGATCAGTGCGTGCTTCCAAAACACCCGGCTTATTGTGGCACGTACTGTACACTCCGCAATAAGCCGTGTGAACATACCCTAAACCAGAGAAGCTTGTGTACACAAGCAGAAGCTAAGAACTGATCTAACTCTGAAAGGTAGAAAAATCAGAACAGCAATGTATTTTGTAGTAAACTTTATTTACCTTTGCCTACATATTTAAAGCTATGCAGTGAAACAGAATCAATAAAATAGCATAGATCATGCGATGCCGTTCGGTTATCATGGCAGCTGGAAGCCTAATGAAGGCTCCTATAGCCACCATGTAATCGTTTATATTAGAGCTGCCATCTTGGTAAACCCGTCTGCATTATTTATACAATGTAAAAGGTTGTACAAGCGATTGCACCCCCTAGGGATCAAATTCCCTAGGAGACCTGAATGTTAAAAAAAAGTTTTAAAAGTATAAAAAATAATAAAAGTTCAAATCACCCCCCTTTTCCCATTTTACAAAGAAAAGAATTAAAAAAATTAACAAATTACACATAACTGGTATCAACGCGTCCATAAAAGTCTGATCTATTAAAGTATAACATTATTTATTCCATGCTGAACACCGTAAAAAAAAAATCCATATGCCAAAATAGTGTTTTTTTTAGTCATTTTGCATCCCCCTAAAAATTGGAATAAAAAGTGATCAAAAGTCGCATCTATCCTAATGTGGTACCAATAAAAACTACACAAAAAATGCCCCCTCATTCAGGTCCATAGGTCACAGAAAATGGTGCTGTGTGCAGAACTAAGAGATATAGAATGTTTGTATTTTTTCAAAAGTACAAAAACAGAACTTAAACCCAATATATTTGGTTTCACTGGAATTGTAAAGAACCGCAGGATACAGATAACACATAATTTATACCAAAGCGTGAATAACATAAAAACAAAAACCCCTCAAACATGGCTGAAGTAAGTTTTTTTTTCCCATTTGTCCCTACTTAGAATTTTTTTTCGGTTTCCCAGTTTATTATATGATACAGTCAATGACACAATTAAAAAGTACATCTTACCCTGGAAAAAAACAAGCCCTCATATGACTATGTAGATGGAAAAAGAAAAAAAGTTATGGCTTTTGGAAGATGGGGAGGAAAAAAAAAAGAGCCGTATTATTATGACCATGTGACAGGAAGGGGTTAAAATAAGTGCAACAAATAATACATTTACCACAATGCATATGCTTTAAGATGTATTTTGTAAGGCAAACAAAACAGGTGTATGCGAAGGAGGCCCTAGGGTAAGTTTACATGGGTCTGAATTGCTGCAGATTTTGCCTGGGCAATTGTACTGGCAAAATCCACATTGGAATACAGAACTAACTGGATACGATAAATCTTATTCATATGCTGCAAAAACTTTCCAGCACAGACAATGACCTGTGGTGCAGATTTAGGGGCCATTCACACAGCTTATTGCAGGGACGGATTGCAGCCGTATTGCGCGCCATACTGCGCTGCAATACGGCTGGAATCCGTGCCAGCCATTACGGTAATCCACAGTTCTCATAGAGAACTATGGATTCCATCTCTCCTCCCCGCCCAGCGAATATGCAGAGGGGGGAGAAAGTGACCTGCTCATTATCCCGGCGGGATACGCGCCGTGGATAATGCATGTCTATGGGCCGGCGAGCAGCGCCCCCGCCCCTTATTCAAGCCGTAATTGCGGGCGAAATCCGTCCCGCAATTACGGCTTGAATAAGCCGTGTGAACCCCGCCTTAATGTATGTAGTGAAAATCCGCAAGCAATATAATGTTGCGGATTTGCTGCAGCTCTGCAAATTCTGCCAATGCTGTTTTCAAAGCCATTGTTTTTTTTGTTTCATTGTTGCTGCCAAATCAGCTTGAAAACAACATCTAAATTATCTGCAACAAATTCGACCTGTTTGAACCTCCGTGGATCTGCTGCGGATTTTGATGCAGATTTTGTTATAGGTTTGTTAGTTGATTTTACTGAAGATTTTTCTACATTGACTTCAATTACAGAATGATTGCGGATTTTGCTATTTCTCATTGAAGTCAATGAAGAAAAATCTTGAAGAAAATCCACAGCTAATCTACAACAAAATCCAAAAATCCGCCCCTTGTGAACATAACCTTAGGGGGAATGCATATGGGATAGATTTTTGCACCTGTATTTGTGCATGGAAAATCTGCAGCAGATTACAGTATCAGCCATGTGGATGGGATTTTACACATTTCTTGACATTGTGTTGGAAATTTTCAGTGCGGAAATTGAGCTGCGGTGAATATTTTCTAAACCGCAACATGTCAATTTCTATTGCCAATTTGGTGCAGATTTGACCTGACTGAATTCAATGAGGTACAACCCGCAACAAAATCCACATGATCTATAACAGATTTTTATGTGCAGATTTCCCACATTGCTGCAGCAAATCCGTCCCATGTGGGTTCACCCCAAAGCGTTGCTCTGAGTCTGCTTTAGCAGCTTGTGAGGAATGTAGAAATCCCATGTTATATTTGACACACTTGCAAAGGCAGAGCCTTCCTGAAAATGGAGAATTAATTTGGGAGCTAGGGCTTGGGAGAAGCAGCAGCCTCCTAGGAGTCTGAAATCTGAGGACTAATTGTCATCCATGAAACAGGCTTGTAGGGGAGTTGTGCCGTCCAAATGCACAACCTGAAAAGGTGAGTGAAGACCAGCAATTTTTTTTTAAAGCTTGCTCATCAGTAAGAAATAATACACTAGGAAGCGCTCTTTCTTTTTCTTCTTATTATAGACTTAAAGGGGTTGTCTCACTACAAGGATTGCTTTTTATGTTAAGGTTTTTGCAAAAACAAGTCACTTTGCACTATGTGTCCATTAGCAGTGTCCTACCTATTCCTAGATATCCCCTCTTGTATGGGCTGCATCAGCTCCTCAGGTCACCATAGCTACAGACCTGTTTGATCTCTCCTGATAGGCTGCCAGCACTGGTTGCTATAGCTACAGACCGGACTTCTACTGCAGCCTACTGGAAGCCAGTGAATACGCCCCTGAATCCAAATTGAAACCATTAAAAGCATAAAAAGAAATCTTTGTAGTGAGACAACCCCTTTAAGGGCTCTAAAGTCATAGGAATGAAAAGCATGTACATCTCCAGCACTGCTGCGTGATTTTGTGTCAGTGAAAGTTTCCTGTGAAGCTTGGGCATGATTAATATAATTTAGACCTCATGATATGAGTGTATAAATAATTGCAGCATGTTCCATCACAGTGTACAACACCCTCCCTCCCCATGTATTGGGCCACTGTGTTCAGTATATACCAGGGGGTAGCTGTAGGCAGTGCAAAGGTTGCAGTTGTAAGTGGAAAAAAGTTGGGGAACCCTGCCCAGGAGTTTCAGGTTACACCTCTTTTACAGGTCTACGCTTTCATTACAACAGAACTCAAGATAATCAGGCGGCACTGACACACATGATTCACTCCATATACGTTAATACCTAATACAGATACCCCGCAATATATCCAATTTCGGCGGTGCTCAGCTTTAAATAGAAAAGTCCCAATGGTCATCCAAGTGGTAAGAGATATAAGCGGCACTCACCGCTCTTCTTCTTTATAAAGCTGTTATTGTATACACTCACATATCATGGGAAACAAGCACATCCACCTCAGCCTACGGCCGTTTCGCGCACTGACTAGCGCTTTCTCAAGGCATGACGGGAGGAGGCTAATCCATGCCTCTTAAGGCTATGTTCACACGGCTTAATTGCGGGACGTAATTACGCCCCGCAATTACGCCGTGTGGACGGGGGCGGGGGAGTAAGCAGGGGGCAGGCACTTCGCCGGCCCATAGACTATCACTGCTAGCGGCACGTATACGCCGCTAGAAAGTGACATGTGAATTATCTCCCCGCCCGGCGGCTTCGCCGGGCGGGGAGAGGAGACGTAATCCATAGTTCTCTATGAGAACTGTGAATTACCGTAATGAATGGGCCGTTTTCGGCCCGTAATTGGCGCACTCCGGCGCGTAATTACGGACCGAAATACGGCCCATTTTAAGTCGTGTGAACATGCCTTAAGGCTCCCGAAGTACCCTTCACCTGCTGGTACTAATTCACCACTGTGCACATACATTTAAAAACATTATAAAAACACAGACAGATCATTCCTGTCATTTAAACCTAGAGGTCCAAGTGCCTCCGTTTTCAGTATCCACTTCGATTCTATTTGTAAAAGCTTCATATGTTTATCTACATTAACCCCTGCTGATGTTACACGTTCAATGCCTGCAAAACGGATTACTGAGGAATCGCCCCCGTGTGCACTACGTATATGGTTAATGAGACGTGGAACTCCTTTCCCTGTCTTGACTGAATAAATGTGTTCCTTTTCCTTTATATAATGGTCTGATAGTCTTTCCAATGTAATAACGATTACATGTACACCATATAGCATACACGACATAGTTGGATTTACATGTCATAAAATCCTTAACTGTGTGTCTTATGGGGCCAAGAAAAATTGTTTTATCTTTCACTATTTGTGAGCATAGAGTACAATTACAGCAACTATGGTTTCCAGTTGGAACACAACTTTGGAACCAATTATCCTTCCTTGTTTCTACAAATTTTTACCAATTTATCTCGTAGATTTTTACACCTCCTAAATGAAATTAACGGGGGATGTATCACTTTATCTCCTAGATCACTGTCGGCTGACAACATATGCCAATGTTTTTTGATCGAGTTTTTCACCAATTCTGATAAATTACTATACTCAAAATTAAAAACAAATCTATCTAAATTATTTCTTTTTTTGCTCCTCTGAAAAATCAATTTCTTCCTATCCTGACGTATTGCTTTTGAGAACGCCTTAGATATACTCTCTTCATCATATCCTCTTTTTCGCAGTCTGTCCATCAATTCAACTGATTGCTCTAAAAAATCCCCATATTCACTATTATTACGTCTCAATCTTAGGAATTGCCCATATGGAAGAGATTTTTTTACATATGTGGGAGGAAAACTTTCCATATGCAACAGCGAATTGGTTGCCATTGGTTTTCTATATCCTTTTGTTTTTATACCTTCATCTGTTATCTCAATTTCAACATCAAGATACACTACCACCTCCAAAGTTTGCTGTAAATGCCATGTTCATCTCATTGTTGTTGATATATTTAACGAAATCTTTAAATTCAGTTTCACTACCCGACCATATAATCAACACATCGTCGATAAATCTCGACCAGTGTTGAATATATTTAACATATGGGTTTTTAATATTATAGATGTATTGCTCTTTCCAATATGCCAAAAAGATATTAGCCAGAGTCGGCGCTACTGGTGTCCCCATCGCAGTGCCGGTACATTCAATGTACCATTGGTTACCAAACATAAACGCATTATGTTCCAAAACAAACTTTAATAGTTCACATAGATAGTCGATATGTTGACCATCCCTATTAGATCTCCCCAAAAAAGATTTTATTGCTCTGATACCATCCTCATGCGCAATGCGTGTGTACAGACTGACAATGTCAATAGTTGCCAGACTGTACCCAGCATCCACCTGGACAAAAGGATATAGAAAACCAATGGCAACCAATTCGCTGTTGCATATGGAAAGTTTTCATCCCACATATGTAAAAAAATCTCTTCCATATGGGCAATTCCTAAGATTGAGACGTAATAATAGTGAATATGGGGATTTTTTTAGAGCAATCAGTTGAATTGATGGACAGACTGCGACAAAGAGGATATGATGAAGAGAGTATATCTAACACATTCTCAAAAGCAATACGTCAGGATAGGAAGAAATAGATTTTTCAGAGGAGCAAAAAAAGAAATAATTTAGATAGATTTGTTTTTAATTTTGAGTATAGTAATTTATCAGAATTGGTGAAAAACTCGATCAGAAAACATTGGCATATGTTGTCAGCCGACAGTGATCTAGGAGATAAAGTGATACATCCCCCCTTAATATCATTTAGGAGGTGTAAAAATCTACGAGATAAATTGGTAAAAAGTAAATTTGTAGAAACAAGGAAGGATAATTGGTTACAGTTGTGTTCCAACTGGAAACCATAGTTGCGGTAATTGTACTCTATGCTCACAAATAGTGAAAGATAAAACAATTTTTCTTGGCCCCATAAGACACACAGTTAAGGATTTTATGACATGTAAATCCAACTATGTCGTGTATGCTATATGGTGTACATGTAATCGTTATTACATTGGAAAGACTATCAGACCATTATATAAAAGGAAAAAGGAACACATTTATTCAGTCAAGACAGGGAAAGGAGTTCCACGTCTTATTAATCATATACGTAGTGCACACGGGGCGATTCCTCAGTAATCCGTTTTGCAGGCATTGAACGTGTAACATCAGCAGGGGTTAATGTAGATAAACATATGAAGCTTTTACAAATAGAATCAAAGTGGATACTGAAAACAGAGGCACTTGGACCTCTAGGTTTAAATGACAGGAATGATCTGTCTGTGTTTTTATAATGTTTTTAAATGTATGTGCACAGTGGTGAATTAGTACCAGCAGGTGAAGGGTAGTTCGGGAGCCTTAAGAGGCATGGATTAGCCTCCTCCCGTCATGCCTTGAGAAAGCGCTAGTCAGTGCGAGAAACGGCCGTAGGCTGAGGTGGATGTGCTTGTTTCCCATGATATGTGAGTGTTTACAATAAAAGCTTTATAAAGAAGAAGACCAGTGAGTGCCGCTTATATCTCTTACCACTTGGATTACGCTTTCATTAGCCAAAGAGTGTAATCTTGGCATCTGTCTAACCACATAAGACTTGGTTCACATCTGCATTTGAGGGTCTGTTCAGGACCCCGTCACAGAGGTGAAAATGGACACCAAAGGATCCATTTCACAACGGACACCAATGGCGCCCAACGGACCCTACTGATTACAGATCATGCTGGTTTCCGCTGTGGTGTCCACTGTTTAGACAGAAAAAATATCACAGCTCGCTGCACTATTTTTTATGTAATTCCCGACAAAACATGCAACGAAGGTTCCAAATGGAGCCCCCAATGCATATGTGAACCAAGCCGAAGCCAACATACTTTTTATTTTTACTGTATTAAAAGTACCAGTAACCTCACTAGTACAGCAAGGGAAGCAAGTATATTACAACAGACAGGCCCATTTTTTCCATTGGGCACACTAAGCAGTTTCCTGGGGGCCCCACAAGTATAGGGGCCCCTGGTAGGGTATACTTGTCCCAGGAATACAAAAACATACCCTGGATCCCTTGGTTGGTTTTGCTTGTTTAACTGTTTGTGTGTTTTTAGGATGTGCAAACAGTTACCATGGTGGAGAAGGGAGCTAAAAGCCCAGACACAAGTGGTGTGATAATATGAGTGTGCTTGGAGGTGGCTAGAGACATGACCTAGTGTGATGTCATGTATTTGGGCAGGGCCCATTACAGTGTTATGCCCTGGGGTCCATAATGATGTGAGGAAAGCTCTAATAAAAGGTCTTTTCGGATTCATTGAAGTCTTTGGCTATCCTGATTGCTTCCTAAACTTTGTCTACAAGACAGTGATTTACTGGCGATTTTTAAGCGGATTCTGTATTTAGAGTCTTCAAAAATCTGACTGTAAACCATCCCCATAGATGTCAGTAGAAAATCCGAGCTACAGTCCACACAGCTCTTGTTTTCTGAGCTCGGATTTTAAAATCGTCGCTTTTGAAAAAACTTAGAACAGTTTAGCACTAGAAAATGACGGATTATGGTACTGTTCCATTGAACGGGGCGATTGAAATCCGAAAAGCGTGGCAAAAAGACCTGACATAAACCACAACAAAAAATGAAAAACGATGGTAAAATACTGGTCAGATTCTGAATAGAATACGATGAGTATTTTCCCCTCTGCCTGTGAATTTGGATCCATGTTTCGGACCCTAAACGGACCCAAACACGCATCTATGTGCAGTGTGATTTACATTGCTTTCAATGTAAAACATGCATCGGCGTTCAGACCATATGTGTCTTACAAAAATGAAAAGGAAAATAAGGCTCACCTATTTAGGCTAAACTCCTTCAGCATGTGGAGCTGAGATCCGTGTCCTGTTTTTTTCGTGGCTCCGGACCGCAGCCCACGCCGTTTCTACAACAGTGAGCAAAATCCTAGGACTCTAGCGCGTCAGTAGCAAAGAATCAGGACCTGTAGTATAGCATTAATCTTTATTGGTCCAATAAAGATTCTAGCTTTACAAACCAGATCGCCGATTCTTTGCTATGACCCAGCGGCTTGAGTCTAGTCATTCGATTTCCTTATTTCTGTGCTTTGCAATGTGACATACAGCGCATTTTGGTGTTATTTTCGTATGCAGTCCCTCAATTTTTTTTCCGTTCCAAGATCGAGACATCCTGTTAAAATTAGGTGCAATCAGCTGGCGCCCTATAAAAACAAGGGCGAACATGCTGATGTGGGTGCGATTAACACAGCGATTTTGGATGCGTTTTTAATCCTTCACGCTGTTTTTGGATGCTTTGGTTCACATGGCCGTTGAGTGTGTGTAAACATACTTGTAAGTTCACACGTTTGAAATAGTACGGTATTTCCAGTCCGACGTACACCGCCGTAATAAGGTAATGTTCAACGATGTGATTCCAGCAGCTAACGTACCGCGCAAGTTCATGAGTACTGGGAAATTTGCACTCTCCCCGCGGCGTGTCGCGCTGGCCCATAGACATGTAATTACTGCGGCGATATCGCCGCGTAATGCAAGTTGGGCATGGTCCGACCCCCCCCGCGTCCCGGCCACACGTATTGCAGGGGGACAGCGTTAGGCTAGTTTCATAGACTAAGGATACGTAATTCATGGAAACATTTTCCGCGTAATTTAACGCAGAAAACCCCCAAAAACGCAGCGAAATTCGCTCCAGTATAAGCCATGTGAACATACCCTAACAAAGAGCAGTGTAATTTACATTGCTTTTAACTTGAAACACGCACTGGCGTTCACACGAGTGATCGGCGATATGCGTCACCCTGCATCTTTCGGATCCATTCCAAGAATTGTCCCCTTTAATTCTTGGCCGAAAAAAGCAGCAGGAGCCCTATAATAAACATAGCAGCATCCCAAACTGCAGCCCTCCAGCTGTTGGGAAACACAAAAATCCCCCTCATGCATTTATATAATCTATAACTGGGAATGGTGGAGTTTAGTTTTTCCCAACAGCTGGGGGGCCGCAGTTTGAGGATGCCTGAACTATAGGGGCGACCTCGCATCCAAAACCTCCAAACACACAGCTGCATGTTGGATCTGTTTTGGATCCGATTGATGCTGCGTTTTTGGATGCGATTTTCGGATCTAACATGGATCCAAAAACGCTGTGTGAACGGCCCCTTAGGCTATGTTCACACGGCTTAAAATAGGACGTATTTCAGTCCGTAATTACGCGCCGTAGTGCGCGAATTACGGCTGGAATACGTCCAAGTCATTACGGTAATCCACAGTTTCATAGAGAACTATGGATTACGTCACCTCCTCCTGCTCGGCGAATCCGCTGGGCGGGGAGATAATTGACATGTGAATTACTAGCGGCGTATACGCGCCGCTGGTAATGCAAGTCTATGGGCCGGCGAGGTGCCGACCCCCCGCCCCCGCTCCCGGCCACACGGCGTAATTGCGGGGTGAACATAGCTTTAGGCTTCAATATACAAATCTGATTCTAAAAAACAGCTGATGCACATAAATTACTGAGGAAGAGCAGCGTCCTACAGAGGCAGGTGCAGCCTGTAATCCCTATTATTCACATAGGAACAGCAGTGAATTCAGCCTTTCACTCGGTGTCAATAGCAGATCTGTGTGTTCGGTAGGTTCAGGACTTGCTGGACGTGTTTGTGGATTATGCGATAGCCTGTACCCATAATAAATAAATGCATGCTGTAATATGTGGGAACACCTTATCAGAGGAGCGACCACACCCGGCCGCCATGGACTGTCAGCAGCTGTCAGTAGAAAAACACACATGGTGCAGGGACAGGTGCACATCCTGCTCAGGGCGCGGTTACACCTGTAGTCACAGCAGCTGCTATGCAAACACCAGAAGTCCAGTGTGAACTGTAACCCTTTATTATACAGGATAATACTACAAATGTCTCTACCCAATATGGGACTGGAGTAGCTTCGTCTTGCTTGGTTACTCTTCAAGAAAGTCCAGGAAACTTGGGAAAAACCGGAGAGATCTCCAGAAAGTGTGGGCAAGTTTTTCGGGCACTGTGCCTGTGACTACGTACATCTCCTGTAGTCCTGTTTATTACCAGGTGTCCCCATAGACAAGGTCCTGATGCTAAGGCCATGTTCACACGGCTTATTTTGGCGCGGATTGGAGCGTACCCGCTCAATTGCGCTCATAGGGCTCAACCGTCGCAGTAATTATGGTAATCAAGATCCATAGAGAACAGTGGATTTCGTCGCTCCTCTCTGCTCGGCGAATCCGCCGCGGGGGGAGAAAGTTACATGCACATTATCCAGGCGCAATACGCGCCGTGGATATTGCAAGTCTATGGGGCCGGCGAGCCGCGCCCCCGCCCCCGCCTCTTATTCAAGCCGGAATTGCGAGCGAAATCCGGCTCGCAATTACGGCTTGAATAAGCCGTGTGAACCGGCCTAAGGCTGCTAATAGGACTGTGACAGCGTCAGGGAGTGAACAGGAATGCAAACTGTAGGAATGAGGAACAGTGAACATCAGCAAACTCTGCTCTATGGACCCTATGAGTTTAGGGTAGTGTTGTGCTTTGGATACGGGTCAAAGTCAAATTTGACCTGAATGCAAGTGCTTCAGTTTGGTTCGGCCGGATTTGTTTGGCAAAAATCATCAACAAGTAGATGACTAAACCCAATAAACTACTCTGAATTAAGGTTAGAGTAGTTTATTGGGTTTAGGAGGTCAACTTACCAGCAATGCAATGCTCCTGTTGCGGCCTTACTTCTGGTTTAAAGTCCCATCCGAACTCACTTCCAGTTACTTCACTACAGGCTCAATGTTATAGCCGAGGGGTGACGACGGTTACCATTATATTGGGCATATGGGAAAGTAACTGGTAGTGAAGTCGAGATGGGATGTCAGACCGGAAGTTGAGCTACAATGGTAGCATAGTGTCACTGGACTGGTAACTTACCTACTTAAGCCACCTAAACAGCCCTAACTTAGGGTTAGCTTTACAGTTTTGCTTAGGGATAAGGTGAGAGAAAAGATTTGGGTTTGGGACGTCTGGAACCTGAATTTTTTTCGCAAGTTTGGTTTAACTTGTGTTGAACAGAACAGGGTCCCATATAAGCAACACAAGTTTAGGGGGTTTAATCTGGGGTCTACTGTGATGTCTCTAGTGATATGAAAGAGAAGAGAAGCTGAGCTCTGTGATATATAGGGTTATATGATAGAGAGAAGCTGAGCTCTGTGATATATAGGGTTATATGATAGAGGAGAGGAGCTGAGCTCTGTGATATATAGGGTTATATGAAAGGAGGGAGAGAAGCTGAGCTCTGTGATATATAGGTTATATGATGGAGGGAGAGAAGCTGAGCTCTGTGATATATAGGGTTATATGATAGAGGAGAGAAGCTGAGCTCTGTGATTATATAGGTTATATGATAGAGGAGAGAAGCTGAGTTCTGTGATATATAGGGTTATATGATAGAGGGAGAGAAGCTGAGCTCTGTGATATATAGGGTTATATGATAGAGGGAGAGAAACTGAGCTCTGTGATATATAGGGTTATATGATAGAGGAGCTGAGCTCTGTGATATATAGGTTTATATGATTATGGAGACGAGCTGAGCTCTGTGATATATAGGGTATTGATAGAGGAAAGAGCTGAGCTCTGTGATATATAGGGTTATATGATAGAGGAGAGAAGCTGAGCTCTGTGATATATAGGGTTATATGATAGAGTGAGAGAAGTTGAGCTCTGGGATATATAGGGTTATATGATAGAGGAAAGAGGCTGAGCTCTGTGATACATAGGGGTTATATGATAGAGGGAGAGAAGCTGACTCTGTGATATATAGGGTATATGATAGAGGGAGAGAAGCTGATCTCTGTGATTATAGGTTATATATAGAGGAGGGAAGCTGAGCTCTATGATATATAGGGATATATGACAGAGGAAAGAGCTGAGCTCTGTGATACATAGGGTTATATGATCGAGGGAGAGATGCTGATCTCTGTGATATATAGGTTTATATGATAGAGGAGGGAAGCTGAGCTCTGTGATATATAGGGTTATATGATAGAGGAGTGAAGCTGAGCTCTGTGATATATAGGGATATATGATAGAGGGAAAGAAGCTGAGCTCTGTGATATATAGGGTTATATGATAGAGGAGAGGAGCTGAGCTCTGTGATATATAGGGTTATATGATCGAGGAGAGGAGTTGAGCTCTGTGAAATATAGGGTTATATGATAGAGGAGAGGAGCTGAGCTCTGTGATATATAGGGTTATATGATAGAGGAGAGGAGCTGAGCTCTGTGATATATAGGGTTATAGGATAAAGGGAGGGAAGCTGAGCTCAGTGATATATAGGGTTATATGATAGAGGAGAGGAGCTGAGCTCTGTGATATAAAGGGTTATAGGATAAAGGGAGGGAAGCTGAGCTCAGTGATATATAGGGTTATATGATAGAGGAGAGGAGCTTAGCTCTGTGATATATAAGGTTATACGATTTGAAGCAGGAGTCAAAAGCAGAGAAAATCTTGACAGGACACTTTAAAGGGGTTGTCTCATCTCAAAGTTTCAGAGGATGCATTATTTAATTAATGCTGCTTTGCTCTGTCCCTTCCTGGTCAAGCTGTCTGTAATTAGCATATGAGCTCCGTGTATTCAGACCTCTGCTAATTAGATAAATCTCATGCTGTCAGGGCCAGGAAAACTTCTGCGGTAAAGTAAACAGCAGTAATTACGGGCTTTTGTCTGAAAGATCAGATAACAAACAAGCTCTCACTGCTGGAACTTCTGTGCTGCCCCTGCCTCGACCTGTGTGATGATGTCACTCCCTGCTATCAGATAGAACAAACAGCAGGGGGTGGGTGAAGTACACAGGTCAGTCACTTGGGGAACCAGAGAGAGCACAGAAGGTGATAAAATCACTTGTAGCTCCCTAACAAAACAAAACAAATGAACAAGACAATATATTTGCAAAACGTCTTCATTTAGTGTTCCCTACATGTTGAAAGCTGATCTTTGTAGCGAGACAACCCCTTTAAGGGACAGTGGAAGTCAGCTTTACCTGTGTCTGTGTTTGTACAGAACAAACTGTCAATCACTGCATGTGGGCAGGGTTTATCTACATTTTATTTAACTTTCAAATCTTATAATCCTATATACAGTGGGTTGCAAAAGTATTCATATTCCTTGAACTGTTCCTCATTTTAAAATGTTACAGCCACAAACTTAAATGTATTTCCTTGATATTTATGTGATAGAGCAACACAAAGTAGTAATTGTGAAGTGTAAGGAAAATGATACGAGCTTTTCCAAATTATTGCAAATTAAAAAATTGAAAGGAGTGTTCATATGTATTCAGCCCCCTGAGTCAATACTTTGTAGGATCACCTTTAGATGCAATGACAGCTGCAGACTGTTGGGGGAGGTCTCTACCAGCTTTACACATCTAGAGGCTGGAATTTCTGCCCATTCCTCTTTGCAGTATAGCTCAAGCACAGTCAGATTGGTTGGAGAACGTTTGTCAACAACACAGTCCTGCCACAGATTCTCAATGGGATTTCGGCCTGGACTGTGACTAGGCCATTTTAGCACATGAATATGCTTGCTGTGCCCCCTACATAGCTTTGTAAAAACGGGTCTTCTTATAACTTGCTTTCAAAACGGGCTTCCTTTTTGCCACTCTTTCATAAAGGCCAGATTTGTGGAGTACATGACTATGGTTGTCCTATGGACAGATTCTTCCACCTGAGCTGTGGGCCTCTGCATCTCCTCCAGAGTGACCATGGACCTCTAGGCTACTTCTCTAATTAGTACTCTCCTTGTCTGGGCTGTCAGTTTAGGTGGATGACCAAGTCTTGGTAGATTAGCAATTGTTCCATACTCCTTCCATTTACAGATAATGGATTGTAAAGTGCTTTGTTTTTTTAAAACCTAACCCTGCAATACACTTTGCTAGAACTTTATCCCTGACATATCACTTCTTTTTATGGGTGCATACTGTGCACCGAGGAAAACGTAAGCTTATCATAGCCTTAATGAGTGCTAATAATTTTACCATATTATGCGCCGAAGTACGACCTGCAAATATGTTGTGTGAACATACCCTTAATCTTTATTCCTAGGTAGTATTCTATGTCAGTGAAGTCACAAAAGTCTGTCATTATTCTTATAATGTGTTCTTTATTAATGATATCACATTATTCTGTGTCCTCGCCCCAGACTGTGATCTGTTCTGATCATGTAACAATATGGCGCAGTTCACATCAGATTTATGGACCCCATTTGTGATATATGTCAGATTACAATAGAAAATGTATTTTGACGGATACTGAGGCGAGCCGTGACAGGACCATAAAGGTATAGGGGATAAAAGTGATCCGAACTGGAGTATGTTTGCCCTCTTCCGAAAGCACAGTATACACTTTTTTTATTGTCTATATCACAACAAAGACTACTGTAATCCTTTAACTAAAGACGGTTAGTCTTTACTTATAGTATCAATAATCTTTGCTTTTATCTCTTATTACTGACCCAGGCTCAGACTGGCCCACTGGAGGATAGGGGAATCCCACCGGTGGACTCCTGAGCATGGCAGACCTAAGGTTACTTTTTGGGTACATTCACACAGCGTGTTGACTCCGTGTTTACATATGCTTTTAGCTGCGTGTTTAGATCCATTTGTCGGACCCCAAACGGACCCAAACACGCAGCTAACAAATAGCATTGTGATTTACATTGCTTTTAATATGAAACATGCATCGGCGTTCACACGAGTGATTACCGATGTGTGTCTCACTGCATCTTTCGGGTCCGTTCCAAGAATTGACATGTCAATTCTTGATCCAAAAGACGCAGCAGGAGCCCTATTATAAACTATAGGGTATGATCCTGCTGCATCCAACACGCATGCAAACATGCTTTTTTGGATGCGATTTTCGTATCCAAAAACGCCACGTGAATAACCCCTTAGCCTGCATATACATCCTTGGGAGAGGCAGAAAGAAAAAGGCAAAAAACAAGAGGCAAAGTATAAGGGTATGTTCACACGGCGTATTTTCCGGTTGTACTTGATGTTTAATTGCGCCAAAGTACACCCCGCAAATACGGTAAACTCATAGCACACATTGAGTGCTATGTAAAACACTCATATATCCCCGCATGTTCTTTGCACCCATAAAGAGAGGTCAGAAGTCACTTCTTTCGGGGGCTTATGTGCTGAGAAATGCTAAACTAATAGGAGGCAGGGCTATTGCGGTGTTGAACATACATGTACAGTAGCTGTAGAGTGGGCCCCCAGAATCAACTCCCACCGGTGGGCCCCCAGAATCAACTCCCACCGGTGGGCCCCCAGAATCAACTCCCACCGGCAGTCCAACAATGTAAAATTTAACAAAAAAAAAAAAAAAAAAAAAAAAAAAAAAAAAAAAAAAAAAAAAAAAAAAAAAAAAAATTTTTCTTCTTTTTTTTGGCCCTTTGGGTTCCCGGAAATTTTTTTTTATGCTTTGGGGGGGGTTGAACATACTGTACGGCTTAAGGTGGGCCCCCAAAAACAACCCCCGGGGGGCCCCCAGAATAACCCCCAGGGTGGGCCCCCGAATCAACCCAAAACGGCAGAAAACAATGTACTGACCTATTTTTAATATTGGTGATGTCACAATACTCTCTGTATAAATCCTAGGCTTCTTTGCTATTGTGCTCATGTCACAGATGGATTAATGCTTATTTCTTGGCTATGTATTCGCTACCTCACCACCTTATTTTTATTGCAAAAAACTGAACTAAAAACTACATAAACATGAAAGTGTTATTTTCGTCCTAAAGGGGATGTTAATGCTTAGATTTGTCTCATCACCGAAAAATCCTTTAATATGAGAGCTGGCCTAGATCCAACGAAGAGCTGAATTTGCCAGTAGAATTTACAGTGACCCCGGTTAGGTGGTGGCCACATGTAAGACAGTTCGAGTCCACTAGGTGAGGGCTCGTACTTATACTTGACTATCTGCTCTGGGTCATATATGGTCAATATGCCATTGATATCCCTCAATAGGGCAACTCTGTTGAGTCAAGAAAATTTAAAAAAAACTCTCAGTCAATGTGTTAGAAAAACCTTGGATGTTTTTGTCACTCCCATAAGTTGAATTGAGCAGCAGATGCTTCACCAATGCTCCATTAAAAGTCCTCCTTGTGTTGCATTTATCTTTTCAGTGAATCGGTGATTGATGCTTTTGGCCGAAATATCCCTATAATCAACAAGATGTTTTATGTCCCATTGTTTTAGGGTGTCAGTATGCAATCAGTGGTGACAGTACCAGACTGTATAGCAGTGTTTCTCAACTCCAGTCCTCAAGACCCACCAACAGGTCATGTTTTCAGGATCTCCTCAGTCCTGCACAGGTGATATGATTATTGTCAGTGCATTCTGTGGGAGATCCTGAAAACATGACCTGTTGTGGGGTCTTGAGGACTGGAGTTGAGAAACACTGGTGTATAGGGACACACCTTATTGACAAGGTGATCGGAAATATACATTTCCAGGAGAGCTGATGTTCCTCTCTAGCAAGATCAGTATCATGTGTGGAGATACGTTCACCTTGACTTTGTAGGGAAGACATAGCTTCCTCTTGCTCCTGAGCTATCACATTATAACTTCCTCTATGGAAACCCCCTCCCTCTACAATAAATTCATTTAATGAAGTACAGATATGGCCTCATAATAATCAGATTAATATATGATTTAAGCAAATTTGTTATATAATCCAATACATAATCCAGCGGTGCCCATTGAGTTGACCCAAACATGGCTACAATGGTAGTCTTAATCCCAAGCTCAGGGCCAGGTTACAGAGAGAGCTAAAGAAGCAAATGCCCTATGGCCTCCACCATCCTACTCAGGTCAGTACTCATAGGGTCTTACTATTAGCAGGGCCTGATTAACATTAGTGAAGCCCTATGACAAAAAAAATTGGATGGTTCTCTCATCACAACTCTCAAGACCCCATCTGGTCCCATAAGACAGGCCACACCTAGAAGAGGTGGCTGTAAAAAAATACATAGTCCTCTCCACTGAAGCCTGTAGGAAGGTATGAAGTGTATCAGCACCTTGAAAGAGAGAGGCACATCATTGTGTGACCACCTCCATGTTCCCTCCTTATATTGCAGCTCTAAACTAGATGTTTATAATACCTGGCTTGGTAAACTGGGACCTGGGCACTGAATGCTTAGGTGCCAACTCTCTCAAATTCCCCTAGAGTGTCCAAATTTTATAAGGAGAGTATGTAATGGGGCAGTTTCATGGTTAAAACCAGGCTCAGACGGGAGAGTAGGTGAAACCCCTGTGAGCCCTGGGTATAGTGAGCTCCAAAAAATAGCTAGAATGGGGCTGCTTTTCAAGGAGGAAGAGAGGCAGAAAGCAAGAGTCATGTGCAGGAGCTGTAGGGTGAGCCCCAAGAATCAACTCCATTGGTGAGCCGCAGGCAGCCCAGTCCGCCACTGGTTAAAACTGCCCCTTTGTGCCCCAATATATTTGAACACTATGGTAGATGGTGGAGTCCCACAATACACACTGCGTATGAGATTTGATGCAGAACAGGACGATGCAGCAACATCATTGTGCCTTTCCGTGCCATGCCGCTAATTGTGCAGTCCTGTGGCCTCAACTGCTCTGCTCATTGTGAGAGCCAGGTGACACTAACACTGCATAGAGGAGCAATACAAGGGTATGTTCACACGGCGTATTCTGGTACATATTTTGGTGCGTAATTCACGCCTAAAACAATGTTCTATTACACTTCTAATAGGCTGTAAGGTACAATATGCACCACCATTCAGATGAAGCATATTTTACTCTTGTATTTTTGTGCACACCTGACGGGTCAGTTCTTTCAGGCATTTACAGTATGCGTCCGTCAAATAATCTGTCTCAGGCCATTGCCTGTCATATTCGCATTGTAAGTATGCAGTGGCAAGCATGTAATTTCAATAGCACATACATGTGCACACCGCAATACGTGGTGTGAACTCCCCCTAAGTGTGCAGGAAGTCATTATTGTGTAGGATACCACTATTACCATGTGGGAGAGCACTATGCTGTGTTAAAAGGTACTAAGTAAGAACTGTGACTTTGAGGAGAGCATTAAGGGGGAACTCGTGCTGTGTAGGGGGGAACTTTTACTGTGAGGAGGACACTATTACTGTGGAGAGAACACTAAGTGGGAACTATCATGTTGCACACTAGCACACAGCTCTCCATATCCTGCTCTATCATTGGGAGCTATACATTTGCATTAGGGCCCTGAGTCATCTTCGGTCATACTTGCCAACCCTCCTGTTTCTTCCAAAAGACTCCCGGAAACTGAGATGCAAAAGGAGGGGAGTTTATGCACATTCCTCCGCAAAAACCTGCATTTTTGTACATTCTACTTTATGGGGGTTCTGAGTAGAACCGAACACAGTGCTTTCCTGTGCTTGGAACTTTCATAGAACAGAATGGAGAGTTGTGTATAAGTGCGACCTTATCCCTGTTCTGGATGTAGACTTTTGAGGGCCCTTTACCAAGACGGGTGCGGGTCCTAGAAGTGGGACCCCCATCTATCACACTTTGATAGCATACCAAGCCAGGAGCCTGAGGAAGCAGTATGATACATCCAGCTGGAGCTGTGACAGTGATCATCTTGGATGTTTCCTTGCTGCTGGAGCACTGACCAGCTGGGCCATTTTACTACCTAAGGGTAGGTTCACACGGTGTAATTGCAGGGTGTATTTTGGCATGTAATTGCACTGCAATACAGCGAATTATGCCCCGCAAATATAGTCATTCATACTCTCATTGGGAGCTATAATTACGTGCTGTCTTCCCCGGTGTACAATGCCCGCTGGGAGACGGTAGTGACATGTCAGTGGGATCACTTTAGAAGTACGCACTGGCCAGCACATACTTCTGAAGCAACAGGCGTACAGCAGCGCGCACAGTACGTCCCAATATGAGCCTGCAATACGCTGTGTGAACAGAAGACTCACAGAAAGCTGTGTGACCGCAAGGAATTCATAGGCACCCAGCTTTTTTATCTGAGTAATTAAGGGTTAAATCCGAGCTTTGACTACGACCTTGTGTATAGTAAAGCTTTGCATCTTCTACTGGACGTGAGTCATGTCCTAGGGCATTTTACTGCCCACACACAATGATGACCTAGATACATAGAGCTCTGAATTAATTCAATAATTATAAAATGTAGTATTACCCTGAATATACGATTATTTCAGAATTTTTGTAATTAAGCTAATCTGCCATGAAGAATAGATTTGATCCCCTTGAATGGTCCTTTACTATATTATAAATCGGGATTAAAGGGGAATTCCAGAGTTTTCCCAGTGTAATAACTGTAGCAGTCATCGGGATGTCCATCAGATTCTGTAATTAATGTTGGATGTGACCAGAGTCGTCTTAACAGCACTGTGGACCCCTGAGCATAGCAATGCAGTGGCCCTGCCCAAACATTTGACATTATACCTGACCATGCCTCTAACCACCGCCAAGCACACCAATATCATCACGCCTCCTATATTGGGACACATTGCTGATGTCTTGTAAGCAGTCTGCAGCCTAGAAGACTAAATGGCATTGCAGGGAACCACTGGCTCCCTGCTCCACAATAGACCTTAATTGTTTGCAAATTCTAAGAACACACATTCAAGAAACAGATCCTACCCAGGAATCCAGAGCATATGTCCAGGATTCCCGAGCCACACATTCAAGACCCATGGGCCCCTGTGTTTGCGGGGCCCCCAGGCAACTAGTATGCCCAATGGAAAAGATGGCCCTGGATGTGACTGCTCGGTGACATGCAGAATCTCCGTGTCTTGTAGAGATTCAGCAGTGTCACTTAGACTGAGTAGAAGGGCCAATAGTAGGTATTCATACAATCGACACCATATCTCTCCTGCTGGATTGGCAGGCAAATTTTGTAAACTTTGTAATAAACTTTGCATTTCAATGTCTCACCATTTATAAGATCTCTGCTTGCTGAAAGTGAATGAAAAGATGAATTGGCTCCAGAGCGGCGGTGTCGTTTTAGTGATTGCAGAGGTAGCAGTCGTTCCTGGGTCCTGGTGGCTGAGAGAGCCCAAAAATGAAAAGATACCAATAATATTATAGACACTTGGAGGTCAGGGTATTGTTATAAATTTTGCACTGGGATCCAGGAGCTCCGAGTCATATATCTGCTCTAGAGAATAATAAACTGTCCTGTTCTGACAGATATGCTTGATCCTTTACAAGAGATCTGTGACCATATATTAAAGTTAATGTAAGGTCTAGAAAACCTACTTTCACAGATCTTCTAGGCAATTCTAAGTGGCCCATTTTCTAGATCCTAATCTTCTGGCCAGAGTAGAGCGCGGTTACAAAGGGTCTCCTGCTCTGGAGCATCTGGATTTCAACAGGCACCGTGGTAGCACTGCACGGAAACTGACCACTTATTGACAGATCTTCCCACAGACAATAGTGGAACACTGCGATCTCAAAATGAGGGCAGTTTGTCATAGCTCATTGTCGAGGGAACCTTTAGGAGTTTCCCAAAACAGAGAACATCTTTAAGCAGCGCATTCTTATAACATGCCCACCATTTTATGTAGGCAACATCTTAAAACCTTCCAAATGACCCATCATCACATTTTAAACTACAGACTCAGATCCCGTAATAAATGTAGACCTTAGACCACACTCCAAGGTAAAGACAGATCCCAAATCACATCTCAAATAATATAGACCCCAGACCAAACCCAAAGATAAATACCTATCTCACACCGTACCCTAAATAGAGGACCAAGCCTCAAAATTCAATTTAGACCCGTTAGCGGCCCAAATATAAAACAGACCACAGACTAAACTCCAAAACAGACCCCGACCCCAAAATGCAGGCCCTGGACCAAATTTTTAAATAAATACAGGTCAAAAATCAGAACCAAAATAAATACAGTCCCAAGACAAGACTACAACCCCAAATAAGTATAGATCCCAAATTAGACCCTAAATAAATACAGTCCCTAGACCAAACCCCAAAAATAATTCCAAATTTTACAAAAATCCACAAATCCCTACAGAGCCTAGACCATACTTGAAAAGCAGACACCTTAACCAGACCCCAAAATAAATACAGACCCGACTCAAACCCCAGAATGAATGCAGACCCCAAACCAAACCCTATAGTAAATACAGAACTCAAATTAGACTCTTAATAAAAACACTCCCCAGACCAAACCAAACCCTAAGGGTGTGTTCACGTGGCAGTGACAACATACTGGTCGGATTCTGTCTTAAGAATCCGGCCAGTATTTTGTCGTCTTTTGGATGGTTTTGCTGGATGGTTCTGCCCCCGGTTTGCGGATTCGCCCATCCCCCTCAACCATTCAAATGCACATCTTCCGCTCGAAAACCGGGCAGAAGAAAGAACATGTTCTAAGTTTTTAGGAACGGTGGTGGTGTAAAAAACTGTCCGGCAGAAAATTCGTTCAGTGTGGGCTGAACGAGTTTTGTTTTTAAGTCTATGTGGTTGACAGTCGGTTTCCAGACAGTTTTCAAATCCAAAAACCGTCTGAAAATCCAACCAGAAACTTTGCCGTGTGGACGGAGCCTAAGAAAATACAGACCCCAGATTAACCCCCAAAATAAATACAAGTTTTACCGAAGTCCACAGATCAGTATAGACCGTACTAGACCATACAGACCCCCTGACTCAGACTCTGGTATGAATGCAGACCTCAGACCAAACCCTATAATAAATATAAATCCCAACTTAGACTCCAAATTAAAACAGTCCCCAGACTAAACCCCCAAATAAATACAGTTTCTACAACAACCTACAAAGTCATGTAGAACCCGGATCAGACTGTAAAAGAGTTTTGCCACTTGACAAAGTCCCTTCTGAGGCCAGCCCGTAGTTTGCTATGAGTCGGCCTCATAAAATGGAGAGATGGCCGCACTTGTGCAGTTCTCCCCCATTTATGTCTATGAGAGGTCTGAGTAGAGCCAAGCACACTTGCTTGGCTATATTTGGAACTACCATTGAAACAAACGAGAAGAACTGTATAAGTCCAGCCATCTCCCCAGGTTGGGAGGCCAACTCATGGTAAACTATGAGCTGACCTCAGAAGGGACTTTGTCAAATGACAAAACCTCTTTAAAATAAATACAGGTCCTGTTTCGATCCCGAATACTCTGGAGGCACTGCTGCTCTTCATGATTCCCATGTCTGTTGATAAGTTCAAAAAAATCCCTTCTTAAGCACCTGCTTCAGGCCGCTAAAACTGTGATGCCACGTAAATGGAAATCAAATATCCCACCATCCTTAGACGAATGGTTCGCGGAAATTGGGTTTGTGAGGAGAATGGAGGAGTTAATCTCCCGAACTCCTGAACAATTAGATAAATTCAGTAGAACCTGGTATCATTGGTCACTCCAGAACTCCCCACTCTTTCTCTCAATTACTTCTTAGGCCTCGTTCACACGGCTTATTTTGCCGTGGATTTGCGCCATACTGCGCGCCAGATTTTCGCTGCAGTAAGGCGCCAAAACCTCGGAGTAATTAAGGTAATCCACTGCTCTCATAGAGAACAGTGGATTCCGTTGCTCCTCCCCGCTCGGCGAATCCGCCGCGGGGGGAGAAAGTGACATGCACATTATTTACGGCGCGGACGCGCCGTAAACAATGCATTGTCTATGGGGCCGGGGAGCGGCGCCCCGCCGCTCTCCGGCCCCGCCCCTTATTCACAGCGGATTTGTGAGCGCAATCCGGCTCACAAATCCGTTGGGAATAAGCCGTGTGAACACGGCCTTAAAGTGCTCGCTCTTAGAGGAGAGCGCTTTTCTTTTCCCCCTCCTTTTTTTTTTTTTTTTGTGGGTTTTGTCTTGTTTTATGTTTTGTATGGGTGTGTCGTGTGAGAGTTTAACTTGTCTGTCCCTATGTCATCTCCATCTTTTTCTTTAGTTACACAACATTGATTTATGGCCCTTCTACGCGCCCTAAGGCCTCGTTCACACGGCTTATTTCGCCGCGTATTTGCCGACGGATTGACGATCGTCAATCCGTCGGCAAATCCGTCCGAAATAAGTCACAGCCTATTTTCTATTGATTTCAATAGAAAATACGGCTCGTCGTTTCACACGACGCGTAGTTCCGTTCCGGATTGCCGCCGCGGATTGACGCCGGTAATCCGGACGGAAAAACAATTCACATGTCAATTATTTACGGACGGATTCACCACCTACAATGATTGGAGATGGTGAATCCGTCGGGAAATCAGTTACAAATACTTCCCACACTTAGTGGCACTTATTTGCAACTGATTTTCAACTGATTTCAGAACGTATTTACATCGGATTGCCGATCGTAAATACGTTCTGAAATAAGCCGTGTGAGCGAGGCCTAACCGTAGGGGCGCTTACAACTCCTTTTTCTTTCATTGTATTGGTCTTATATTGCATTTCATGTTAGGAGGGGCACCTCACCTTAACTGTTACAAGTACTCTACAACATGTGTCTCTATCTGTGGGTTTTGTTTTTTATATATATAATCGTTGTTATCCTAACAGCATCTTTGTTGCCTTTGTATTACTGAGGCTCTGTATTTGTACAAATTTATTGACCACTTATTTCTTTACTTTGTGTTATGCAACCACCTGACTACAGTCATGGCCAAAAGTTTTGAGAATGATACAAATGTTAATTTTTACAAAGTCTACTGCATCAGGTGTTATAATGGCAATTTGCATATACTCCAGAATGTTATAAAGAGTGATCAGCTTAACAGCAATTAATTGCACAGTCAATAGTTGCCTAGAAAATGAACTTTTTCCCCCAAAACACATTTCCACTTCATTGCAGGCCTGCCTTAAAAGGACCAGCTAACATCGTTTCAGTGATTGCTCCATTAACACAGGTGTGGGTGTTGATGAGGACAGGGCTGGAGATCAATCTGTCATGATTAAGTAAGAATCACACCACTGGACACTTTAAAAGGAGGGTGGTGCTTGGCATCATTGTTCTCTTCTGTTAACCATGGTTATCTCTATAGAAACACGTGCAGTCATCATTGCACTGCACAAAACTGGCCTAACAGGGAAGAGTATCGCAGCTAGAAAGATTGCACCTCAGTCAACAATCTATCGCATTCATCAAGGAATTCAAGGAGAGAGGTTCCATTGTTGCCAAAAAGGCTCCAGGGCGCCCAAGAAAGACCAGCAAGTGCCAGGACCGTCTCTTAAAAGTGTTTTAGCTTCTTTATCGGGCTACCAGCAGTGCAGAGCTTGCTCAGGAATGGCAGCAGGCAGGTGTGAGTGCATCTGCACGCACTGTGAGGCGGAGACTCATGGAGCAAGGCCTGGTGTCAAGGAGGGCAGCAAAGAAGCCTCTTCTCTCCAGAAACAAACATCCCGGACAGACTGAGATTCTGCCATAGGTACAGGGAGTGGACTGCTGAGGACTGGGGTTAAAGTCATTTTCTCTGATGAATTCTCTTTCCGACTGTTTGGAACATCTGGGAAAACAGCTTGTTCGGAGAAGACAAGGTGAGCGATACCACCAGTCTTGTCTCATGCCAACTGTAAAGCATCCAGAAACCATTCATGTGTGGAGTTGCTTCTCAGCCAAGGGAATCGGCTCTCTAACAGTCTTGCCTAAAAAAACACATCCATGAATAAAGAATGGTACCAGAATGTCCTCCAGAGCCACTTCTCCCAACCGTCCAAGAGCAGTTTGGTGATCAACAATGCCTTTTCCAGCATGATGGAGCACCTTGCCATAAAGCAAAGGTGATAACTAAAAAGGCTCAGGGAACAAAACATAGAGATTTTGGGTCCATGGCCTGGAAACTCCCCAGATCTTAATCCCATTGAGAACTTGTGGTCAATCATCAAGAGACGGGTGGACAAACAAAAACCAACAAATTGTGACAAAATGCAAGCATTGATTGTGCAAGAATGGACCGCTATCAGTCAGGATTTGGTCCAGAAGTTGATTTAGAGCATGCCAGGGAGAATTGCAGAGGTCCTGTAGAAGAAGGGTCAACACTGCAAATATTGACTTGCTGCATTAACTCATTCTAACTGTCAATAAAAGCTTTTGTTAATCATAATATTATTGCACTTGTATTTCTGTATGTGATAAAAACATCTGACAAACACACATAAAAACCAGAGGGCAACAGATCATGTGAAAATATAATATTTGTGTCATTCTCAAAACTTTTGGCCATGACCGTACTTGATTCCTTGATTTGTTCATTATTAAAAATTTTCTTGAATTTGGAAAAAAAAATAAAATAAATAAATACAGGTCCTGACCCTGAAATATAGAACATGTTCGTTCTTCCGCCTGGTTTTTCGGGCAGAACATGAACATGTCGGTGCCCAGGGGGAGGGCTTGAATCCTCAAACTGCGGACAAAAGCCGTCCCTCTGCATGCCAGGAACAGGCCAAATACGGTCGGGATTTCCTGATCGATATTTGTCCTTTGCCGTGTAAACGCAGCCTAATACTCTATTTAAAATCAATGTCGTCGTTCATTGACGCTGATTTCGCTTGAGTATTTTCAGCGTATACTGTCGGCGTCCACAAAGAAATTCTCGGACGCTGAGCACAGAATTCCGACGAGGAAACGACGCTGATTTGCCGCAGACATTTTGTCGTCTGAACATACCCTTAAGGAATGTTCACATGGCTTATACGGACGCTGATTTTTCAGCGCCCAAAACAGCATCAGCACCTCGCCTGAAACGCGCTTCTTCAGAAGAGGTTTTAGATGCATTTCTCTGCGAGTTTTTGACACGTTTTTGTACGAGGTTTTCAACACTTTTTTCATCCATACAAATTAATAGCCAGTGCAAAAACCGCACGGAGAAACTCGTCTAAAAACGTGCCAATGGTTTGGACAAGGTTTTGAAGTTCTCCATTGATTCCTATAGGGATTTTCAGCGCTGAAAACGCTTCAAGAATTCAAATGATGCTTCTTCTTCAGCGCCCAAAACAGCTTCCAAAGAAGCGCCTAAAACGCTCGTAAAAACCTCATTGTGTGTGACCTACAACACTGTTTTACATCGGAATTAAGGAAAATGAACTGAAGGCATTTTGGAGGCTTTTTTATGCTGTTTTGGGAGCTGAAACACCCCGAAAATAGCATCAAAATCAGTCGTGTGAACAAACCTTTACAAGCACCTGTGTCACCTGGACAGGTTTTTAGCCTCTCTAAGCAAGAATGTTCCCTAATTGAAGTGTTTGCTCTATTAAGTGCTTAAACCCTTCAGGCAGAGTCTGGGATTCCATGACATCTCGATACAATTCTTGTGCTACCGTACTGTCGAAATCAAACATAGATATTCCTGACTCTAACACAGTGTGGATGTGACAGAGTAATTTAGGACCTGTAAGGGGTTGTCCACCTCCCTTTTTTTAACGTGCGTCATGGTGCTGGATTAAAATGAAAAAAAAACAATACTCGCCTCTGAGCTGATGTCTGTTCCAGCGATGTGGCTCCTGGTTCTTTTCACCAGTGTCCTGTGGTCTCCTGGCTTTGGCCGAATGGAATGTCACTGCTACAACCTGTGATTGGTGCAGCAGTCACATGACATTGCCTGATGTCACCATTTGGGAACCAAGACAACAATAGTTGATTTTGCACATCCCAAAAACTTTTTTGAAAACAATGAGCACAGGTGCACCCTGGTGTGGCAGTAACATACATACACATTCCAGTACCAGCAGCACACTATTAACTAAAGAAATATCAAAGGGCACATACTAAGTTTTGAAAAAGCATTTCTGCTACTTAGGGTACATTGAAAATTTTTGAGGTTCTTAGTTCACATTTTTTTTAATCAAAACTGCTTAAGCCCACCTCCCATCAACAAGGGGACCTCAAATACAGGTGGGACCCTACACTAACGTTACCTCTCTTTTGGGGCCTGTTCAGACCTCCATACTTCAGAGAGTGAAGGCTCCAGCTACTAAGTACACTGCATTGATTTAAAAACCTGTGAAGGTGGGTGGAGTGCGAAAAACCAACAAGGAGGCAGCCACTCCCCCATACGGACAATCTAGACAACGATATTTCATTACATTTTTCATGTATCCTAAGTAGCAGAAATGCTTTTTCAAAAATTCCTATGTCCTTTTGATAGTTCTTTAGTTAATAGTGTTCTGCTGGTACTGGAATGTGTATGTATATTTCTGCCACACCAGTGTGCACCTATGCTCATTTTTTCAAGAAAGTTTTTTGGATGTGCAGACCAAATATTGTTGTCTAGATTGTCTATATGGGGGAGTGGCTGCCTCGTTGTCGGTTTTTCGCACTCCACCCACCTGCACAGGTTTTTAACTCAATGCAGTGTACCTAGTAGCTGGAGCCATCACTCACTGAAGTGTGGAGGTCTGAACAGACCCTAAAGAGAGGTAACGTTAGTGTAGGTTCCCACCTGTATTTGAGTTCTCCTTGTTGATGGGAGGTGGGCTTAAGCAGTTTTGATCAAAAATGTGAACTAAGAACCTCAAAAAAAATTTCATGTATCCTAAGTAGCAGAGATGCTTTTTCAAAAACTTCCCATGTGCCTTTTGATAGTTCTTTAGTTAAGAGTGTGCTGCTGGTACTGGAATACCATTTGGGAAGCAATCAGAGGCTTCAGCTGTGAAGTTCCATTTTGGAAGACAACAGAGGACCAGTGGAGAGCACCAGGAGCCGCATTGGTGGAATGAATGAGAGTTCAGAGCTGAGTATTGTTTTTTTTTATTTTGCCCCAGCAAATTAGAAAATAGTGGTGTATAACCCCTTTTAATTACGGAATAGCTGGGGGTTTGGGCTAATGGACCTCACTGAATTCCCTTTAAGTCTGTGGTTGGTTATTAGCAATTGCTCCAGGCTTTCGGTTTGTTAGCTAAAGCTGCCATGATATCTCATTGGTCACTTTCATTCTTTCCACTTTGACATCAAAATACAAAAAGGACAAAACAAAAGCAATTTTTCTTTTTCCAGATCTGATGATTTGAAAGATCAGAGTCCTGAGAGAAGCCTGTGATGCTGCAATGACTAAACAACTTGCCTAGGGGAACAGGGCGTCTGTGGAGGACAGATATCAGAGACAGGGGTTGGATATTTTATTAGATTACTATGGTAGTTCCACAAAACAGATTACAATGCTGCATTGTCCGACCTCAAGGGCAGCTACAGTTACACCAATCCCAAAATAACCCTTATATAACTTGTGACTGAAAGTAGCCACTTCAGCTCGTCGCGTCAAATTCCTGCCTCACTCCTTATACATCTATTATGATGATGCACACTCACAAATAGTGGCCTCACCCCAAAAAGTCCCAGGAAATTCGGTAAAGTGAAATTCCTCATTGTATCACAGATGTATGCCAGAAAAACGAATGGCAGATTACCAGGCTTTTATGAATTATCAGATGCCTGATTAATCCCTAAATCAGTTTTTTTAAGCACTGTCTTCCATTGTCTCCAGCATTGTTTAATTTTCGTTCATAGTTTCATAGTTTGTAAGGCTAAAAAAAGACAAGACGTCCATCCAGTTCAGCCTGTTGTGCTAATGTGTTGATCCAGAGGAAGGCAAAAAACCCCCAATGAGGTAGAAGCCAATTGTCCTCATTTTAGGGAAAAATTCCTTCCGACTCCAAATCTGGCTATCAGAAAAATCCCTGGATCAACGACCCCTCTCCAGAATCCTAGTCACTGTAACTTGTTATATTATTATGCTCCAGAAATGCATCCAAACCCCTTTGTGAACGCTGTTAGTGAATTCACCATGACAAGGTCCTCTGGCAGAGAGTTCCACAGTCTCACTGCTCTTACAGTAAAGAATCCCTTTCTATGTTTATGTAGAAACTTTCGTTCCTCAAGACGTAGAGGATGCCCCCTTGTTCTAGATACAGCCCTGTGTATAAATAAATCTTGGGAGAGATCTCTATATTGACCTTTGATGTATTTAAACATATTTATTATGTCCCCCCGAAGCCTTCTTTTCTCATGTGAGGGCTTTTTTTGGGGGGGGGGGGGGACAAGTTGTATTTTTTTATTGGGATAATTTTATGTACTATATAATAATTAAAATAAAACCCTTTAACACATTGTTTGCTTGACATCACCGTTATATAACCGCTTATAACTTATTTTATTTTCTGTCTATGGAGCTTAGTGATGGCACAGGTCACGGTGTCAGGTGCAGTTTTTATTGCTTTCATTTTGGAATACATGCGGCATTTTGATCACTTTTTATTCATTTTTTTTTTTTTCTGGGAGGCAGCAAGACCTTTTCTATGACATTCAACATGTGGGAGAAATCGCTTAATACTGTGTTCGATCTGACTTTTATGGATTTGGTGATAGCAGATTTGGTATTTTTATTACTAAGCTGCAGTATATTGCCTTTTTAACAACTTTCTATTACACCTTGCCAGGGCTGGGACAAGGTATTCTGCTGCCCTTGGCAAATCAGGCACAAAGTGCTCCCCAAATGGAAAATTCAGCCCACTCCATGCCTCCTTGCACCCCCTTTTTATGCCTAGGATGAAGTGGCGCCTTAGGCGGTTGCCTACCTTTGCCTACCCATCGTCCCAGCCCTGCACCTTGCCTCTGGCAGGGCATAATAGAAGCTTGGTCATGGCAGACCTGACAATATCTGAAACATCCTGTAATCACATCATGTGGGGTGGGCACCTTTATATAATGGTTGCACACTCAGCACAGTATTTAAGTGGGTAAATGTATTGCATCAGCATAATCTCCAAACTTGGTGGGTATCAGATGTATAACACAACTCCGTCCTGAGCCCACTCCTTACCCATGCCATGATTTATGTTGTTAAAGGGATGTCACTGTGTAGGTAAGGAATTCAATGGCTGTCAAATGTTTGCCCCTTTAATAACTACTGTTCTAATACATTTGGAGTATTCATAATGGGGGCAGCTTCCAGCAATTTTAGATTAAGCTTTTGGATATACTATTCTCAGGCCCATTACTGAGGGCTGGCAGCTGCCCGGTGCGCCCCTCTGCTTAGCGGGGTGCACCAAGCACTCATACTAACTATGTCCGGACAGTTGACATCTAACTCTGCACGGCTGTTTTAAAATGGTCGTGCAGAGTTCACAGCTGCACAATAACAGGGAAGAGACGGCTCTCCAGGGAGAAGGCATGGTTATTCTCGATCTTTGTCTATATAGCACTTAATGAGCACTGTATATACAGATTATCAGGAAGCCTTCAGGCTTCCTGCTTCTCGGCCCCGGCAGTCCTGTGATCGCTAAGGCTTGGTAACTGTGGAACTGCTAGGTCTTATCAGATCCAGATCAGCTCTGCAGCGACTCCGGTGTATGTACTTCCACTGTAATTGGGGCTAATATATCAGCCCCAGTTACATGGAAAATCAGTAAAATAAATTTTTTTTAACAAATGCCCCCAAAAGGTTTTTTTTTTGTTTTACATTATGGGGGGCACAATCTGTAAAATTACTAAATAAAACACAAAAACCACAACTTTAGCCCCACCTTCAATGACACTAAGGGCCATATGTATGAAAACTGTTTAGGTCTAAAACTCACTTTTTTGCCCATAGTAATCTATGGGCAAAAAAGTGAGTTTTAGACCTAAACAGTTTCCCTTACATATAAATGTGACAGAAAAGTGCAAAATTATAAAACTTATTTTAGCGCCTCTTTTTCTGGTATTAAATACATTTGATAAATGTGAAATGCAGACTATTTTTTTTACCTTTTTCCTAATATTATAAAAAAAAAAGAAAAAATTACATACAAAGCCTTACTTATCACGCCCAGAGTGTAATTTAACCCAGAAACAGGGCTGACTATTCTACATCAGAATGCAAGTGCATATGGAAATGCAGCAGAGCTGAGTGTGTTGTATGGCTTGATGTGTTGTGTTATCCCAATGCCAGATGCGGCCCTCTGGGGTATCCAGCACAGGCGGCATGAGAGTGTCATCAAGTCGCCTGCGTGGCATGATGACGTCACGTCGCTTGTGCAGTAAAAAGACGGACACCAGTGAGAACTTCAGAGCAGCAGGGGAGAAAGGTGAGTACTGTTATTTTTTTATTTTTAACTGGGGCCTAGACACCTGCCTACAAACTGAGGGCCTATACCAGCCTATGGGGGGGCTATCTGTGCCTATGGGGGACCTATATCTCTATACTGCCTAATGGGGACCTATTCCTGCCTATATTGCCTATGGGGGATCTATACCTGCCTATGGGGAACATTTTCCTGCTTATGGGGGACATATGCCTGCCTGTACTGCCTATGGAAGACCTATGCCTGCTTATGAGGGACCTATGCCTGCCTATACTGCCTATGAGGGACCTATGCCTCCCTATGGGGGACCTATTCCTGCCTATTGGGGACCAAATACCTGCCTACAAACTATGGGGACCTATACCTGCCTACAAACTATGGGGACCTAGATCTGCCTACAAACTATGGGGACCTGTACCTACCTACAAACTATAGGGGACATTTGCCTGCATACAGACTGGGAGCCCTATGTACCTATAACCTACTGGTGGGACATATGTACCTACCTTATTGGAGGCCATATAGGAACGATGGGTGACTCCCCATCCCCAAAAGCAGGCACCCGACTTTCTTATCATAGTTAAGTGGGTCACCAAGCTTTTTTTATATAGTTTCCCATTCTTGGTATATAAACAGCTCCAGTAGGTAGGTATATAGCCCCCTCCCCCGGTGGGTAGGTATATAGGTGTTGGAAAAGTGAGGATTCTAAAATATTTGTGTGTAAATTTCTGCAGGAGTGAGTTGTGGCCGGGAGAAGATATCATGATGGTCTGGTCCGGATGGAGAAGAATAAGGAAAGTGACTTAAATGTAACTGCACTGTAATCAGTTATGTGTCTGCAGATCCTGTGTACACTGCTATCTATTACTACATGGTCACTATATGAGGGTAATATACTTTCTGCAGAGCCTGTGGACACTGGTATCTACCACTATATGGTCACTATATGGTGGTAGTATAGAGCCTGTGTACACTGGTATCTACCACTGTATGGTGGAAATATACAGTCTGCAGAGCCTGAATACACTGGTATCTACAACTATCTGGTCACAGTATTGAGGTAATATACAGTATGCCGAGCCTGTGTACACTGGTATTTGCCACTATATGGTCACTGTATGGTGAAAATATTGGTAGTAGTGTAATGGTTTAAGATCAGGCACAGTTTGGCAGAATCTCCCAACTCTCCTGATGCTAAATAGGCTATTCAACGTCCAGGAAAGTGGGGTGATGCCAAACCCACCAATTAGCTTTCTTTTTGAGATTTTGGGGTGGCGCATGTCCCTCTTTTGCTCCCAAAATTTCTGTTCACCTTAAAATAACCCAACCTTATATCATCATGGGGGTCTAAAATGTTCCAATGGTAAGTGATCGGTTCCACCTCCAAAGTGGAGGATCCATCTCCAAGTCACCTACAACTAGGGTTGTCTTCTGTTGGACTTAAGGTTTTATCAGTGTGGGGGATCTGTGATTGATCTGACTGCTTAGCCAACTACCGATCACACTTCAAGCAGAACTGAAGTTATCCGGAGAGATACTCCTTTAAAGGGAATGTGTCATCAAAAAATGACTTATTGTTTAACTCACATTTTTATGTTAAATGCATTTTTAAGGAATTATTGGTTATGTTTTTTTCCAATTTTACATACCACTCAGTATTTTTTTAATAATTCTTGCGTCCTGCAGTTTTCACTTTGGCCACTAAGCCTAATAATTGTCTGACACTTCCTGCTCTGTAGAGGGAGCTTTTCAGTGTCTGCTCATTATCAGTAAAAGCAGGGTCAAGCTGAAAGGAGACGCCATTGTGTACAGATAACACAGAATCCACAAGAGGAGATGTCACAGCTCCTCCTCTCCCCTCCCTTCACAGTGAAAACTCTCCTATACAAGTCTATGGGACAGAAACTGTCTTAAGAATCCTATGGGCATGAAGCTGCTGTAAAGTATCTCTCTGACTGCTGTTAAAGCAGTGCAAGCAAGAATGTCTTCGCCACAATCATATATAGACGGCCGAATAGAGAAATCTACAATCAGGAAATAAATTTGACTGAGAGGAAAAGAATATGGATCAGGGGCTTGATTTAATAAGTAAAAAAAAAAATTGGCGTGTCAATTCTTTTCAAAACGGAGCTAAGCTGCGCTATTGAAACACGGAGCGTCGATCTCTCATGTGAACGCCGCTGCGTGTTCAGCATAGACAGCAGTGAGAATCTCACTGCTAATTGTTAGATCCGTGTTTGGAAACGACAGTGCGGACCCCAAGACGGATCCCTAAAGCGCTTGTAACATGGAGTGAAAACTCTGTGTGAACAACCCCTTAGGCTACAATTTATTTATAATTCAATAATTTGTTGCAATTTGGACCATACAAATGTCTGTATTTAGATGATTTTGTGCTAATTTGTTCATGAAAAATGACAAAAGTGTAAAGACATCGACGAATAAATGATAGATTTCTTATAAGTGTCCCTCTTTGACCATCCAAAAACTTGGGAGCAGTGCTTTGGGGTAGTAACATTACAGCCCTTTACAATCAAGTGACTCTCACCCCGGGGTCATTTACACTGAACTTGTACTTCTTCCCACAAACTACAATTGTTCTGCTACTGACACACTAGGGGTATCGTCAGATTAACCCTATGTTGCTGTATCAGGACTGGGATACTTAGGCTATGTTCACATGGCTTATTTCGGGGCGTATTTATGGACTCATTTACGTCCGCAAATACGTCCCGAAATACGTTTCAAATACGTGTCACAAAATGTGTCACGTATTTTGCATCGTAAATACATTCCCCATTCTTTATTATGGGGATTTACGTTGCAAAATACGCCTCAATAAGTGACAGGGGACTTAATTTTACGATCGTATTTACGGACGTATTTACGCCCGCAAATACGTCTCGAAAATACGCCTCGTGTGAATAACAAGGCGTATTTTACATTGGAAACAATGTTAATCTAATTGTTCATTATTTGAAACGTATTTCGGGACGTATTTGCGGACGTAACTATGTCCCGAAATAAGCTGTGTGAACATAGCCTTAGTTTATACTGCTGTAACCAATGTCAATAAGCTTTCCGTAAAGGACTGGACATAAGTATATTCAAAAATATAGCAAAAGCATTGTGATCAGACTGTAGAGACAGTGAACGATGTGTTATATCCACTTGTACAGAAGTCCATGACTCTGCAAAGAGCTGGGAGCTGCCAGTATATGATGTAGAAGAATATAGGAGAGGCTCTTACTCACCCACTGCCAGGTTTGGGCTTCTGTGGAGTTTCAGGTTGACCCTTCTTTCTTTGGGACAGTGTTGCCCCCATAGTGATGTCAAGGAGTCTTCCCAGCCTGGAAGTCTCTGGAGCTCTGCTGTAGTAGCTGGGAGCTGCAGTGAGGATGTCGCTGCATTGCAGGGAGGGTGAGCAGACGCTGCTGCAAGCTACAGCGATCCTCCAATGATAGGGCGTCCTGCCCTAACCTGCGAGCTTAACCCCTGCTGCACTTGCATAGCCTTCCTCAGGTGTCATTGTGGCCACTGTGTCCTTCACACTTATGAACCATCTCTAAGACTTTCTTGAAGTTGAAACAATTTAACTCCGCAAAGTTCTATCTGAGAATTCCTGAAAAACTCGAAGACCAGGGATGATCAGAAATAAAGGAGTATCCCCCTCTTAAAGGGGTTGTCTTACTACAGGGTTTGCTTTTAATATTAAAGATCTTGCAAAAACAAGTCACTTTGCAATATGTGTCCATTAACAGTGTCCTACCTATTCCTAGATATCCCCTCTTATATGGGCTGCAGCAGCTCCTCAGGTCGCTATAGCTACAGACCTGTTTGATCTCTCCTGATAGGCTGCCAGCACTGGTTGCTATAGCTACCGACCTGTTTGATCTCTCCTGATAGGCTGTCAGCGCTGGTTGCTATAGCTACAGACCTGGCTTCTACTGCAGCCTAGTGGAAGCCAGTAAACACGCCCCTGAATTCAAATGAAAACAGGACTGAGGTGAGATGAATCAATGTAGTGAGACAACCCTTTTAACCCCTTCCTGCCGCAGTGATTTTTTTGTCTGCGTCCCATTTGTTTTTCCTCCCCGTCTTTCAAGACCCATAACTTTTTTGTCTTTCCACCGACATCGATGTATGAGGGCTTGTTTTTTTCCCAGACAAGCTGTAATTTTTGATGAGCACATTTACTGTACCATGTGAGGTAATGAGAAACCCCCCAAAAATTCTGTGTGGATGAACCATGAATAAAAACAGCAATTGCACAGTTTTCTGCTTTTTGGAGGGTATTATTATTGGGGGGGGGGGGGGTTGTTGTGTGGTAGAGGTGACGCTCTTTTTATTCTGCAGGTTGGAACATTTTTGGTGATACCGGCAGCGCTAATTTCTGCAACTAATAACGTTTTAACTTTTCCACCAACGGATCTGAGGGAGGGCTTGTTTTTTCCGGGCTGAAGTCCGGGCTGTACCATTTTGCGGTGCACATGAAATTTTAATCAGTTTTTTTTGCAATTTTTTTTGGGGGGGATGTGACAAAAAACGCAATTAAGGCTTAGGTCTTTTTTTAATGGATTTTATTGTATGGGATAAATGTTATATTTTAATAGATTGGACGGTTATACCAATTCTGTGTAACTTTTCATTTATTTTTCTAATATAAGGGTTTTTTGTTAAACTTTTTTATGTTTTTAAAACTTTTTATATATTTTTAGTCCAGTTAGGGTACTGGACTATGGGGAGCACAATTCCCTGTATTACTATTGCAGATCAGCAGAAGACCCGAGAGGGGTGGGCAACTGTCTAGGGCGCCACTTCATCCCAGGCAGGATGGGGGCACAAGGAGGTGTAAGGTGGGCTGAATTTTACATTGGGGCAGCAATATGTGACTTATTTGCCTAGGGTACCAGAATGCCTTGTCCCAGTCCTGCAGAGCAGTTTACAATAACGGTTCTCCTATTACACCCTGCCTATGGGGACATGTACTGTTTCTTAATCCTTTACAAGCCGTGTCCACATTTACTGCAGCACTTAAAGGGGTTGTCTCACTACAAAGAATAGCTTTCAAAATGTAGGGAACACTATATGAAGACACTTTCCAAATATATTGCTTTGTTCATCTTTTTTTGAAAAGGAACTACAAGTGATTTTATCACCTTCTGAGGGCTTTCTAGTTTCCCAAGTGACCAACCTGTGTACTCCTTCTCCCCTGCTATTTGTTCTTTCTGATAGTAGGGAGTGACATCATCACACAGGTCTCAGCCAGCAGTGTGAGAGCTTGTGTGTTATCTGATCTTTCAGACAAAAGACTGTAATTACTCTACTGTTTAAATTAGCTCAGAAGCTTCTCCCGACCTCAGAGAAGGTAATTTAACTAATCTAGACTAATAAACATAATAAACAGAGAAATCTGAGTACACTGAGCTCATATGCTAATTACAGACAGCTTGACCTAGGAAGTGACAGAGCAAAGCAGCATTATTTCATTCATGCATCCTATGAAACTTTGAGATGAGACAACCACTTTAAAGGGTTCAGAGGCTGGGATAGGAGTTGCGATTGCCTGGTCCCGGCTGTAAAGAACAGCTGTCAGTGACTGAGTTCGCTCCATACGGCCTTACTGACATATGACGTAAATGTATGGCCTCTCTCAGTAAGGGGTTCAACATTTGTAGCACATCCACAGGACAGGCCAAAAATGGCTGACAGTTGCTGGTCTCACCTCTAGGTAGTAGTGGGCTCTTTCTGTAACTTCAATAGACTGCATTGGCAAACATGGCCATCGGTGCATTGAAATCCATGGAAACTGTGACAAGTGAATGAGGGTGACTGAAGCTCCATTCTCCTAATGGTGGAACCTATACCCATCAGAGGCTGAACCTGCACCACTTTAACCACTTGCTGACTGACTACAAACTGTAAACATCTGGGCCGTCTGCAGAGTGTGCAGCTGCAGAAATGGAGAGCTGTCAGGGCCAGCTGGGCTCTCCAGAGAGGAGGCAAGGATTATTATGGCTTGTCTCCACGACACAGGTTTTTGGTCGGATTTAGGCGATGTTCACAAAGCTTATCCACGGCGTAATTGCAGGGACAGATTTCTCTCACAATTACGCCGTGTGCCGTGCAGCGGGGGCGGGGCGAGTGGGCCGGCAGCTCGCCAGCCCCATAGACATTCATTGTTCCGGTGCGTATCCCACCGGGATAATTAATATGAGAACTGTGGATTACCCTAATGACTGGGAAGGATTTCAGCCGTATTTCGCACAGTATGGCGCGAAATACGGAGGAACTAAGTCCGTCCCAAAATAAGCCGTGTGAACATAGCCTTACAGACGGTTTTCGGGTTTGAAAGCCGTCTGTAAACCGACTGTCAACCATCCTGATAGACTTTAATAGAAAATCCATGCAACAGTCCACACTGCACAGATTTTCCGCAGGGCGGTTTTCTACACCGCCGGTGTTCCTAAAAACTTGTTCATTCTTCCGCCCAGTTTTCAGGCAAAACATGAACATGCGGGTGTGAAGGGGGACGACTGATTCCGCGAACTGCAGACAAAAGCCGTCCCTCTACGTGCCAAAAAAAAGACTAAATACCGGTCGGAAGATCTGACTGGTATTTTGTCTTTGCTGTGGGAATGCACCCTTGCTGTATACATGGTGGTTAAAGAGAACCTGTCATATAGGTTGTGCCCCCCTTGCTGAGGACAGAATAAGCTAGTGTCAGGCCTGCTGTTTCCAGCGCTGTGTCCCTTATTCTGTAAGATGCAGCAGTTTTAGAGCATTTACTGCTCAAATCTGCAGTTTTCAGCCTGAAAAGTCATGACAAGAGTAAGGGTAAGTTCACACGGCTTATTTTGGGGGCGCATTTCGCCACGTATTGCGAGCGTACTGCGCTTTAATAAGAGTGAAATGCGCCCCATAATTACGGTAATCCACAGTTCTCATAGAGAACTATGGATTACGCATCCTCTCCCCGGGCGTACAATACGGGGAGATAATTGATATGATAATTGACATTGAGTAATGCTTAATTGTCTATGGGGCCAGTATACTTCCGGTCCCCCAGGGCACGGGAGTACGCGCCGATCAGCGTGACTCCCGAAGACCCGGCGTAATTGCGGGGCGTACTGTACGCCCCGCAATTAAGCTGTGTGAACATAGCCTAAGTTTAATTAATGCCCCGCCCACCTGAGGCTAACCCTAGGCGGGGCTAACACCTGCTCATGAATAAGCAGAACTCATTTCTGACTGCAAACTGCCAGATTTGAGCATTAAAGGGGTTGTCTCACTGCATTGATTCATCTTACCTCAGTCCTGTGTTCTCGGTTTCACTTTGAATTCAAGGACGTGTTTACTGGCTTCCAGTAGGCTGCAGTAGAAGCCAGGCCTGTAGCTATAGCAACCAGTGCTGGCAGCCTATCATGAGAGACTGAACAGGTCTGTAGCTATAGCGACCTGAGGAGAGTGAATATCTCAGAATAGGTAGGACACTGTTAATGGATATATATTGCAAAGTGATTGTTTTTGCAAGATCTTAAACATAAAAAGCAGCGATCCTTGTAGTGAGACAACCCCTTTAAATACTCTGAAACTCCTGTATCTTATAGAATAAGGGGCACAGTGCTGGGAACAGCAGGTCTGACACTGGCTTGTGCTGCCCTCAGCAAGGGGGGAATAATCTATGTGACAGGTTCTCTTTAACCCCTTACCGCCGGAGCCAGTTTTGGCCTTCCTGACAGAGCCCTGGTTTTAAAATCTGATATGTGTCACTTTATGTGAGAATAACTTTTTGACACTTTTACCTATCCAAGTGATTTAGAGATTGTTTTCTCGTGACACATTGTGCTTTAAGTTAATACATTTTGGTCCAAAAAGTCCTTGTTTATTTGTGAAAAATATAAAAATATCATGAAAATTTGCAACAATTAGCAATTTTCAAAGTTCAAAAATGTCCCCGTGTAAGACAGATAGCTATTCCACTCAAAATAGTTTATAACTAGCATCTACCATATGTCTACTGTAGGTTGGCATCATTTTTTATTAGAAATTAACACTTTATTTACAATTATTTAATTTGTCCGATTACTTTTGAGCTCCTGAAATGAAGAGATTGTGTTTAAAAAATACAAAATAAAGAAAAAAGCAGCACCCACTGTTCAAAAAAAATTTCAGTGATCTAATCAACCAGATCAACACATGCGACGCACCAACCCCTCAATGGAGTCACTCTCAAGCTAGAAAATGACTCCATTGAAGCATCAAAACCCCGCGCGCATCGATCCCGGTGACCACATCACTGACTTCCTTTTTTTTTTTTTTCATTCAAAAAAAGGGTTTATTAGAGAAAGAACAAACAGACGATAAACATCGATATGCAGAAATGTTAATGGTAACAAGAAAACATAATGTGTTACAAGTATATCAGGCGTCATGGACGTCCTCAAGGTAAAAAAGAAAACCAGTGTCGTGTATAACAGCAGCATATTAGTTTTGCTACTAATTACTTATATTTAAACCGGTTAAGAGCAATTGCAATGATATAAATTTTATATAGTTTTTTATGTTTTGTTACTTTTACACAATAGAAGCGAGTTTTATAAAAAGTGGCGTTTTTATGTTGTTCTATTCTGACAGCCATAGCTTTTTAAATTTTTTGCATACGGAGCTGATTGTGGGCTTGTTTTTTACGAGATGAGTTGATGTTTTTATTAGTACCAGTACTGGGCACATGTGATGCTTTGATCACTTTTTATTAAGGTTTTTGTGAAACATGTTGTACAAAAAACAGCAATCCTGGTAGTGTTTTTTATTTTTTTTTTTTACAGCGGTCACTGTGCGGTATAAATGACATGCTAGTTTTACTCAGAAGGTTGGTACGATTACAGCGATACCAAATTTGTATATTTGTTTAATGTTTTACTGCATTTACAAAATAAAAAAACATTTATATGAAAATGAAAACACTTTTTTTCATCTCAGCAGTCTGAGAGCCATAACTTTTTGTATTTTTCTGTTTACATAGCTGTGTAAGGACTTTTTTTTTGAGGGATGAGTTGACGTTTTCAATGGTATCATTTTTGGGGGGACAAGACTTTATAATCGCTTTTAAATCCGTTTTTTGGAAGGCAGAGTGAAAAAAATACTAAAATCCAAGCAGTGTTTTTTATTTTTATTTTTAATAGCGTTCACCGTGCAGTATCTGTGACAAGTTAGTTTTACTCTGTGGGTTGAGACAATTACGGTGATACCCAATTTATATCGTTTTTTATTTGGAAGCACAATTTTTTTTTTTTTTTTTTTAAAAAAGTGTTTTTATTGTGTAAAACAATATTTATGCATCGCTATCTTTTAATAGCCAGAACTTTTTAATTTTTCCTTATACAGAGCTGTGTAAGGACTTTTTTTTGTCGGGATGAACTGACGTTTTAATTGGCATCACTTTGATGTTGATATGAGTTTTTGATGACTTTTTACTCCATTTTATGTGCTGCGGGATGAACAAAAATCGCAATTCTGTGACTGTTTTTTGGCATTTTTTTTTTACGTCGTTGACCATACAGGTTAATTAACATGACAGATTTATAGGGTGGGTCGTTACACATGCGGCGATACCAAATATGGGTACTTTATTTATTTTTGATCTTTTTTGGGGCGATTGGCGTTTGTAAAGGGGAAAAGGGCGGTGTATGTGTTATTTTATTTTTTGTGTTTGTGTTTTACTTTTTTACACTTTTTAAAAAACTTTTATACACTTATTTCACTTTTTCCCAGAGGGGAATTGCATGAACGATTGTCAGATCGTTCGTACAATAGGAGATCAGCACACAGCTTATAGCTGTATCCTGGTCTCCATGGCAACTGTCAGTCACGCTGCCCACAATGCATTGTGGGCATCGTGACGTCACCAGACAACCCGGATGCTCTCATTCAGCATCCGGGCTGTCTGGTAGGAGATTCAGTACCGGCGCTCAGCGCCATTACTGCGCTGGGATCACGGGCAGCAGGAGCTCACTCCGGCCGTGGGGGATGCGGCATGATGCCAGCGGTAATATACCACTGGTTTCATGCCGCGATCTTGCGCGCTCCGCCTGTTAGTGCGCAAGATCGCCTTGATGTACTCATACGGCAATTTGCGGGAACCCCTACCCGACATTGCCGTATGAGTACGGCAAATGTCGGTAAGGGGTTATTGAGTGACTTGTATACAGCTTAGCGGGGAGCCTTCAGGATTAGGGTATGTTCACATGGTGTATTTGTGGGCCATATTTTGTGGCATAATTGAGCTGCATTACACCCAAAGTACACCCCACAAATATGGTAATTCATAGCTCATTGAGAGCTAGGATTACCTGCTGTTTTCCCCTGCGTACAACACGTGCCAGGAGAAAGAAGTGACGTGTTATTGGGAGCGCTTCAGAAGTACGCACTGGCCAGGTGTATTGAAGCAACACGCTCTGAAATACGCTGTGTGAACATATCCATACTGCTTCTGTCCCTGGAAATCACTTCATGGGGGCTTGGTAACTGCGGAGCTGCGGTTTTAAAGGGGGCCCCGTTCCCGGCTGATCGGGGCATGATTTCAGCCGCTGCGTGCCTTTTTGCGTTTGGCAGTGCGGCTGGAATCCGCCCCAGCATTACGGAAATCCACAGTTCCATGGACTAGGTTCCGTCTCCTCTGCCGACTCGGCGAATCCCCCCGCGGGGGGGGAAAGTGAATGACATTATTTACGCCGTGTACGCGCCTTTTAAAAATCTTTGCCCATGGGGGTGAGCTCCCGGCCCCCCCCCCCGCCCCCGCTGCCGGCCCCGGGTAATTGGGGGTGAAATGTCCCCCGCAATTCGCCGGCAACACCGGTGAACTTTTTGCCTGGGGCTATGTTCACACCGGCTTTTTGGGGGTATTTACGGATATTTAGTGCAAATACGTCCCGAAATCGTTTCAAATTGTGTCAAAAAGTGGGTTTGCATTTCCGTCGTAAATACAATTCCCATCTTTACTAGGGGGATTTGTTCGAAATACGCCTCAAAAGTGACCGGGATTAATTTTAAAGACGTATTTACGGACGTTTTAAAACCCCGCAAATACGTCAGGGAAAATACGCTGTGTGAATGACGAGGCGTTTTTTACATTGGAATCAATGCAATCTAATTGTTCATTTTTTTTGAAACGTTTTTTCGGGACGATTTGCGGCGTAAATACGTCCGTTTTTTTCGCCCCGGGAAATTTGCCGTGTGAACTTCCTTGGGATGTACAACAAAGGTATTTTGTTTATAATTGCGCTGCAATTTCCCGAAGTCGCATGCAAATACAGTAAAAAATCAGCACTCTTGACTGCATATAAATGACTGTCACTTTTTGACTGGTTCACACTGGGGAAAGTGAATTTGGGGCCCGGCGCTTTTAGCATTGCATGGTCATATCTTGCTATAGCCATGTGAAAAATACCCAAGGCCCCGTTACATGGGTTATTCTGCCGCGGATTGGGGCCGTACTCGCGCCGGATTTGCGCTTCTAGGCGCCCAACCGCGGGGAGAATTACGGTATCCACTGTTCAAAGAGAAAAAGTGGAAACCGTCGTCCTCCCGCTCGGCAAATCCGCCACGGGGGGAGGGAAATGAATGCACATTTTTTCGGCGGGAAAAGCGCCGTAAAATGCATTGTCTAGGAGCCGGGGCGGGCCCCCGCGGCTCCCGGCCCGCCCCCGCCCGCCCCTTATTCCGGGATTTGTGCGTCAATACGGCTCACAAATCCTGGGAATAAGCGGTTTTAACCCCGGCTAACGACCCCAAACAGCTCCGCGGTCAGTGTGGAAAATGAATCTCCCTAAAGTGATGTTTTTGTTTACATGGCATGTTGAGGGTGGAGTACTTTCGTTTTTAGATGTGTTTTATCTTGTTTCGAACTAAAACACCCAAATGGATTAACAATGTGCAGTGTGATTACATTGCAAAAAAACACATCAGTGTTTTAGAAAGGGGATCGCCGATGAGTGTTTACTTGCATCTTTCGGATCCGCTCAAAGAACTGACGTCCATTCTTGTTCCTTTTTACGCAGCAGACGCCCTATTTAAACCTATAGGGTGCGATCCTGCTGCAGCCAAAACACATCCAAACATGCAGCTGCGTGTTGGATACGTGTTAGATGCGTTTGGGATGCGATTTACACAGCGCTTTTGACTGCGTTTTTCGGATCCAAAACGGCGAGTGAACATACCTCTACTAGGATAGTATATCAGCCCCAGTTACAGAGGATGCAGGCAATCAAAAAATGTAATGTAAAAATATCCCCAACAGTTTTTTTTGGGAATATATGGATGGCACAATATATATATATATATATATATATATATATATATATATATATATATAAATAAAGAATTGACCGGCCAGCCCAAGCCGCGACTTTTCTTCTCGCCCCTGATGACCTAAAATAATATAAAATAGTATAGTATCTCTGTAAAATGACGTAACAAAAAGGAAACTAATTAAAAACTTATCTAGTGGTGATTTTTGCAATTAAAATACATTGAACCCTGCTCAGAAGTCCTGGTCTGTAGTGCTTCATTATACAGGCAGTCCCCGATTTACACCGTTCCGACTTACAACTGTCCCCTAGTTACAAACGGAGACTTATGGGGCATGCTGGTACTTGCAGTTCCATGTTCCACAGCAGATAGTAGCTGTGGAACGACAAGTTCCAGCATGCCACAGCAGCACATGAGGTGAAATCTTCTTAACAGGGGCAAAGATAGCAAAATAAGTGTATAAACTCTTCCCTGTTCTATCCAAAACTAAAAAAAAAAACTTTTGTGCTGGAGTTAACTTTTATAAATGTACCTGTTCTGACTTACATACAAATTCAACTTAAGAACAAACCCACAGTCCCTCTCCCATTTGGAACCCGGGGACTGCATGTATATTTGGGGAATTGCAGATGATTTATATCCTGCATTTTATAGATATGAGAGAAGGTTTGGCCTCCTGAATATAGGGGATTGCGTTACTATTTCGTTACTGTGCTCGATCTGAGTTACAATTATTATTATATTTGATTTATTGACTTCACTTTGATGTAACATTGGGGTTGGATAGATCTTCTCGCCGCGGTTAGTGGTGGTTGGATCAATCTGACTTCATTGAGTATTCTTTCATTTCTGTATTTCCAGAAGTATGGTATGTACTTTGCCTTACATTCTGTGATATTGCAGAGCTTTCTGTATACTATTGCACTGCAAGAATTGTTACTTTATTTTTGAAAATCAAGTAAAAAGTCAAATAACAAATGTTAATGTACAGTTTAGAAAAAAATGAAGTCTTATGTATCACGGAAAACATTGAAAATATTATGTGAATAACTGAGCATTACAGTTGTCAAACCTGCTTGTACTGTACTGGTTTTATTCAAATAAAGGGTAATAAAAAATGAGACATTGTACAACTTTGTATTTTGATGCTGTACCATTTCCCTGATAATTGTTTGCTGTCAGCGAATGAGAACAATCTAGTTTATATTTAGGCACATAGCTAATCCAGCTCTCATTTTAGAGCCGGATTCAATTGTGTTCAATCTAGCTAAGGCTATGTTCACACGGGGTAATTTCGGCACACATTTCGCCACGTATTTGCGCTCTAATACAAGCGAGATGCGTGCCGAAATTACGGTAATCCATAGTGCGCCGCGGGAGTACGCTCGTACTAGCGCGAGCTCCCAAAACACACGATGTACTGCGGCGCGTACATCATGTGAACATACCCTAATGCTCTGTGAGCTCTGTACATCATCTGCAGCTGCACAAGGCTTTCTGCTACTTTGCCACAAAGTCCAGTATCAGTCCAGGCTGTTTCACTCACAGAGTATTGCCTAGACTGGATACAATTGTACAGTAAAGCCAGGTATACATCTGTGTTGGAGGTTCTGGGGGGTGAAGTGGCACCAGATTCATTACATGATGGAAACCAATGGCGGCTAATGGGCTTAGTTGTTGACACTGGAATCTTCCTGGTGTCTGTCATGGTGTGCTTCTTGTTTAGGGGGAAAAAGTAGATGCTGTCATTGTTATGTATTTAAAAGTAAAAATGCTTTTCCAATAATTCCTAGGTTCCTTTTGACTGTTTTTAGTGCAATGAGCGGAGAAAAGCCCTCCCGCTTCCCATTGATATGTTCATATTCCGTCCGAAAACCAGACGGAAGAATGTTCATGTTCAATCTTTTTCGGGCGGCCGGCGGGCGGAAAAACCGCCGGGCAGAAAACCCGTGCAGTGGGGACTGCTGCACGGGTTTTCCATAGAACACCATTGTGCTCGTTTACATCCGGTTTTTCCGACAGTCTACAAAACCGCAAACTGCCTGAAAAACTGTCCGAAAACCTTGCTGGGGACATGCCCTTAGGATAAGCATGTTCACAGGGCATAATTCGGGGGCGGGGTTTTGGCCCGATTGTACTGCAATATGCCCAAAATGCGCCACGCAATTATGGTAATTCATAGCTCTTATAAACTAGGAATTGGGGCCCATCTTCCCCGTTACAATATGACAATTTTGTAGCCGGGGAGAAAATAAGTCCCCCGGGGGGCCCCCACTTTACTTTAAAACACCTGGTGTATTTTTTGGGCCTCAGTAACGGTAATACGCCTTGTATCATCCCCCAAAGGCTTAGTGCACACTACTTTTGCCCATTTTCAAGCGGTAATTTTTTGACAACTCGAAATTCACATACAACATTAAAAAAAATGGACACTGTAACGTAAATGTCTTTGTTCAAATTGAAAAAGTGCAGCACCCCGTGTCCCCTTTTCCTTTTTAAAATTAAAACGAAAACTTTTTTGGAAATTGGAACAGGTCACTATCCAATGATTTGCACATGTCCCCACCTTATGAGTCAAATAAATTTTCTGCAATCGATTAACCAGAAAGGGGGTACTTCAAAGTAAGGGTTTTTACTAAAGCAAAAAAGAGATTTCGTGCTGCGATTTAAAACACGAGAATGTTACAGGAACAAACATATAATTCATAAAATGGATACATCACGATCCCCCTGCTCTTAAGATCAACTTTAACATTCCAAAAATCCAAATCAAGCATGGGGTAAAACCTCATGAGACGGGTCTTACCGTTTCGACTCAAAACAGCCTTTGATCTCAAATTCCTGTAAAACAAGGCTGTTTGGCTCAAAACGCTTAAAACCCTGTACAAGCGGTTTTTACCCCATGCTTTGTTTTGGATTATTGGAATAAATAAAGTTATTTTTGAGCAGCGGGATCGAAATGTATCCATTGTATAATTATATCACCACACAAGCCGGGGGAAACCGAGTTTTGGCTATTAAAAAAGGCCAAAGGTTCAACGGTTTTCAAGCCGTAAGCGGGATGGTTTCGCCCGCAATTACGGCTTGAATAAGGGGCGGGGGCGCTGCTCCCCGGGCTCCAAAACTAAAAAAGGGTCAACGGCGGTATTGAATTTGAAAGTATTAGTAAACTAAACAAAGGGGGAGTCAAAACATGGCATTTTTAATGAACATTTATTGCCCAAAAGCTGCTTGTTTTTAAGTTTTAAAAAAAAACCCAATCATTTTAAGGGAAAACCCCCTTTAAAGGGTGAGCCTATTTACATTACCTTTTTGTTTTATTGTTATCAAACGTTTTCATTTACGACGGCAAGCAGAGATCTTGAAAATGGTGAAGAACTGGAAACCAAAAGTCCATAAAAAGTCTGTAGAAAGTTTCTTTATACAATTATAAAACTTAATTTACTCTGCATAACACTAGAAACTGTGGAATCAGCCACATGCATTCCTTTCTATATCTTAGTTATGTCCCATGATGCATCTTTTCTACCCCCTATTTTGTAAATCTGTTACCTGACCCCACTGTAGGCCTTGGAATATACTTAGATGGGGGAAAGGGAAAATTTTGCTGGGGTTAATATGTACATAAAAAACATTAAATGTTTTCAGGTGAAAAATATGACCCTAGTCTACAGCACATTTTGCATTTAGCTTTTTCTTTGTTGCTTTATCCTTGTTTTACCTCTATGGTTGATTTTCATTTTTTATTAGGGGTTCAAAATGTTTTTTCCCTACTAGTGTTGGTCTTCAGGGGCACATTTTTTACCTCAATCCTGATTCGATTCGGTTTGGGCCCCAATTTAATTTCAGGACCCTTTGGCAAAAAAAAAAAATCAACCTTACCTAAGTTCAAACCTTAAGTTAGGGCTAAGGTTTTTAAATTTTACTTAGGGAAAGTTCACAGGGGATATTTTCCGGGGGCATTTTTTCCGCGTTTTTGCGTTTAAAAAGGGCACATGCGCGCCGAAATTACGGGAAAACCATAGTTCTCATAAAAACTAGGATAACGCCTCCCCTTTCCCCCCGCTATAATACGCCCCCTTGTGCCGGGGGAAAAATTTACATGCAATTATTGCGGGATAAGCATGTCAAAGGGGGGCTGCCCCCCCCCCCACGCCGCTGAGTACGCGCGTAATTAACCAAACTCTCAAAACACACAAAAGTCTCGACGGTACTGTACCCCGCAGTAAACAAAGTGTGAACATACCCTTACCCTTTTCCATGGCCCAGGGTTTTTGGCCTACCAAAACCAAAATCTCGGGCTGGGAATTAACAGTCCAGAGCCCTGCCGGACCTAGAGCGCTGGAGAAAGATAACTGAATGTTTCAAAACCTGCTAAAAATCCTAACCTTAATTTTGGGTTGGGGTTAGAGATCGAGAAAAAAATCTGTTTAAGGACTACTCGAACCTGAATTTTTTTTAACAAGTTTGGTCAAATGCTTATTGAACCGAAAATGGACAGATTCACTCAACATACTGACTACACTACATACTAAAATGCACAGGGGAAAGGCTTTTTTTTTTGATTCTTTTTTTTTATTGTAACAACATAGGGTTCCTATATCTCCTTGGGAAATGTTTAAAACCCACAGATAACATATTATAGCGCCCCAAAACTCTGACAAAACTTATGGCATAACCAATCATATATTTAACATGTTTTTAAAAAGGGGAACTGTATTCGTTTTTTTCGTTATTTCAGGGCATTTTTCCATTGGGCATATAGGCAGTTCATTGGGGCCCAAAAACATAGGGCCCCCCCGTTGGGAATACATGGACATTACTCTAAAACACTGGGGGGAGGAACTGGGCTTTTTGGTTGTTCACACCGGTTGATAAATAATAAGTTGCGCCACAATACCCGGGGTTTTTTTAAGCGCGCATGATCATCGTAATTCCAAAGTATGGGGGGGGCACCCGGCTGGCTCCATTGAAATGCATTGTCAACAGCACGCATTCGCCCCCAAGACTTCACTCACCACAAACGCCGCAATGACATAATTTCTCCCCCCCACAACAAACGTATCCGGATTGTACACGCGGGGGGACAATGCGTAATCCATAGCTCTCTATAAGAGCTAAGAATTACCGTAATTGCGGCGCACATTTTGGCGCCATTATTAGCGCATCAGGGTAATTGCGCACTATGGCGTAATTAGCTAGAAAATAAGCCCATTGACACTCTTAACACCAGTTGTGCAGGAGCCATTGGTTCCCTGCACTGCCAGTTAGTCTTACAGGCTGCCTACAAGACATCAGCGAGGTGTCCCGACGAAGGGGGCGTGATGATATTGGTGAGCTTGATGGTGGTTACAGGCACGGCCGGGTGTGACGCCAAGTGTTTGGGCAGGGCCCACTGCATTACTATGACCGGGGCCCCATAGACGGCTCTGGTTATATTCACTACGTAATTGAAATCCCTATTAAATCTAGAAGCCCCACAACTATAGCGGCCAATTGGACAACCATGCCTTTTTCATTTTCTGCATGCTTATCCTTTCTAGCTGGATTGGAGTGCAGTACACAGCACTCCCAGCTATGCATAGGACTGTATACAAAGCAATCTTAGCGCCAAGTACTATTTGTAGTATTTACTATGTGTATAGGCCAATCCCCCCCAAACCCCCACCCAAACCCCCTTTAACAAATAAGCAAGTAAAATAAAAAAACACACCAGCCATATGAAAAAACACTGTTAGTCCTTTTAATTTAAGGTTCCATTATTCAACTAAATAGGAGGGGAAAAGGGCCCCTGGGTGTATCAGTGGGGAAGATAAAAATTGGAGGGTTTTGGGTTTCTAAAAAAACCCCCAGCCCTTTTTTCCCCTCTCCGACCTCTTTAAGGCTGGGTGGGACTTTCCCTAATGTAACGTTTTTAAAAAGTTTGCCTAGACAAAGCCCAAAAGTGCACTGTTTGGGGGGCATATTTTTTCTATTTTTTTTTTACTAGCTTTCCTAATGGCTTTCACCTGTTTTTTCCTTTCCCATTATGATTTTGGGAGTTTTTTTTAAATATTTTATAACGATACAAAAGAAAACATTTACAACATGGGCACAAACACTAGGATCCGTTTTCCATTGACAGACATTGTAAAAAAAACGGATACTGCAACATATTCGTTTTCTTTTTTAAACTTGAAAAAACCGCCGCGCCCGGGGTCCTTTCCATCTTTGAAATTTTAAACCCTATTTGACGGAAAGTTTTAAAAACGGGCAAAATGTTTTAAAGCACTTTGCCCATCTTCCCCCTAAAGGAGTCAATAACACGTTAATGCATCGTAATCCATTCCGTCCGAACCCTCATCATCCTTCAAAAAAAACGCAGTGTCCCCTCCCGGGAAACCTATTTTTGGGGAAAACTAATTTTCAAAATTTTTGTATGGGGGGAAGGGGGCAAAAAAATTTTGGGGATATTCCAAATTTCCCCTTCCCTTTCCCCTTCTGGGCCGGTACCCATTTTTCCCCAAAACGGTTAATTTGCCCCCTTTTTGGGGGGGGGGCAGGGGGGGATGTCCCCTAACCATTTTACCATAGGAGAAATGGCCAAAATTCCATTCCCCAAAAAAATTATGTTTTAAAATGGGAACCCGGGTTTCACCCGTAATTGGCGCACTCTGGCGTGTAATTACGGACTGAATTATGTCCCAGAATAAGCCGTGTGAACATGGCCTTACAGGAGGAGATGCCTGCAGGTTGGTGGTTCTGTTGCCTCTCTGAACATACATTCCCTCTCACATGGATAATAGAACACTACAAAAGGATTTTGGAAAGTTGAAGGTTTGGGCGAATAATGGCAAATAAAGTTTAATGTGGATAAAGTGTAAAGTCGTGTATGTGGGCTGAAGGAACAATATTTACAAATATGTACCTAATAGTGTAACACTGGGTAAAACTACAATAGAAAAAATGGGAGGAAATTCCAGCGTCTTTTTAAAAAACAAAATTCTTACTTTGTCTTCACAGTACATGATTCAAGATCCACAACAGAGTAAAACCGCCACTGCGTTTCAGGCCTCACGGGCCCTTCCTCATGGCATGGCGTTAGACATACAAACACAGTTTTTATATAGATACAAGTATCTATATACATGTTAAAAAACCATGTGATCTTAAATGTATTAAACATGTGATCGCATACGTTCTAAAATGGAGCACAGACACAAATTAGACAGCATTAATATAAACAATTTAATACCTTTTTAGTAGTATAATACTAGATCTGTTCTTTTGTCAAGCCCCAAAGGTTGGTATGTTTTGAGGAGGAAGATCCAGAAAGCCTCGCGTGTGCGAAGCTTCCGGAGGCCGTGAGGCCTGAAACGCGTTGGAGGTTTTACTCTGTTATGGATCTTGAATCATGTACTGTGAAGACAAATAAAGTAAGACTTTTGGTTTTCAAAAAGACGCTGGAATTTCCTCCCATTTTTTCTATTGCAATTTTTGTGACATGCACATCCGTGCGTCTGCGGCTGGTGAGCTGGTAAAACTTTTCCTTCTCCTTGCACAATTTATCTACTGGGTAAAACTACAGCCGTATTGGTTGACAGTAAGGGAATGTTCACACGGCGTGTTGGATCCGATTTTGGATCCGTGTTTCGAACCCTAAACGGACCCAAACCCGTATCTAAGAATGTGCAGTGTGATTTACATTGCTTTCAATGTATAATTAAAGCACAAAAATGCTGACAAGGAAATGTCAGTCTGTAAACTCCTACACTTAACAACAGCTCAACAACAATTAGGAGAAAGTTTATCTAAAATATAACATTTATTTCTATAAGATTAAAAAATCTCTATAGAGCAAACAATGACCCAAAACATATAATCAAAAGTGCACATAAAACGGTAGGTATATTTGGTATTGGAACAATATCACTGTCCCTATTACAATCCTACATATCTACCATAGGTCCCTACCTAGCAAAAATAGGGCACCCACTCCAATAAAGAGCGACCCTGTACAGGAACCTAGCTCTACTATGCAAAGCCCCTATTGTACCCTATACTGGTGAGTACAATACAAAATCTCAGTTAACAATAATGTCCCAACATGTTTCTACCTTACTTGTGGCGTCATCAGGTGACTGAAAATAGCCAGTAACTGAGAATAAAGCTCGGTTACTGTTATACGAGGCCAAAGAACCAAGACATCTAGGAGCATATGGCTCCGATATCACGGAGGGCTATGGTGCGGCGTAATTGCATCGCGTACAGTACGGCTGCAATTAGGCCGGGTGATTTGGAAGTCGCGCTGATCAGCGCACTCTCGCGGCGATCGTATTGTACGAGCGGGGAGAGGAGGCGTAATCCATAGTTCTCTATGAGAATTTTGGATTACCGTAATTTCGGCGCGCATCTCGCCCATATTAGAGCACAAATACGACGCGAAATGCGCGCCGAAATGTGGCTGTGTGAACATACCCTAACCATGACATGGGGGCATCCTCTACATCTAGAACAAAGAAGGTTTCACCATCATCACAGACGAGGATTCCTTACTGTAAGAGCGGTGACACTATGGAGCTCACTACCACAAGAGGTTGTGACCAAGTTCAAGAAGTGTTTAGATGCCTTTCTTGTGAAATATAATATTAGAGGTTATGGGGAGGAGATTCTGGAGATAGGATTCAGATGTAGATGCTGTATTTGGAGTCAAAAAGGAATTTTTCCTCTTGTATGGAACAATTGCCATTCGCCCATAGGGGGTTTTGCCTTCTCAAGGATCAACACTGTAGAGTTGTAGGTTGGACCTGATGTCTTTTTCCAACCTAATCTTCTAGGTTACTATGTGATCTTTATATGTACACATTGCTTTCTTATTTGTTCACATCCAAAGTGAAAGAAACATTTCTGCTGGCCCCAGTTGAGAAGGAACTTTCTATGTTCACATGTTGGAATTGCATATTGTCAATTTAACATGTATTTTACTACAAGATCCAGACCGGCAATCCCAAGGGGCATTTTTGTTCTGGACATGCAGTTGAGGTACTGTGGATCTGCACAAGAACTGACCCCATTCAATTCTTTTCTGTGTGAAATTCATGGGTATAAGTAGCCCGAAATCTGGGGTATGTTCACACATGACTTTATATCTAACGTATATCACTGCAGCAGGAATGTGAGACTGACCCTCAGATTTCTGCCCCAGATTTGCAGTTTGCTGTGTCTGGGTCTCCATGTGGATTTACCTCCATTTTGGCTAATCCTTGACTTTTCATGTGGAACACACATTTTGTTTTTTATTTCTGGTTACGCAAGAAGCTGTATAGAAATTTACTATTGTGTATTAATAGGATTGCGGAAATCAGGTGCTTAGCAGGGAGTGACTCGTGGTTGGACAGCAACTTGAAGCAATCAGAGAGAAAGAGCAGGGAGAGGTGGTCGGTGACCTGGAGAAATTTGTGTACAGTTGTAGTAGATAAAATCCTCTTTATCTCCTGAACAAAGCAAATTCAGAACAGCAATGTATTTGGTAAAAGTTTTCATTTATTTCCCCCTACATAAAATACACATAAAATAGTAACAGTCAAAATGTAAATTTGCTAGACAGTCTCCTGTGCACAACAGGCCCTGAGTGTTATCAGTTGCACAGGAGCTTGTTTATTTAAGTTAATGAAAAGTTTTAACCCTTTACAGCTCTGTAGCTTTGTACACTACAGATTGTAAACCTCCTGCACTCATATCACAGTAACAGGTCAGCTAGGAACACAGAGCTGATATGCAAATCACTGCTGTAGATCCACCCACAGCCTGACCAGTGAGTCTGAAGCTGCCTGTGAAACAGCATGGTTAGACAACTCCTTCATGTTATGCTTGCCTTATGAGGTTTGTTACAGAAGAAAATTCTCTTATATGATGGATAATTGTGAGTTTAAAACTAAGGCCTGGTTCACAACATCGTTGGAGATTCCATTAGGAAACTCTGTTTCAAATTCCATCAGGAGTTATGTAAAAATTGTGCATCATGAAAATACAATGGGCCTCAATGTACAGTCCATCGAGCGCCCTTGGTATTCATTGTAAAACTAGTCCAGTTCTACCTCTGCAACGGAGGTTCTGAAGGGCGCCTCTGACGCCGATGTGAACCAGGTCCAAAATATAACTGGATTCCCTGTATTTTCAAACTGAGTCTCCTTTAACTCCTTAACGACCGCCCACCATCTTTTGACGTTGTCTGGTGCGGGTCGTTCGTCTACAGCGACATCTTTTGGCGTCGCTGCAGACATTGGAGTTTACGGCTCCGGGCGCCACAGCAGTGCTGGGTATGGTGCTGTACTACACAGCCCTGATCCCAGCACAGCTCCTGCAAGCACCGGGGAGTGGGGAAACTCTGCTCCCCGCTGTTTTAACCCTTTGATTGCTGCAGTTCATCACCGCAGCGCAATCAAAGGGTTTCCCTGCTCTGTCGGGTGATCGGGAGAACCCGGTGACCCGACAGAGTCCGGGGAACGGCTGCACAGTCATCGATGAGGACCTAGAGTAGCCCCAGGGCTGTTTGTGTAAGAAGCCAGCGATCAGGGCAGACTGTCCTGATCACTGCCTGTGTCAGACTGACACCGATTATAATGTATTAGCATATATGAATATGCTAATGCATTACCAAGTGTTAAAAAAAAGAAAAGTAAAACAGTTCTCCCTTCAGGGGATTTTAAAAAAAAGTAAAAAACATAAAAAGTGTAAAAAAAAAAAAATTATAAAAAATAATTGTGCATACATTACACACACAAGAAAACCCTACTCATATTAGGTATCCACAAGACCGTAATAACCTGTAAAATTAATTTAACAAGTTATTAACCCCTTAACGACCTTGGGCGTATGAGTATGTCCCAGGGCCGCTAAGGGGCTTTGCAGGGGGATCGCGCCGCGACCCCCCCCCCCCCACACTGCACAACACCCGGCAGTAACAGCGCCGGCGGGTGGCTCCGCCCGCTGGCGCTGTTTAACCCATCAGACACCGCGGCAAAGATGGCCGCGGCGTCTGAATGAATGACGATCGGTGCCGCACACCAATCGTTACGGTTATCGGCATCAGCGCAGCTATGCTGCGCCGATCCGATGACCGGGCATGGTGGTGGGGAGCCTTGTGAAGGCTCCCGTCACTCACACTGGTCGGATTGCCCCACTTCCGTCCACAGACAGGAAGTGGGGAAACCGCCATCTTTGTACACCCTAATGCATTGCCTATGCAATGCAGTAGGTTGTATTAACAATCGCGCGCCCTAGTGGTCAAGTACCATAGGTGACCTCAATGTTACAGTAAAAAAAAAAAAAAAAAGTTTTAAAGTACAAAAAAAAAAAAGTATTAAAAGTTCAAATCACCTCCCTTTCCCCATTTTACACATAAAATCATTAAAATAATAAAAAAGTTACACATATTTGGTATCGCCGCGTCCGAAAAAGTCAGATCTATAAAAATATAACATCATTTATCCCGTACGCTGAACGCTGAACACCGTAGAAGAAAAAAAATTCCAAACGCCAAAATTGCGTTTTTTGGTCATTTTATGTCACTCAAAAAATGGAATAAAAATGATCAAAAAAGTCGCATGCATTCGAAACTGCTAGCGATAAAAAGTACACTTCAGCCGCAAAAAATGCCCCTCACTGACGTCTGTAGGTGTTAGTACAAAAAAGTTATTGGTTGCACAAAATGGCGCCGTGGCGCAAATTTAAAAAAATAGAAAATGTTTGGAATTTTTTTACGGTACCAAAACATAACGGAAACCCTACATGTTTGGTATTGCCGGATGCGTAACAACATGTAGAATACAGATAACACATTATATTTATCGAATATTGAACGCCGTAAAAGCAAAACCCCCGCAAACATGGCGAAAATAAAAAATTTTTCACAATTTGTCCCACTTGGAATTTTTTTGCGGTTTCCAAGTATATTCTATAGTATAGTGAATGACACCATTAGAAAGTAAATCTTGTCCCGCAAAATAAAAGCCCTCATGTGTCTATGTAGGTGGAAAAATAAAAAAGTTATGGCTTTCAGAAGGCGAGGAGGGAAAAACGAACGTGTCACCAAAAAAAAAAACCTGGTCCTTAAGGGGTTAAGTGTGAAATGTGCATGGTGTAAAAAAATAAAAAAAAATTCTTCAATTATTTATAAGTGAATTTAAACTACTCCTCCATAAAATACAACTCGTCTCGTATAAACCGAGGCCTCATACAACTGCATCATTGAAAAAATAAAAAAGTTATAACTGTTGAAATGCAAGGAGGCAAAAACGAAAAAAAAATTTCTGGTCATTAACTACTTTTCAGGCGTTCGGCTCAAGGGGTTAATAGAGTTGTACACAGGAGCACTAAAGTGTCTAAGTAGCACAATCTTCACATGCATTGTAAGTAAAGGGAGTAACTTTAAGCTCCTGGGTGCTAATACAAAATCTGTAAAAGACCATCGCCCCACCCACCTACCATATACCATACCTCCTAACCTTTAGGCTATGTTCACACGGCTTAACTGCGGGACGTAATTGCGGGGCTGGGGGCGGGTGCGTGGGCGGGGGGCTGGCACCTCGCCGGCCCATAGATTCTTATCAGGGGCGTATATACGCGCGGTAATCACATGTCATTTAAACTCCCCCCCGCGCCGATTGTGCGAGCGGGAGAGGAGACGTAATCCATAGATCTCTATGAGAACTGTGCATTACCGTAATGACTGGGACGATTTCAGCCCGTAATTTGCGCACTCCGGCGCGTAATTACGGGCTGAAATACAGCCCATTTTAAGCCGTGTGAACATGGCCTTAGAGATTGTAAAGAGGGTCACAACAGGCCACACCTCTAACCACACCCAAACACATAATGCCAGCTTTTTAGACAGCAAAAAAGGGACACATTTTCATGATCACATTGTATCCAATGATGAAATATAATAAGTTGTTCTGTAATATACAGCGAGGAAGCAATCAGATACTTTTTAAAGCAAGATAGTCAGTTTATTGATGCAATCTGTTTCTCAATGAAAATGATGTATTTGGCATGTTCACACGCTTAAAATGGGCCTTATTTCGGTCCGTAATTTCGCGCCGAATGTGCGCCTATTACGGGCCGAAAACGGCCCATTCATTTACGGTAATGTCAGTTCTTTCATAGAGAACTATGGATTACGTCTCCTCTCCCGCCCGAATCCGTCCGGGCGTGGAGATAATTCACCTGTCACTTTCTAGCGCGTATACTGCCGCTGCGTGATAGTCAATGGCCGCGAAGTGGCCCCCTGTTACTCCCCGCTCCCGCGCCGCGTCCACGACGTAATTGCGGGGCGTAATTACGTCCCGCAATTAAGCCGTGTGAACATAGCCTTATAGAGCAAAGAGGGACAAGGGTTAAAAATAGGGACTGTCCCTCCAAAATCATGACACTTGGGAGATAAGCATGCACCATTAATAGCACTGGCATTTCCTTACGTGGAAGACGGCCCTTGAACCGCTTAAGCTTCATGGTGGAGGCTGTTGGTACTCCTGAATCTTTATAGCTCATAGTTGCCAACCCTCCCAGAATGTCCAGCGGACTCCCAAAAAAAGGAGGGAATTGCTGGGCTCCTGTAAGAGGCAGCAAATTTCCTCTATGTTGGTAAAAACCGCTAATAAAACTATTAGCGGTTTATTGATCTTGTCCATTGATGACGAGATACACCACACAGTGTTACTGAAGGTCTGTGTTTTACACTCTGATGCACTGGACATGCCACTCTCTATCTGTGGTTTAGCATGGATGGATTTATTGCATGCACAACCTTTCCAGATGGAGTAGTGCCATAGAGGGTAATAGTCTGATGCCTCCATGTTAATTGAGCATTGAAGTGGTATTCCCATCTCATAGGTCTTTTGGCGTCGGGCATTTCAGGTCGTTCGTCTGCTGTGACGTCGCAGCAGACGTGGGGGTTTGCAGCTCCCAGCGCTGCAGCAGCGCTGAGATCAGAGCTGTACTTCACAGCCCTGTTTTATATAAGATAGCCCTTCCTTTCTCTGTAACTGATTATACACCGCGCGGTTCAAATGTATGGGACCTCCATTCCCGCAGATATAGATGTAGAACCGGCAATATAGTAAAACGTAGCAAACTTTAATAGCTTCGATTAAAAAGAGTAAGACATTAGTCCATACTTTTACAGAGTGTCCATATTCATGTAAATAGAAAATATACTCAGTATTTAGTTGCGGCGTGCACGCCGTTCAATTCAGTCCATGGCGCCGCTCATCTGGCAAGTGAGCATGGAGACGCCGACATCCGAGCTGGACAGGTGAACTTGCGGACGTTTCGGGGATAGCTCCTCCCCGTCCTCAAGCGCACAGCTCACAGGCACAGGTCACTCTTAAATAGACGAGTTAAAAACCAATAAACATGCAACAAGTCATCATTACTGTTATTTAAAGGAAGACCCTCAAATTAAGGTTTTCATTTAACCCCTTTGGAGTCAATGACTCCAAAGTGACTACCCAATACGCCTCGCGTCTAAGTAGTTTTGTAGTTATTTGGATAGGGTCTTCACAGTTAACCTTTTCAAGTATATAGCACCGCAATTCCGACAACCCGTGTCCCATGGTTGCAAAATGGCGTGCTACCGATGTTTCACCGAATGTTTTTTTATTTTCATCGTTAGGTGGTTGTACTTGTTGTACTTGCTTTTTAAACGCTCGGGTAGTGGAACGGTGTTCATTAAGTCTGACTCTAACTGCTCTAGCTGTCTGGCCCACATACACTTGCCCACACGGGCACTTAAGCATGTAAACAACGCCAGAACTATCGCACGTGTGGAATTCCCTGGTCTTAATAGCATGCCCTTTAGTTGGATGACAAATCTGTTCCCCCTTGATAATGGACGAACAGTTCTGGCATCGTAGGCAGGCAAAAGTACCAGATCTTGTACTGCTGAAGGTCGGCTGTGTCCTAATCTTTTTGGTTTTGAGGTCGGAAGAAACGAATTGTTTCCCTATAGTTCTACCTTTTTGGTATACCCACCGAGGTGGGCTCCTAAATAAGTGGCCATATTTAATGTCACTCCGTAAGACGTTCCAATACTTTAGTATTGTTTGTCTAATTAATCCTGCATGGCCATCATACACAGATGTATACAGAAATCGCTGGTCTTTTTGTTTGGGTTTGGTTTCTAATAAGTTATCCCTATTTAGTGTAGAGACCTCCATGCCTAACCGTCTTATTTCCCCTTCGCTGTATCCTCTATCTACAAATTTTTTGATAATGTTCTCCATACTAACCAAATAGCTAGCATCGTCCGAGCAAATCCGACATGCTCTAATGAATTGCGATTTAGCTATGCCTTTAAAGGTATGTGGGGCATGTTGGCTAGTGCGTAGCAAGATATTGTTGCGATCAGTAGTTTTAGAATATAAGGAAGTATGGAGTACAGTACCTTGTTTCTCGACCCATACATCCAAATAGGATATTACCTTTGGATCCTTGGTAAGGGTAAATTGGACAAGGGGATGAATACCGTTCAGATATGCGACGAACTCCTCCAGCCGAGGTTCAGAACCTGACCACAGCAGGAAGATATCGTCCACGTATCTGTACCATGTAACGATAATGTCGCCAAATTCTGACTGAAATACTGATTAATTCTCAAAGTGTCTCATATACACATTGGCGTAACTTGGGGCTGGAGGAGTTCGTCGCGTATCTGAACGGTATTCATCCCCTTATCCAATTTACCCTTACCAAGGATCCAAAGGTAATATCCTATTACTCCATACTTCCTTATATTCTAAAACTACTGATCGCAACAATATCTTGCTACGCACTAGCCAACATGCCCCACATACCTTTAAAGGCATAGCTAAATCGCAATTCATTAGAGCACGTCAGATTTGCTCGGACGATGCTAGCTATTTGGTTAGTATGGAGAACATTATCAAAAAATTTGTAGATAGAGGATACAGCGAAGGGGAAATAAGACGGTTAGGCATGGAGGTCTCTACACTAAATAGGGATAACTTATTAGAAACCAAACCCAAACAACAAAAAGACCAGCGATTTTTGTATACATCTGTGTACGATGGTCATGCAGGATTAATTAGACAAACAATACTAAAGTATTGGAACGTCTTACGGAGTGACATTAAATATGGCCACTTATTTAGGAGCCCACCTCGGTGGGTATACCAAAAAGGTAGAACTATAGGGAAACAATTCGTTTCTTCCGACCTCAAAACCAAAAAGATTAGGACACAGCCGACCTTCAGCAGTACAAGATCTGGTACTTTTGCCTGCCTACGATGCCAGAACTGTTCGTCCATTATCAAGGGGGAACAGATTTGTCATCCAACTAAAGGGCATGCTATTAAGACCAGGGAATTCCACACGTGCGATAGTTCTGGCGTTGTTTACATGCTTAAGTGCCCGTGTGGGCAAGTGTATGTGGGCCAGACAGCTAGAGCAGTTAGAGTCAGACTAAATGAACACCGTTCCACTACCCGAGCGTTTAAAAAGCAAGTACAACAAGTACAACCACCTAACGATGAAAATAAAAAAACATTCGGTGAAACATCGGTAGCACGCCATTTTGCAACCATGGGACACGGGTTGTCGGAATTGCGGTGGTGTATACTTGAAAAGGTTAACTGTGAAGATCCTATCCAAATAATTACAAAACTACTTAGACGTGAGGCGTATTGGATAGTCACTTTGGAGTCATTGACTCCAAAGGGGTTAAATGAAAACCTTAATTTGAGGGTCTTCCTTTAAATAACAGTAATGAGGACTTGTTGCATGTTTATTGGTTTTTAACTCGTCTATTTAAGAGTGACCTGTGCCTGTGAGCTGTGCGCTTGAGGAAGGGGAGGAGCTATCCCCGAAACGTCCGCAAGTTCACCTGTCCAGCTCGGATGTCGGCGTCTCCATGCTCACTTGCCAGATGAGCGGCGCCATGGACTGAATTGAACGGCGTGCCACGCCGCAACTAAATACTGAGTATATTTTCTATTTACATGAATATGGACACTCTGTAAAAGTACGGACTAATGTCCTACTCTTTTTAATCGAAGCTGTTAAAGTTTGCTACGTTTTACTACATTGCCGGTTCTACATCTATATCCGCTTCACAGCCCTGTTCCCAGCGCAGCCTCTGCAAGTGCTGGGGAAACCTCCACTCCTTGGCTCTCAACTCATTGATTGTCGTGGTCAGTGACTGCAGCATAATCAAAGGGCTTTCCCCTGCTCTGTCGGGTGATCGGGACTCCCGGTGACCCGTCAGAGCCCGGGGAAGAGCTTCAGAGTCAGCACTGGGTACGTAGAGGAGCCCCAGGGATGTATGTGTATGAAGCCTGCTGTTAGGACAGACAGTGAGCTGTCCTGATCACTGCCTGTGTCAGACTGACACAGATTGTAATATATTAGCATATATGAATATGTTAACACATTACTAAGTGTAAAAAAATGTAAAACAGTTCTCCCTTCATGGAATAAAAAAAAGCAAAAAATGTAGGAAAAAAATATAATAAAATAAAACTATTTAATAAAAAATAATTGTGCATACATTACACACACAAACGCAAAAAAAAACTAACATATCAGATATCCACACGACCGTAATAACCAGTAGAATTAATGTAATAGGTTTAGTGTGAAATGTGAATGGTGTAAAATATAAACCTAAACTACGCCCCCCCAAAAATACAACTTCTCCCGCACAAAACATGCCCCCATATAACTGCATCACTGAAAAGATAAAAAAAAAAGTTCTGACCATTGAAATGCAAAGAGGCAAAAACTACAAAGCTGGTCCTTAAGTACTTTTCAGTCCTTTGGCTTAAGGGGTTAAAAATGTGGACAAAGATAAACAAACATCCAGGGAAGTCTCTGTAATAAGGCAGAATAGATAACCTGCAGTATCTCTGAAATGAAGCAAAATCAGAGCAGAAATGTATTTACCGACTAATTATTTCTGGCTGCTTCTTAAAGGCAGCATCATTCAATAACGTTTATTTAACTCACATTGGTGGGATCTGTAACCCTTTTATACATATAACCATCTCATTGAAATTGAATGGGCTGGTGTTCGTCTGCTGCCCTTGAGGTTTAGCAACAACTTTTGTGTTGTTTTTTGTTTGCTGCCTTTCTGTGGGCGATCCCTCCGGGGATGTGTTCATTCTACTTCCGGTCGGTAAGACTCTTCCTGTTCCACCTGGCGTGTTGATCCTGAGTTGGACAACGTTATTAAACCATTATTTCTCCTCTAGTGCAGCGTTCGGAACCATCTATCCGGCCCAGCATGCCACCTGGCGTCCTGACGCTCTCTGAGTGTGAGAAGTGCCTCATCTTGGCGCTCACCTATATACCAAAGGGACGTGAGTGTATCCACACGATTGTATATGTATATTTTTTCATCATGCTGTTACGGTATTCTAGTCGGGAACCGTGTATTTATTGTTTGTATAATTTGGTACTTACTGAGATTCCTTAAGTACGTTGCCACTTTAGAAGAGTTTTTGTTCCCGATGAACCCACTCATCGGTGGGGGGAAACGCGTCGGGACAGGGATACGTGTATATATACTGTTGGTGTGGTGACGGATGTTTAGTCTAGGTGGCATTACACACTGTAGTTGATGCATAGGTGTAGTGGGTAAGGTACTATCACAGGGCACTTATAGGGTTTCTAGTAAGGTTCCTGTGGGGCGCCCTTTTGTTGGGGCGGGTTCCCCACGATTAGGCAGTTAGGTAGGGCAATTTTAGGGAATTGTTAGGTTTTATCAGTAATTTTCATTAAAAGTTATATTTTATATACCTATCTTGCCCAAAGGTATTGATATTCTCTGTGTTTTTTTTGTCTTATGATTTACGATACTGGGTAATATATATCGAAGTGGCTTTCTCCGCCTGGATAATAATAGGAGTACTGTTGTTGTTTTTTTTTCAGAAATGTATTTGGTAAGAATGTTTTTTTTTGCCTCCATTTTTAAAGCTAATCAATGACATGAGAACATTGCTATAAGTTTCAGACCTAGCCCATTGTAGGATCTTCTAAACCTGCAACACAAAGGGCCACATGTATGAACCTGTTTATGTCTAAAACTCACTTTTTTGACCATAGATTACTATGGGTAAAAGAGTGAGTTTTAGATCTAAACAGTTTTCATAAATGTGGCCCAAAATGAGGATGTCTCTGATTAAAGGGAAAGGAATGACTGACAAATGAGAGTAGTTTTTTACTTCTCACAATCACATAAACCACTGAGATACAGCAAGGTCTGTAACTAGAACTAAAAAATTCTAGTGCCCTATCCAACATATTGACAATACACTAAACGAAATGTATGCATACAAATGCATAACTGCTTTCATTAAGCAGATCTTCCATACAAAGGAGAACCTACAAAATACTACTGGAGAGCAGAAAGGATGTTCTCTATCAGAATTAGTCTACTTGGCCTCTGGGCCTTGTATGGCTCCTATGAAAACTCTGAAGAGATTGCAGAGAGGGAATGCTGTGACCCGGATGAAAACTCTGAAGGTTCACATGATGAGCCCACTAAACTAAATATCAGGGATGGACTTGTAATTGGACCAACAGACACCACAGACTAAGGTAAGGAACATCAGAGATTAGGGCAAAATACAAGAGTAATTGGCAACCCTCGAGGTTCTATTTCGGTAACCTAGGGGGTGGCCTTCATCATAAGCACCTAATTAGCAAATCAACTCTTGGACACCCAGGGGTTCCTTGCATTCTTGCACACGGAATCTTTCTCTGTGTGTCTCCGGTTGCTCAGTAATCCACAACATTTTCCATATTGATATCTGTAATTGTCTACACAACCTACGTACTCCATACATTAGAATTTCAAGGTCCATATATATAGCCCCATACCACGAAATGTTCCTTACCTTCTTCGAATCCTCTACAAGCACCCAGGAACCTGGATTCCCAGAGTAATAGAACGTCCGTGGTCGTCACTCATCCTTCTGAAGCTCCATGTTCCACTCTCATTGACGCGGTGATGATAATGACCGTAACTTAAGCAAATGAAAGAGAATTCTTGTGTGATTGAAAAAAAAAAATCCTCATGTTAAACAAGCTCCTTTGTTTTACACCCACCCAAGAGTCGTCATGGATATCTGGAATCAGGAGAGGAACATCTGGCTTTCACGTGGATTACAGCAGTTACACAAGCTATGGGGAATGTCGAAAAGAAGCAAATGACAGCCCTATGGCTATACTAATGAACTTCTGGGGGCTGGCACAAACATGTATAGTAAAGTTTATGGGCAATTTTAAAGTTCTGGCTAATTGCAGTATCCATCGGGGGCTCCGGGCAGTCAAAATTTTATAATTTAGGGTGTGTTCAAGTAGGGTGGATTTATGACCCTTTTTCCACAGGGGATTTGCATGTGGAAAATCTGCAGCAGAAGACAGTAAAAAATTTAATCCACATGCTTCAGAAAAAATAACCCAAGGTCCAGGCATAAATGACCTGTAGTGCGGATTTCAAATTCTCAGCATGTCAATTTGTATCACAGAAATTTTACAAATTCTCCCATTGAATTGAATAGGGAGAAATATCTGTAAGAAAACCCAAGTGTTTCTCAAAAAAATCAGTAGAATAGAAGAAAGAAAGAAAAAAGAAGAGAAGTAACACACTATACTTCTCTCCCATCCCTTGACGCTCCTAGGGCCGTGGGTCTAAAATCTCTTGTTCTTCTTTATACAGCCAGCCTCCATCAATGATGCCCCCCACTCCATTCTTGAAGACTGGCACTGCAACGGAGTATCCAGAGTAGGTGAATATACGGGTTTATTTATTCTATGCTCTTATCTCTGCAGGAAAATCTGAAAGCAAATCTATATGATTTAATGCCAATTTTCCTGCAGAGAGTTGCGGAATTATTGTTGTTGTGGAATGTATTAGGCGAAATGTCTATTTCATCCAGCAGGGTGTCCAGGCACACCCTGTTTGTGGTTAGGGTTAATACATGTGCTTGGTACATAGATGGTGCTGCCCTTCGTAACTACAAATTTCATTCTACAAACTACAAAGGTGGGAGACAAGGAGATTGATAAGAGCAGGCATCCTCAAACTGCGGCCCTCCAGCTGTTGGGAAACTACAACTCCCATCATGCATTTATATAATCTATAACAGTGGGCATGATGGGAGTTGTAGTTTCCCAACAGCTGGAGGGCCGTAGTTTGAGGATGTCTGGATAAGAGCAACATATAGAGATAGTCTATGTATGCCACATGATATCTATGAAATGCTTCGGTCACAGCACGTAAAAGATGCCTATATAACCCACTGATACTTAAAGGAGTTGTCTCATTACGAGCTTTCAGCCTGTCAGTGTCCCTGGTAAGTTGAACTGAGGGGCGTGCTAGCTTGTCTGTCTCTTCTGCTCCCTCTCCCCCCTCCCATCAGCACACAGGCAGCTACGTAACTTCTATAGGGGGGGGAGGGGGTTTGCTCTCAGAGTTCACCCTGTGTGTGCCTGCCTAGGTCTGTTGCAGGAGAGGGCTGATCTATGAGTGTAGAGAGGAATGTGAAGTGGTGTGCTAATAGAGCAGAGGGGATGCATGTGTTCCTATATCCCCTGCTTAGCTTACAAGTCTCCACATCTCCAGCAACAACAAGGGAAGTGTTACTATACTCAGGATGTGTCCCTAATACAGGAGAACATAAAGTATTCCCATGCCTGATCTGTATAGTATTAGTATAGTCACAGTTCCAAAGACACATCATGATTATAGTAACAGACAGGGTCACTGCTGTCACATCTATCTGTGTAGAGAGCAGGAGGAAGCAGGGACACACAGGGTTAATCCAGGCTGCATGGACACAGACGCCAGAGTCCTCCTCCCCCTCCAGAAGCATTCTGTGCGGGAGGGGCTCTCTGCTCCGACCTGTCTTCAAAGGTGATGAGTCATTCAGACCTGACAGCCAGTAAGATAAGGATCAACAGGTCCGCTGCTATAGAAATTTGAGAAGGTGATGTAGTAATACTAACAGGGCTAGCTCAAAATCAGTAGGACATTTGTAATGAACATATATTGCAAAGCTGCTTGTTTTTTAAAGATCTTTAAATTAAAACCCAATCATTGTAGCGAGACAACCCCTTTAATAAAAGACAATGCTGCCAGCCCTTTGACTATATGGTGTGTGTTTACCTACATGCTGCACGTCAACATCCTAGGATAATTGGGAGACCCCACTATGACATAGAGCCCCCTTGTGGTTCTGTCCATTTCACTGTGGACACTTTCCGCAGTAATTGTTCCTTATCCTTAAAGGGAACCTGTCACATAGGTTATGCCCCCCTTGCTGATGACAGCACAAGCTACTGACAGACCTGCTGTTTCCAGCGTTGTGTCCCTTATTCTGTAAGATGCAGCAGTTTTAGAGCATTTAGTGCTCAAATCTTATACAAAACTGACTCTTTTCATGACTCTTTTCTGGCTGAAAACTGCAGATTTGAGCACTAAATACTTGAAAACGACAGCATCTTACAGAATAAGGAACAGAGCGCTGGAAACAGCAGGTCTGACACTAGCTTGTGCTGTCCTCAGCCAGGGATGGCAAAAATTATGTGACAGGTTCTCTTTAAATGCAAAAGTATGATATAGTGCTCCTCATTTTGTAAAGTGGTTGTCTACAAGAAAAACAATGATGTTCTCAATAATATCTCTCAGGGTTGGACACTTTAGTAATGTTTTTTTCTATCAATTTCCTGTAGGCTTCCCGCAATTCTATGTCAGCTTTTGAATAAAGGAATTTTAGTAATTTTGTGTGTATTGAGACACAGGAACACAAGTCTGTGTAGAGCTCGGGAGGTCAGGTAATCACAGGGAATTTTTTTTTTTCCGGCTAGTTGTTGAAGCGAGACCCCTTTGGTCCTACCTCCCAAGACTTTCTGCCTGAGGGAGCTGCACTGAGAATGAGTTGTGAGGGAGAAAGACAGACAACGCAAAGGATCCTGGGGCTTGTAGCTTTATAACTTTTAAATAGGAAATGCAGGTGCTTGGTTGCAAGCTAATTGTTGCATGGAGAAGCAAAAATTACCACAAAAACATCACAGAATGCACACTATGGCAAACTATTTGAGAATTTTTTTTTTTGTTCTAAATTTGGTGCATTTTGGACTATCCTAAGGGCAGAAATACAATTTAGGTGTACTGTGAGCAAGCATAGATTTGCACTAATGTGTGTCATTTCCTGGCTTTAGTATTAATAAATCACCCTAAACGTGCCCGCTTGTACAGCACCTTTAAGAACCGGCAAGGACTGAGAAAAGTGAACTTTTTTGTGCAAAAATGAGATCACACCATTGGTGACTCTTTAAGGTTCAGTTTACATTATAATGGCATAAAACGATAAATGTTCACCATATGTCGGTGGGAAATGATTCAATATTATAATTTCTAATTTATGTATTTTAATCTATGCTCATTTTGGGCTTGGAAGTCCAGTGGGTGGTTGTACTCACTGACTGACAGTTACTTATGTATGCAAATTCACAAAGGGAAAACTTAAATTGATTAGGACCGCCCACTGGCCTCCTGCAGTTCCTTCTTCTCTATGCTGTGCTACCTGCAGACACCACTTCTTTTTCAATGTGACCGTTTCACTTTGAATTATTGACTTTCTAAAGCAAAACAGGGAATTTGGAGCATCCTATCAGATGAATGGAACTGGGATCTTTATAAAGATAACATTACAAATTTAATGAACACAAAATGTTGGACCTAAAAAGATAATGGTGTAAATTTATTTTAAATCATCCTTTCCTTTTTTTTAAAGTTTTAGCATGGATGCTGGGATATGAGGGCTTGTTTTTTGCAGGACAAGTTTTATTTTTTGGGGTGTCGGAGAGTAGAAAATGGGACACAAAAAGCAAATATGTAATTTTTTCAGTTTTGATTTTGTAGAGTTCAGCATGGTTAATAAATGACGTTAACTTTATTCTACTAGTCATTTCCATATTGCATTACCAAATTTACATATTTTTATGTTTTACTACTTTTTAAAGTCCTGAAACACATGAAACACTTGAGTTGCCATAACTTTCTAATTTTCTATCAACAGACCTGTGTAAGGGCTTGTTTTTGTACAATGAGCTGTAGTTTTCACTCGGGTATGCAACTTATTTAGCTTTTTATATTTGGGTTTTTTTTGGAGCAAAATTTTGAACACAAAACAGCAACTTCGTTTTGCCTTTTTTGGGGAAATTTTTCCGGGCTTTTTAAAAAACATGAAAATTTTATGTCGTTTTGGACATTCCAATTCAAAATTTTTGGTTTTTGTAATATTTTAATTTTTTTTCAGAATAAAGCAAAGTATAAGAGGAAAAAAGGTGTTTTTTTTATTTAGATTTTTCCACATCTTATTTACCATTTTTAAACATTTGTTTTTTGCCCTTTACTAAAAGAACTTGCCCAGGCCCCCTTTTTTTCGGAAATTAAAATATTTCGTTTTGAATTGCGTTATACCTGCTAGGGTAATCCTCTGGCTATGGGTGTTTTTTGGGGCCATTTTTAAAACCCCCCCAGCGTCCAGGGCCCAACCAGTCATGCTTTTGCCGGTTATCGTGCAGGATCGTTATAACTTATATAACTGTTGTTAAACAAAAAGTTACCCCCGCTAATAATAATATATATGTCATTTAGCATTAAAGGGTTAAAGGGGTGTTCCCACCATACATTTTGATGGCATATCGATAGGATATGCCCATAAAGTGTGAGAGGTGCGGCTCCCATCTCTGAGACCCGCACTTATTTCGAGAATGGGCCCCTTAAAGTTTTGGCTTAGAATGGAGAGTCAGCCCACACTTGACCCCAACTCCCCCATTCTTTTCCCTTTAAAGATTTGGTAGTACAGTCGAACACACCTTTAGGAAACTTAGGCCCCCTAAAAACGGAGGGGAAGTGTGCACTTGCTTGGCCGGGTCTAAATCTTCGGGCAAAATGAATTTTGGAAGCTTCTTTGGGGCTTGAAGGGGCCCCAGAGGTGGGAAATCCCCCAAATAAACACTTTGATGGTATATCCAGTTGATTCCCATCAAAGTGCAGGGGGAAAAAACCCCTTTTAACTCTTTTCTGACATTGGAGGAACCCATACATCCCGTGTAGCAAGGTGTTCCGGCAAATGGATGTATGGGTATGTCCAGAAGCATGGGGGGTCAAGGCGGGGCCACATAAATCGCACATAAAAACAAGCTATTTTTTACGCTAGCCCCCTTTGTTGTTTACCCCGATGGAGCTACTCGGTCGCAGTGTTTTACCCCTTAGTTTCCCCGCGGTCAGGAAAACCACAGCAGCTAAAGGAAAGCCAGAGGGAGAGGGCTCCTTCTGTCTCCATCGGCTCCCCTCATGGGCCAATCGTGGGGTGCCGATGCCCTCCATAGCCCCCAGAATTTCTAAAAAAAGGTTTCCCGGGTTTGGGCCCGTGTCGCCCCGTGGGTTTGAGGGTTAGCAATTTTTTAAGCTTTTTAAAAGTATGTATTGTAACAGTGATCTACAGATCGCTGAGCCAAGTGCCCTATGGGAACAAGTAAAAAAAAGTTTAAAAACAGTGCAAAAAAAAATAGTAAATACAAACACACACACAAAAAAATAAACTAAAACACTAACCATGCCCTTTTCCCATTACAAACGCCAGTCACCCCAAAAAAGATCAAACATTTAAAAAAAGGACACAAATTTGGTATTGCATATGTGTAATTACCTAACCTATAAATCTGTCATGCTATTTAACAAAAACGATGAACGACATAAACCCACCCCCACAAAAAACACAATGACAATACTGTGATTTTTGTTCATCCCACAGCACATAAAATGGAATAAAAAGTGTTCAAAAAGTTGTATAAAACGCCAAAGTGGTGCAAGCGTCCGTTCATCCCACAAAAAAAAGCCCTTACACAGCTCTGTATACGGAAATATAAGGTATGGCTATCACAAGATAAAGATGCATACATACACAATAAAACCATTTTTTTTAAGTGCTACAAAATAAAAATAAAATATATAAATTGGGTTGCGTATAGCCGAAATTCCTATTTGCCAGTGAGTGTATGGTGCCCCCCCTTGAGGGAGGGGTTTTAAATCAAAATTTGGGGCAATTCGGGGAAGGTTTCACCTTTTTTTGGGGTACTCCCCCCAAAAAATTCCCTTACAAAACCCCAAATCGGAAAAAATTTGGGTTTAATACATTTGGGGTGTTTTTTTTTCAGGTTTTCCTTGAAAAAAGGGGAACTTTTTTCGGACATCTTTTCCCCGGTGTTTGTCAGGCCTAGCGGCCATTTTCTTACTCCAAAGCTTTTTCCCAAGTGGTGCGGGGGCCCTTTTTGCGCCTTCACCCTCGGCCTAACTAAACTGGCTAAGACCAGAGGGACAGGGCGGCGCAAACACAAGCTGAGTCCCAAGAAGCTGCAAATTGAAAAACATAGAATCACCTCATTTTGGCAGTGTTCTGCAAGCTCCAAAATTATTTTTAAAAGGGTCCCCAGAGCACTGTATATTTTACTAAACCTGGGTCGGGGACCCCTGTTTCCCCCTCAACCCCGGGTTAACCCCCCATATAGGGATCATACAGCTGCAGTGGATTGTGCAAAGCTGCAAGACATACTTTCTGTATCTGGCTCTCCTCTGTCTGGCTCCCTCCATTTCCAAACAACGGATTCTCAAGAGCCTCTGCCTAGTGTCATTACATTGGGCACTGTAACTGCTCATAATGTTTTAAAATACTTCTCGGGACTTATGGTAAAAACCCACCTAAACCCACAGCAAACCCCCAGGGCTCAAAAAAAGTTGGGTTTCCCGATTTGGCTTCGAGTTGTGCTGGGTTGTTGGGGCCCCTAATTTAAAAAAAAAAATTGGAACCCCCACCCCCCCCCCCCGAAACCTACCCCCCCCAAATTGCGTAAATCATCTAAAAGTGGATGGGGGCCCCTCCTTGAGTTCATTTTTGGGGAAATTTGCAAGACCAATAACTGCCAGCATCTATCCCTCTACGGGAATGGAAGCCCTTTGTAGTCATTCCCCACCTGAGTGTTTTTCAAGGTTTTGGTTAAAGAGGTAAAAGGGGCTTTTAGGTCAGAGTTTGCGGTGTGAGAGCGGATCTTAAAAATTTTGCATTTAAGGTGGAGCTTTTCCGGGGGAGGGGCACACGATGAAACGAGCTTAGGGTTGCGGAAATTAAAGTGCCCCTTTTTGCTTCGCAAACCATGTTACCCCTTTGTAGGGGGAAAGGGACATCTGGGGGAATTGGAAAATAGGGGGGGGCGTAATAACCTCAGACTCCGGGGCCTCCCTAAAAAGCGGGGGCCCCAGAAGACCTCTGCGCACTCTTACTAAAATTTTTAAAACTCTCTATTGGGGGAGTCCCCAAACCCATAATAAAAAAAATTCGAACGAGTAAATGGGGCCCCTTAAGCCGAAGTGCCCAAAATTTCCCCTAAGAGATGTAATTTGTTGTTTTTGCCGATATGAACTGAAGGAAAAAATTTTGGCTTGTGCAAGGCCCAATTTTTCCCCCTTTAAAACCCCAGGGTGCCCAGTTTAAAATTGTATCAAGATTTTATCAGGGATTACTTTACAAAAACGGAGATGTCTAAAGCCTTCTGGTTGAACTAAAAACAAAAGGGAATCAAATTTAAGGGGGGTTTTTCCCAAATTCATGTACTGGTTTCCCAAAAGAGGGGACTTTCCCTCGTGCTCAAGGACCATAGTGTTTTCAAAAAATTTTGCGAGGTGTTGGACGTTTCAACCCCTAAAATTCCGGGACTGGGATTAGGTCTGCCGCCCCCGCGCCCCCTGGTGGGGAAAAAAAGGGGCAGGGACACCGTCGTATGCTCCCTCCCCGGCCCCAGGCCCTTCCCCCTGGGGTTTCCTTTTCCCACCAAAGTTGACTAATGCCGGTTTTCTCTGTATTTTTTTTTACCTTTTTCCCTTCTTGGCTTTAGCACCCCCCAAACATCGTTGAGCGATTCTACTTTTGAATATTTTTTCCTTTTTTAACCTTTTTTTTTTTTCTTCTTCTCCTCTCCCCCCCCCTCTTGTTTCCCTCTCCCCTTTCCCCCTTTTCCCTTTCCCCCTTTTTATAATTTTTTGGTTTGATTTTCTTTTTTAACGCTTGTGGTGGCCATGAGTAATTTTTTTTACTCCTCTGCTTTTCCTGGGGGCCTGCCCTGTGGTAGGGGTACTATCCTCCCCCTTGTGGGCAGTGTTTGACCCTTTTCCCCCCATGGGCCTGTGTTCTCGGTTGAAGCACTTAATTTTGGATGCTCGCCAGGTTATAAAAAACAGTGGGTTTCGGGTAATATTTTTTTTTTTTTTCTTTCCCGTACCCCTTGGGGGCCTTGAAAATCTTAGTATCCTTGGGAAAAATTTTTCCCCTTTAACCCCGGATTCCTCCCCGGTTCTTAATCTCTATTTAAGCTCCCGGTTTTTTTCCCCTAAGTGAAAATTTTTTTGGGTCTGATGTTGTTTTCAAATCATTTTTTTGTTATTGTCTTGTTTTTTTTCCCATCCCTATGTTTCTTTTCTGGTCTTGATTCGAAGCCCCCGTGTTTTGAGATGCGGTATGTGCCCTACAGAGAAAAAGTTAGTTTTTCTTATTTTATGATGGGGTAAGTTTTTTTAAATTTAATGTTAAAAAAATTTTTTTCCCCCTTGTTTAAAAGGCGGTTATTGTGTTGAAAAATACGCGCGGGTCGCGGGATAGGGTTTTCCCAAAAAAACACTTTTTTAAAAAAGAAGGGAATTCTCGCGGGGAAGGAAATTTTTCCCCCAAAATTTTTTCATCTCGATAGAAAAAATGAAAGGGGTGGCCTTTCCCATGTCTAAGCGTGACCCATGGTTACTGCCCCCAACCTTTGTTTATAAAAGGGAAAAATTCATTATTCTTAAAGGTGATACCCTGGGTAAACCCCCCTGGGCCTTTGGGAAAATTTTTTTGCACCTAATCTTCTCAAATTAAGTTTTTTTAAAACGGTGTTCTTCAAATAGCCAGATATTAAAATCTACTATGCTGTTGATGGGAGGGGGCTTTAACGTTCCCTTCTCTGAATTAAATATGGATAAGCGGGATATCTTCAGCAGCAAAAGGACAGGTCAAGATGGGGGTTTCACAAAGGGATTTGACAACTAAATTTGGAAACATGCCCTTTTTGGGTCTGGGGGCGCATAGCCCCAAACCCCGGAACGGCCCTACACCTTTTTTCATCCCCCAAAATTTGGGAACCCTTTTCCCGGGTAGAATTTCTTTTGGGAATGTCCCGCGGTTTAGGGGATGGTGGATGCGGGGCATCGGAAAAATTTCATGGTCCCACCACGCCCCCCTTTTTCCTTGACACTTAAAAAAGAAAAAGTTCTTGATTCTTTAAATTTTCTTGGGTTAAAAGAGAGGCTGATCAAAAAACCCCCCACTGAGAAGAGATCCGTAAAAAATATTTTAAAAATTTTTTCTTATCAATGGGGGTCGGGATCTCCCTCTCACGCTTTGGGAAGGCATAAAAACTGTTTTAAGGGGGGTCGTGCATAGTTTAGGATCAAGGGGTTTAAAAAAAAAAACATCCCTTTGCAAAGAGAATTGCAAAGGGAGGTTTGGGGGCCCGAATCTTCAAATCCCCGGCCCAAACCCTTTAAGGTCTACATTCGAAAAAAAAAGGGACCCTTTAGGGCCCCCAAATTTAAAATAAATTTGCCATAGGTAAAACAGAAAAAACTGTTATTATATCTAGACAAAGGTATTTTTTGAACGGGGAATTTAAAGGTCTTTCGTTTTGGCGAAAAAAATTGGGAAAAAGGGAGAATCTAAACAAACCCCCATGCTTTACGAGATCGGCGGGAATAATTTTCACATTTACCCCCAGAAGATAGCCCAAAATTTTTCCATAAATATTCTCTGAACTGTATTCCCCCCCAAAACTCCCCCCGAGTGATGTAGAATCCAGAGGGAAAAGGAAACCCGCAGGATTTTTTTTAGCTCCGTAAACTCCCCAAACCTACGTCGAGGCAGCGAAACCCTTAAATTTTAAAATTCATTGGGGGGGAATTAGACCCGGTGTTTAAATCTATGCCCATGGCAAAACAACCGGGGGCCCCGACGGCCCGACTTTTCTTTTTACCCAAATTACGGGAAAAGATTGCTTCGTATTTACTTCAAGTTTTAAAAAAACGGTGATGGCGGAGAGGAAACCCCCCTTCCACTTTCTTGCATTTTATATCACTCTTCTCCCCAAACCCGACAAAGATCCAGCTGATGTAGCGGGGTTTCAGAACCCCTAGCCCCGCTTAAAGCGGACTCCAAAATTTTTTTCCCAAAATTTCTTGTAATAGGTTATCGGTTTTTTTTTACCGAATTGGGTCCCCCAAAAAAAGGGTCAAGTTGGGGGTTTATCTTAAATCGTCAGGGAGGGGGGTAACCCCGCCCTCGAAAAAATAGACCTAAATTTATGTGGCAATAAAACTAATCAATCTCCTTGCTATTTAAGGTTAGATGCCGAAAAGGCTTTTGACCGCATTGGTTGGTCGTTTTATGTTTGCGTCTTAAAAAGCCTTTGGAAATTAAAAGTCCTTTTCTGGGAAGCTCTTTGGGGGGCTGTATTTTAGACCATCTGCAACGTACGGTTTCCCTAACCCTTTTCTCCAATTTTTCCCCATTACTAATGGCACCCGGCGGGGGGTGCCCTTTCCCCTTTTTTATTGCTATGTGCGTGGAGCCCCTGCCGTCCCTCGACCCCAAAAATAAAGGGGAAAATTCTGTTCGAGTTTGGGGAAATTTAAACTGTCCCCTATTTGCCGGGGGACTTTTTGTTGGGCTTTTTCATCACCCACACCTCACTTCCCAAATTTTATAGGGGTATTGAATGACTTTTAAAATCTTATCGGGCTATAAAAAATTTAAAAATGTTAAACGGAGGCCCTACCTTTTAAAAATTTTAAGCAAGAAAAAAGTCCTTAAAGGGTAAATTTCCCTTTTTAAAAAGGGAAAACTAAAATTTTTAGGTATTTGGGAGTCCATAACGCATCTTATGATTTCCCTTTTATAGGGCCCCAATTCCCTAGGTTTATCAAGATATTAAAAACCCCTTTGATTAAAAGGGGGAAATTTCCCACCCCTTTGTTGTTTGGCCGAAACTCCGCTTTTAAAATGTCCTACTTCCCTAAACGGGTGGGATCTGTTTGAAGCTTTGCCAATTGAGTCCCCATGCATGATTTGAAAGGTTCCAATCTGTCCTTTTTATTTGTTTGGCTCATAAAAGCCCCTGAATAAAACAAAGTGTGTTGATGGCTGGCAGGGGTGATGGGGGTTTGGCGCTGGGTGATATTACTAAGTATTATTGGGGGGATCCAAAATTTCGCCGTATTTTCCCGGGATGGTCTTCTTTTTTTTTAGGGATATTCAATTTTTGGGGTGAAATTGGGGAAAAAATCTGGCTAGGGCTCCCCCTTACCCCCAAATCCCCTTTTTGTGGGCTTTCTTCCCAAAGTTCCCGTAGTTAAAAAACTCTTTTGGGTCCTTTGGGTTTTACCAAAAAAAATTGGAAACGATGTGCCCAGGGTTTTGGTCTGTGTTCTCCCCCTTCAGCCTATGACTAGTTTAACCCCTCCTTTCAGGGGCATGGGGGAAAACCAGCAATGAAAACTATGGGGGCCATAATGATTATTCCGTTTTGCGGATATAGTAGATACAGATCCAGACGCCCTTAAAACCCTTTTCCATTCTTCAGTTGAAACGGAAACCCACCAAACTAGCTAATATTAATTTATAAAACCAAATATCCATTATTTAAACCCGCAAATTGCATTCTTTGGGAAAAATTTCTGTTCCTACCCGGTTTTTAAAAAGCTGTGTAGGTTTAACTCCTCTTAGGGGGTTTTAAATTTGGATATATACCCCGGTGTGTTACCCCCCCTCCCGGGTGAAACACCAAAAAACCCTTTATGGCCCAAAAAGGGAGGCAATGTTGGGAAAAGCCATAACTAGGGGTTTTAAGGGAGCTCATCTGGAAACGGGCACTCAAAATTTTCGTGTACGACTTACAAAGAGAAACCCTTTTTAAAAATTTTTTTTGTGCTGGTACCATCTCCCTCCCTTTCTCCACAAACCCCAAAACCCCTCGATTCCGGACAGTTTTTGGAGATGTGGAGAACAGGGGGGTATGTTTTTTTATTTTTGGGCCCTTGGGCATGAGATCCAAATCTTCTGGGGTGCAGTTAGAAAAATTTTTCGGGTAAAATTTTTTAGACCCTCAAACTCCTTTGGACCCGCTTTGCTTCTTGTTTAACCTATTTCCCCAAACCCCCGCAGAAGCACACGCTCAAATTAATTCGGGATTTCCCTTTCAGCTTTCTCGTTTTCTATCTCATAATTTATTTGGGGGAAGCCAGGGGCTTGAGATGGAGAATTATAGGGCGGGTTTAGGATATTAAAAAATATTGGGAAAAGCTTTACCGGGGGTCCCTACATAACAAACTCGATCAATTTACCCCGGATTGGTCGGTTTGGGGAAATGTATGCAATTACCCCAAAAACCCCTTTGATTCCATTTTAAAATCTTTTTTTTCTTTGTAAATACTTGTTTTCTCCCCAATGAAGGGCTGTCTCCACCCCTCCTCAAGTTCCTGGGCTGGTTTTAAATGTATAGTGAAATTGGGACTGTTTTAAATTTTTAAGGGCTTGCAAAGCTTATTTTGGGTAAAGGTAAAAACCCCGAAAAAATTTCTCAGATTTTATATTTTTAATTAAAAACCCCTCGCCTGTTTATTGTTGGGTCACCTGGATCCTTTTATGGGATGTTATGTTTGTTTTATGAGCTTTTTATACTGAAAACTTTTTTTATGGGTTGGGGAAATTTTTTATTATTTCTTGAAAAAAAAAAAAATACACAATTATAAAAAAAAAAAGGTAAATTTTCAGAAAAAAATGCATTTTACTGGAAAGAAAAGGGCCTTTTTTTTTTATTTGGATAAAAGCTAAACAAAATTTGTGATACCCCTGTGAGGAATTCTACTCACTACACCTCCTTATTTTATTCCCCTTTAAAGGGGGGGTGTTTCCAAAAAATTTTTGGGACTTTGGGGTGTCCCCTAAAACCCGTTTAAAAAAAACACAAACATGAGTTTTTTAATTTTTTCTTTTACACCTCAATGGGGGGTACATTAAAAACCCTTCCCCCAAATTTGAGGCAACAAGCCCCAAAAGCTACCTAGGAGAAGTATTACAGGGCGCTTAATTTTTAATAATAATAAATAATATTTTTTTTTTGGCTCACCTTTTAAGGGTATGGGTTTACACGGGTGTACTGGGCGGGGAACAGTACGTGCCGCAGTACATTGTGCATTTCGATACGTGCGTACTCCTGCGGCCCGGAGGGGGGGGGGGGGTTGTGGCCTCTTAGACATGCATTACCCGTAGCGAAAAGTAATTGACCCTGTCACTTTTTCCCCCGCGGTTTCAAAATGTATTGGGACGAGGGGAGAGGGTGGGGTATTTAATTTCCCTAATTTCGGGGGCACAAACTCAACCCTATTAGTGGGGAAATGCGCGCCCAAATTGCCCCTTTTGAAAATTTCCCCAAACGTTTCCTCCCAGGTTGCATTGGGGTTTTTTGCTTCCCAATTGGGTTTTGGTTTTAATGTATCCCCATAGAGCTGTGAGTATAGACTCGTGTTTGTGTGTTTTTTAAGTAAATAATGTGTCTTTTTTTTGTAAATTTTGTCGGAAAACTGCTAGTAACACTAATGTAGGGACTCGCAAGATAATGAAGAACGTGGGTTGTGAGCTCGTGCAATTTGGCCAAACTACAATCTAATACTTTATATTTTTCCAGTCTGTAGTTTTTCCCTATAATACTGGGGAGTACGGTTGTATAAATTGGTTGTGAGTCAGCATGATGTGCCACACGTCACTATACAACTAGCACCCTTCATTAGCCTTATTTATAAGCAATTGAAATTCTGGCACTCGTCCCCTCATAGATAATAGGTATGGGATATTATTTCAGTGTTTTTGCATTTATTCAGTCTCCCTTGAGTTGTATTGTGGCTTTTCTGCATATTGGTGTGAACTGGTACTTATCTAAGTGCAGTTATTTTGCTGGGCACTGCCCCCTCTAGTAGATGGATGTGTGAGCAATTATCCAATATTGAGCTGCACCTGTAAAAGCTTCTCCCAGGTAGCAGTGGGGCTCGTTGCCTCTTACTGGGAATGGTTCAATGTATGCCCATTGAGCTGTGAATATGGCCTACTGTTTTTGTGTTTTTAAGTAAATAATGTCCCATTTTCTTTTGTATATTTCATTGCAAACCTGTAATGGCGCCTAAAAAAATATTCTATTGAAAATGAGACCCAAAAGTCCAGTAGTTACTTCTCTTATGGTGAGGCTTGTGGTTGAATCAAATAGCGCATTAGGGCCACATATGGAATAACTCTGAAAAACGCACAATCAGGGAAACCAGCCTTTCCCTGGTAACATCTACTGTGCCCCAGTGAATAATGGATAAAAATTGAAAAAGCAAATTTAAACTTTAATTTCTGTGAAACACTTATAGGAGTAATAAACTTCCTAAATGCTGTTTTGAATACTGCAGGTGGTGTAATTTCTTAGAGTCACTAAGGGCTGTCTAACATACTGGACTGGTCCCTAAAAAAATATGTGTTGTAAATTTTCTTGAAAATTTGAAAAATTGCTACTAAAATCATAGGCCCCCTAATGATGTAATTTTTTTTTTAAAGATTATGCTAACGTACAGTAGACATATGGTAAATACTAGTTATAAACTATTTTGTATGGTATAACTGTCTTACGAACAGAAATTTTTAAGTTTGAACATAGCAGAATTTTTACAATTTCCACAACATTTTGATATTTCTCACAAATAAACAAGTATTGTATGGGTGAAAATGTATTGCTAACTTAACACGCAATGTGTCACAAGAAAACAATCTCTGAATCACATGGATAGGTAAATGTATCAAAAAGTTATTCCCACACATAGTTACATGTCAGATTTAAAAAACAGAGCTCTGTCATAGAGGTCAGAACTGGCTGTGTCGGTAAGGGGTTAAAGCTTGAGAAAGCCATAAGGCCTCTTGCTAACATATCCATGCACATGGTAGATAGGCTTGTTTCAGAAGATATTCCTATGCAAATTCAAGATATATCTAAAGTCCATGTCGGACTGGAGGACCTAGGCCCCACCAAGGGAGTTGATCTTGGGGGCCAACCATACAACTACTGTCAATGAAAATATTACCTGTTAATTTTTAGGCCTCTCAGACACAAATACGTGCATTTTACCACATAAAACAGAACCGTATTGTAATACCAAGTAAGTCGGTCGTCAAGTCACTATCACATGACAGTGGCTACAGCACTGATTCAACAGAGAAGCGAAGCAAAATAACCCCTGACATCTAGGAGACGTCTTATCTGATGCGTCGTTTTCTTCTCTTACGAGTTGTTCTTTTTCCCTTTTCCCTAGGATATACAGTGGTACAGGAGGCATGGTAACACCGCTCTCTCCCACCTCCTGCACCGCTAAGTATTCAGTGTGTGGTGTAGAGAGCTGGTAACTATCGTCTCTATGTTCTGCCATTGAGGAGATGCGGCAGGTCCAGGTCTGCGCACTAACTTGCCACTCAGACCTGCCGTTGATGGAGCTCAGAGCCCACCGGGGGTTTCACCGACTCCCCAGTGGGCCAGTCTGAGCCTGTCTATAGTTTACCTAAAATAAAAGCTGAACAAGACATTGCATGAGGTACAGGATGTATTGTGCTCCAACCAATTAAAGAAACAAAGTATTTTGCAGTTGGAGATTGAACCTTTGTTTCCAGCTGGTAAGGACGCCATATCATCCTGTGAGATGACTGTGAAGTTGATGGTCCTCACAGTATGTTTTGTATTGCCCATATATATATTTGTACCTAAGGCCCCTTGATCCTTCTTTGCAATTTTAACTCCAGTGTATCCTTATCATGAACTTGTGCCTTGAACTCAACTTCATATTTTAGGTGAAGCCCACCAAAGCATTAAACTCCCCTTTGAATTATTTAGATGAAGGTTTTGTAAATGACAATACTTAAATACCCAATCAAAAATAATTGATTTGCTGCAAACATGTTGATCGCAGTTAACGCTTCTTGTTTTGGACAGTCACTGATAATTGAGAAGCTGGTTAAAAAAAACACCTCCCCGAAATGTGTATTCCTCGGAGATGGCTAAGAGACTTTTAATTTTGAGGAACATCAGGTTGCATTTGCTTTTGAACAGCCAAACTTAAATTTTTCATCAAGCTCCAAGAGCAATAACTTTTTATTTTTATTTTTCCATCTAAACAGCTGTATAAGGGCCTGTTTTTTGATTTATGATTTTCACCATATAATGTAATAGATAACCCACCACCAAAATTTGTAATTGCACCCTTTTTGGTACTATTTTATGATGTATTCATCCTTTTGTTCACTTTTTTAATTCACATTTTTTGTGGAGGTCAAGGTCCAGAGTTTTATGGACATGGATATATCAATTATGTTTCATTTTTTATTATTTTCTTTTTTATCTGTAATATAGAAAAGAGAATAACACTTAATCAAAAAGTATGCCTTCAGGCTAAAATATAACCTTTATTGAAAAATACTAATAAAAAGGACCTAAACAGTCCCTAGAAACCCCTAAGTACTGTCAAACCTAGGGAAAAGTGGGGGTACCGCCCTGAAAAAGGGTGACCCCACTCATGAACCTAATCCTACCAAACTCTAGACAACCCTAATCTACCCAAAATATATGACGATACTTCCATAAAGACAATAAGGGTGCTTTCACACGGTGCGGTTTTGGTGCATTAATTGTTGTGCCTTCCTGCCCAAAAAACGCATCCAAAAAACGCATCAAAAACGCACCAAAAAGCGCACCATGTGAAAGCACCCTAATACCACAATGAAAAAACAACGAGACCTAAACGATAAAAGTGCAACCCAGTGGTAAAAAACAATACAAAAAAAAACCACAAGACAGGAAACAAGAATATATAAATGTGAAAGGAATGCTAAGATAAATAAGCACAATAAAATATGCTGTCGAAAGGGGCAAAATTGCTATAAGTTAAAATATCACATAATAGATGAACATAGATTTATTAGTAAATGTTCAGTAAACGTTCCGACGCGTTTCCCCCGGCAAAAAGAAATCGGGTTCATCAGGGAACAGACAAAGATATAGCAAAAACTTTTAGAAGCAGAAACTTGCGTCCCTTAAAGTAACTTACAGATGGGCGATAATGCTGCCAGATATCCAATCCAAAGGTCTATGATATTAGACATGATATCGGGTGTAGAATCTGATATTGGGTGTATTGTTTTTTACCACTGGGTTGCACCTTTATCGTTTAGGTCTCGTTTTTTCATTGTAGTATTATTGTCTTTAGGGATGTATCGTCATATGGTTTGGGTAGATTAGGGTTGTCTAGGGTTTGAGAGGCTTAGGTTCGTGAGTGGGGTCGCCCTTTTTCAGGGCGGTACCCCCACTTTTCCCTAGGTTTGACAGTACTTAGGCGTTTCTAGGGACTGTTTAGGTCCTTTTTATTAGTATTTTTCAATAAAGGTTATATTTTAGCCTGAAGGCGTACTTTTTGATTGTGTTGTTCTCTTTTCCATGTTCCCGTTTACGCCAGGCTTGAGTATCTTGGGTGTACTCTTCACTCGTTATTTCTAAAAGAGCATTTGTGTTTTTTCTTTTTATTTGTAATATAATAACAGAAGTGTGTTTTTGAATTTTTCTTATTTTATTTTTTTTACTTGCATTTTTAGTTCCCCTAGGGTACTTGACCAATCAGAGGGGCAATCACTTGTGCACTATTCTACAAGACCAACATACTGCAGGATAAATTACCGCTCTCCTATTACACTATGCCTCTGGCTCCCAGCTTCCATGACAACAGGTCGGCAGCCTTTGATTGCACCATAAGTGGGGAACCATTTTAAGAGGTGAAGGAGGCACGCCCCTTTTCTATAATTGCCTACATGCTGGGGTCGCATTGACCATGGCTTCAAAGTAATTAGATTGCGGGGATCAGAATTATTTGAAGGCGGGCACCTGGTCATAAGTCATGTACATAACTAGGGCCACATGTATGAAAACTGTCTAGGTCTTAAACTCACTTTGTTTCCCATAGCAACCAGAGCACCCCTCTCATTTCATATAGTGCACTTGAAAAATGAGAGCGGAGCTCAAGTGGCCCCTAATGTCTGATGTCATGACATACATGTATCTCAAATGACAGGAAGGGGTTAATTATGGAATTTATTTCCATTTAATTTACTAAGGAACAAGTGAAAAATTAGTTGTGGCACGGAATAAAAAAAAATTTAATTCTGCCATTTTGGGGGATTTTGTTTTTATGGCTTTCAATTTGTGATACAAATCTAATATGATTATAGCAAGAACAAGTTTATATATTTTTTGTATTATGTTTTGGTTTCTGATACCCATATTTTTTTCTATTGACAGGTAAGATATAATTTTTGTAGGTAAGATCAAGTTTTCATTGGTATCACGTTGGTGTGTGTATGAGTGTTTGAGAACTTTTTTCACTTTATTTCTGGGAGGAGGTAATGACCAAACAACAGCACTTCTGATACTGGGCATATAGATTGTTTTACTGCATTTACCATCAGAAAAATGAAGTTATATTTCAATAGATCCAACTTTTATGGGTAGATCAGTAACAATTTTGTTTAATTTCTTTCTTTTTTTCTATAATAAATAGGAAAAAGGGGAAGGGTTAATTAGATTTTTTTTTAAATATTATTTTTTTACTTTGTTATACTTTTACCTATAGAGCCGCCCCTCATTGGCTTGAATGTTTCATTACTTGTATGATATACTGCAATATTTATGTATTGCAATATATTGTCAAATCACTGCTTTCCTACTACACTCTCCTAAGGGGTTAATTTTTTTTAGAAAAGATCTAATACTGTGATGGGGAGATAAACTGCTAATCGCCCAGGAGTGCAAAGCATTTGGCATGTTGAAACCAAACATGTCTGTTTCCTGATTCCCATGATGTATATGAAGCTGCCTCTATAGAAACCTTAATAGCAACAAAATGGGGCATTTATTCTAGCTTTAGGATGGTATCGCCCAAGGTCAAGTGAGCTCTAATACAATAAAAGACCCCAAAGGCCCAGCAGAGCAGAATCCAACCAAGCATCAACAAACCTTTGATATGTTATTGATGATAGGGTCTTTGTGTGCTAACAAAATCAACCATACAATTCAAAGGGGTGTGCACGTGTTTGAAAGGATAGAAACTTAGAACCACTTCCTCTGCTGTGCTCAATGAATGGCAATCATACAATGATAAGTAGGCGGTGCAATTTAAAGGATTATTGTCTGAAATACACATTTAATGGTGATTGATCATGTGATCGGTACATGAAAGAAAGATCAGTATTACCAGGAAGACATTTGTTTTTGTAAGCGCCCCCACTGCTCACAGGAAACTCTTTGATTTCCTATGTAAACAGAAATCTTTATTAACCACATGTCCAGCCATTTCGCATTTACTAACAATGCCATTTGGATATCAAAGACTTATATTAGATCTATGATTATTTTATTTTCATAGCTCATACATGTTTACATATAACACACATAGCCATATTATTGTCTCCCCCCACTTGTCTGATGTTTTTTCTTTATGAATCCCAATGAAAAATCTTTGTACCTGTGCATTAAACCAGATATAGATTGACCATTATGGGTTCCATATATTGGTGCCATATTGCTACACTTTACAAACCGGAGCTTGAACAGGGTTCCAATATGTGTACATATATTAGAAAACTGTCCAAAGCTGAAAATCCCTTTTAGGCATTTTTTGAACTTAAGAAAAAAAAAATATGACTGAGAACCAATGCCGTGGGGATGGACCCTAATAGTTTAATACATATAGTCTTTATTTCCATTAAGCAATTTACATCTGTAACTGTAATTTTTAAATCATAATTGGTTTATTATAACCTTAATTTTTTTTTATTTTTATCATATTCCCCAACCCATCAGTGCAGGTGGCATTGTCCCTTTTTTGCACCATATCTAATATCTATCTATCTATCTATCTATCTAACTATCATCCCATCTTTAATATATATCTATATGTAATGCTATTATCTATATATTATATTTATATTAACTATATCATCATCCTATATAAATCTATATCTATAATATATATCTTAATATCTATTAGTAATATTATCTAAAAATGAAATTTTTAATATATATACCCTATATATCATATTTTTATAATAAAATTTATATATATATATAATTTTAAAATACAAAGAAAAATGGTTCTGCGGGCCCCCAGTGCTCAGTGGTTTTTTAAAAATTATGGGTAGGCTATTGTTGAAAAAAATTTTTAAATATTTGTTGTGAAGCTTGGAACCCTACTTCCCAATTATAAAAAATATATATATATCCAAACCCAACACTAAAACATACAAAATAGCTCAATGTGTTTCAAGCCTAAATCAGCGCTCCTCAGGGGTGAAAAAAAATCCAAAAGTGAGCCCTTATATATGAGGACCAGTAAATAATCAATGCATCTCATTGGTTACCAGAAAATGACCAACCATTTCAGCAATTAGACATTCTTCTAAAAACTCTTATATTATCTATTGCTCATAATGTGTAAAAACTATTACTGTTATTAAAATTTAAAACATTATAAATACTTTCAATAAAACATAATACTACAACTAAAACAACTATATCACAATAATATCAGTTTTTTTTATATATATATATATATATATATATATATATATATATATATATATATATATATATATATATATATATTTATAAATACAGTAAATGTATTTTCAAATTATTATCACCAATGGTCAAATGGGCTATATTATGCCTGCTCGGCTGTCGTTAGCTACAGCCTTAGTGACGTCACTCCAGTCTGTTAGCCTGTATGTGTGGATTCCGCACGCTGCCGGCCGGAGCGTATTAGCGGTGAACACACCACACTGTTTGTATGTTTTTTTATATATTATTTCTGACAAATCCACCAACGGAAGATTGAAGTGGACAGAAACCTGGATTAGTGCGAGGTTCCTGGCTGATTGAGCATGAGTGAGAATCTCTGGGGAATGGTTGCACTATTACAGGTGTGATTTACACTGTTTTTATACTATTTGCATGGGGGTTGCATTTTTTGGAATTTGATTATTTGGGGATTGCTTGTGATTAAGTTGGGCCCCCTTTTATACAGCGAACAGAGCGCGTTTTTTCTTTTCTTTTTTTTATATAATATATAAAATATTTTAATTTTTATTTCTATTAGAGGATTGCAGCAGGAGATTTCCTCTGACGATCTTTGTGCAGCTTGTTCCCTGAAACACCTGGCGCTTGTATCTAAAGTAGTAGTTAGTTTTATATTATTATGTGATTTCATTAAGGCTATGTTTACACGGTGTATTTGCAGAGCGTAATTACGCCCCGCAATTACGCCGTGTGGACGGGGGCGGGGCGGGAGTGGGGAAATAAACGGGGGGCCGACACCCTTCGCCGGCCCATAGACAATCACTGCTAGCAGCGCGTATACGCCGCTAGAAAGTGACATGTCAATTATCCCCCCCCCGGCGTTTTGCCGGCAGGGAGAGGAGACGTAATCCATAGTTCTTCATGAGAACTGTGAATTACCGAAAAGAATGGGCCGTTTCGGCCCGTAATTGGCGCACTTCGGCGCGTAATTACGGACCGAAATACGGCCCATTTTAAGCCGTGTGAACATGGCCTAAGACCCTCTGGGTGTATTGTTTTGACCCGGTACATCCAATAGACCTCTTTGCGCTGTAGTATCTGGAACTTATTGGAACAATTAGCGGGGATCTGTTCAATGGGTAAAATGGAAATGGCAGAAAAGTCGCCATTATGATGCTCATGCAAAAAGGCGGGAGACCCCTGTCTTGTGTTTTCATTTTTTTGTACTTGCCCCTATGGGAAATTTAAACTTCAAAAGGGGGGGGACTTTTTTCTACCTAAATAATTTTATTCCCCATTTGGGATTGAATTTAAAAAATTATAAAAAATGCGGTGCAAATTTAAAAAATTTTTTATTTATAAAATATTCTTTTGGGTTTTAAATTTGAAACAAAATGGGCCATTTTTTAAATACAGAAAAAAAACAAGGGATCCAGGTCGCCCACATTGAAAAAATTTTTTTTGTTAACCAAAATTGTCCTCCCCCTAAGTTTTGTTTTTTAATTTAAAAGGATTTCCTTTCCAGGTTTTTGGGTTGGGGGGCCCTCCAAAAAATGATATTGGGGGTTTCTGGAATTAAAAGGGGGCCCAAATTAAAGGGCCCCTTTTTTAACAAATTCCAATGTTTTTGCCCGAACGTTCATTGGTTTGGGGCAAAAGTTAATTTCCGCTACAGAAAAAAATGGGCTGACGATTAAAAATTTTCATGTTTTTAAAAACTATTTCTTTCCCGGGGGATAACCCCCTTTTTCCCCCAGATATTTTTTTTTTCCCCCTTTTTGCTTTTTTTAGGTTTTGTTCTTCAACCCTTTTTTTCCACTTGGTTCCCCGCCCTCTTTTCCCCCCTATAGAACCTTTTCTTTTTAAAGGGTTTTTTTGACTTTTCTGTGAATTTAATTTGTTTTTTAGTGATGTGTTGTCCTTCTAAAAAAGGGGCCTTGTTTGAATTTTGAAGTGTAAAAACTTAATTATTTTCCCAAGTGGTGTTTTGTGAAGCTTCTGATAAACTATTTAGGTCCATTTTTTAAAAAATAATTTTTAAATACCCCAAAAAATTTGTAGATGATTTGTTTTTTTACTGGAAAGGCTGGAGGAAGAAATAGAAAAAATTTTTTTAGACCCCCTTTAAAGGAAATTATTTGGGGGCTAACATTTGTGTCCCATAAAAGCCCCACTTTTCCCTATAATTTTTTGCTTGATTCAGTAAAGGGGGACACAAAAAAACATAACAAAAACCTTCTTTAAAAAACCCCCGTATTAATAGTTTCATAAATTTAATAGTGCGCCTCCCGAATCCCCACTGCCCGGAAAAAAACCCGCACAGGGTGGGGGGAAAGCGTCGCCTTTTAGCACCTTTAAAATTTAAAGCCTGTACCGGGATCAGGTGGGAGGAGGTTTTTAACTTTTGCTGGCATTTGGGGGGAATGGTAAAAACCACATTAAAAAAGCCCTTCTATCTTTTTGCTAGGGGGATTTTTTTAAAAGGCTTCATGACATACATTTAATTTATAGCCCCCTTTAAAAACCCCTTTTTTTTGGTTCCCCCGCTAAACTTCATCATCCCCTGATTTCATTTTGGAGAAAACGGAAAAATTTGGGGAAAAGGGGGCCATTAGGTTAAATTTATAGGGTTTTGTGTTTGCAGGGTCAGGGCCCCCCCAGGGGCCGCCCTTATTGGGGGGAAACTCCCCCTTTTTTGTTGTTAGGGGGGCTTTTGTTTCTTAAAACCAAAACCCTTCCCCCAAAAAAAAATTAAAAAAAAAGGCCCTTTATAGGGAAAATTTTAAATACAGTCTTGTTCCAAAACTTTCCCCCCAAAAATTTAGCCTTCTCTTTTTTTTTTCAATATTTTCTAGGGCGCTTTTGTTGTGCTTTTATAATTCATTTAATTTAAAAATTAAGTTTTAAAGCCTTTTTTCCTACATAAGGTTTTTTGTATTTAAATTTTGGGTTTGAGGGAAAACCCATATGTTCCCTTTCCCCTGATTTTTCAAAGTTCTTCAGATATTTTTGTTACCTTTTTTTTCTTTTTTAGGTTTGGTTTTTTGCCCAAACCTTTTTGTCACTTTGGGCCCAGCCCCCTTTCCCCCTTAAAGAACCTTTTTTTTTTTAAAAAGGGTTTTTTGACTTTTTTGTAATTTAAACGGTTTAGTGAGGGTTGTTCCCTTTCTAAAAAAAACCTTGTAGAATTTTTTGAGGTTTTTAAAAACTTAAATTTTTCTCCCAAGTGGTTTTTTGTGAAGCTTACCCGATAAAAAATTTAGGTCCATTTTTTTAAGAAAAAATTTTTTTAACAAAAGATTTAAGATGATTTTTTTTATTATTTGGAAAAGGGGTGGAGGAAAAATAGAAAAAATTTTTAACCCCCTTAACGGAAAAGGAAAATTGGGGGCTAACATTTGTGTCCCATTAAAAAGGGGCAAAATTCCAAAAATTTCTTGAAATTAATTTTCAGTAAAAGGAGGACACAAAATTTCAAAAACGAAAACCTTCTTCAAACCGAAATATTAAAAAGTTTTTTATAAACTTTTTTAGTGCGCATCACCCAAAAACCCTGGCTAAAGAGAACCCCAAATTTCCAATAAAAAGGATGGAAAAAAATTGGGACGGGGTGACTCTAAAAATTTAAGAACAGGTGGGAAAATTCTAAAAAGAAAAGACTCTTCCAAAAGAATTACCCCAAGAAAACTGTTGGAAGATGCTGAGGAAAAAATAGAGGGGTTTTTAAAACAACAACAATGGTTTAATACCTGCATCTAAAAAAGTAGAAATCAGAACTTTCAAAGGCCGTTTTAATTTCGAAGTTAAAAATACTTCCCATTTTAAAATTTAAAAAGTTCTTTCAAAAACACTGGATTTTGTTGAAAAGAGACCCTTATTTTGCCCCTGTAATTCCAGAGAAGCCCAATATCATTTTTAGGAGGGCTCCCAACCTCAAAAACCTGGTAGCACCCAGTAAATTAAGGAACAAAACTCACGAGGAGGTACAATTTGTTAACAAAGGAAGTTTTCAATGTGGGCGACCTGGATGCCTGTGTTGTTTCTGTATTCTAGAAACTGACCATTTTAGCTCTAATACAACTAAAGAAGTATTTTATATAAAAAAGTTTTTAAATTGCACCAGCAGTTTTATAATTTACTTAATTCAATGCAAATGCGGAATACAATATATAGGTAGAACAAAGTGCCCCCTTCATGTCAGATTGAATGGCCATAGGGCAAGTACAAAAAAATGAGACACAAGACAGGGGGTCTCCCGCCATTTGCATGAGCATCATAATGGCGACTTTTCTGCCATTTCCACTTTACCCATTGAACAGATCCCCGCTAATTGTTCCAATAAGTTCCAGATACTACAGCGCAAAGAGGTCTATTGGATGTACCGGGTCAAAACGATACACCCAGAGGGTCTTAATGAAATCACAGAGACCATAAATTTAATGTAGGCCCATTTACCATTGGTGATAATAATTTGCAATGCATTTATGTATTTTATAATATACACATATATAATACTATTATATATATATATTTATATATAGTTATTTATTATTATTTAAAATGTTTTAAAAGGATACTTTGTTTTTATTTGAGTATTATATTTTTGAAATATTTATAATGTTTTAAATTTAATAAGAATAATTTTTTTAACATTATAAGAATAGATATAAAGAGTTTCTAGAAAAATTTTTAATTCTGAAATGGGGGCATTTTTGGAAACCCAAATGAAGCTTTGATTTTTACGATCCTTTATAAGGGCTCATTTTGGGGTTTTTTTTCACCCTGAGGAAGCGCTATTTAGACGTGAAACACATTGAGCTATTTTGTATGTTTTGATGTTGGTTGGAGATTATATTATATATATATATATGTATATCTTTTATAATTGGAGATTTTGGGTCTCCAAGCTTCACAATAAATATATAATTTTTTATCTACAATAGCCTATCCCAGTAATTTTATATTACCACATGAGCACTGGGCGCCGCAGAATCTCATTTTTCTTTAGTTGTTCTATTTTATTACCCCGGTTTTTGTTTAAATGTGGGAGTAAGAAGACTGTTGGCTGCTGTGCGCTGAGGAGAGAAGTAACGACTCTCATCGTAAACTACAAGTGAAGTTGGGAGTTGTGTCCCTGTTTGTAGTACAACTAAGCCAGGCATAGTAATATTACTGGTTGCATGCTATCCTGCTACTAGCATATCACACTATTTGGGCTCCTGTCTCTTTTTTCTTTTTGTTTATATATATACAGGCAGTCCCCTACTTACATCGTTCCGATTTACATACGTCCCCTAGTTACAAATGGAGACTTATGGGGCGTGGCTGACATTTAACACTGAGTCACGCCCCCTGATAACCAAGTGCCAGCATGCCACAGCTGCACATGAGATACAGAACGTTAGGTGAAATCTTCTAAAAAAGGCCACAGACAGCAAAACAAATGTAAAAACTGTTCCCTGCACTATCAAAACTAAAAAAAAAAAAAGGAATTGCAGTTAATAAATATACCTGTTCCGACTTACATACAATTTCAACTTAAGAACAAACCGACAGTCCCTATCCCGTATGTAACCCAGGGACTGCCTGTATATGAAATGGTTTACCCTAATAGTTTAATACATGTAATATTTATTAATAATTAATAAAATTAATTAATTTATATATGTAACTGTCATTTTTCATTTTCTAATTTTGCTTAGGATATAACTTTGATATAATTATTTTGAATATATAACTGGTGTAATATAACTTTTAATTTATTTATTATATTCCCCAACCCATCAGAGCAGGTGGCATTGTCTATTATCTTATCTATTATATATAACCATTTCTTATGTATTATACATAACTGTATATGTATATATATCTATAGATATAATATATACATATACAGTTATGTAGATATATATATACATATACAGTTATGTGTAATATATAAGAAATGGTTATATATAATAAATAAGATAATATAATTTTAAATATATAATTGGTGTAATATAACTTTTAATTTTTATTATATTCCCCAGAATAAGTGCCATTGTCCCTTTTTTGCACCCTTTATTGGGTAAACCATTTTCATATATATTATATATTATATAATATATATTCTATATTATATATATATATTATATATATATATATTTTATATATATTATATAAACACATCACATACATATTTTTATATTTATATATGTATATATATATATTTATACATACATACACACACAGTTATGTATAATATGTAAGAAACTGTAAACTGTTAAATATAATATATAGTAAATGGTTATATATAATAAATAAGATAATAGACAATGCCACCTAATTTTCCTTAGGAAAAAACTTTGATACAATTATTTTAAATACATAATTGGTGTAAAATAACTTTTATTTTTTTTTTATTATATTCCCCAAGCCATCAGAGCAGGTGGCATTGTCTATTATCTTATTTATTATATATAACCATTTCTTACATATTATGCATAACTGTATATATATATATATATATATATATATATATATATATATATATATACACACACATGTGTATAATGAAATGGTTTACTCAATAAATGATGCAAAAAGGGGACAATGGCACCTATTCTGGGGAATATAATGAAAATAAAAAAGTAAAAGTTATATTACACCAATTATATATTTAAAATTATCTTATTTATTATATATAGCCATTTCTTATATATTATACATAACTGTATGTGTATATATATATATATATATTTATATATATATATATATATATTTATTATAATATAATAATTTGTATATATAGATAGATAGATAGATTGATAAGAAAAAGAAAACTAGCCGCACATCCAAAAAACTCAATTTTCAGCGGGGTGCCAGCAATGTAGAACCTTGGCAAAGTTCCAGAATTCAAACTAATGGAAAAAATTGCAGCACTCACGGTAATCAAGTTTTTTTAACAAAAAAAGAGTGATTTATTTCCACATGTTCCAAGAGACGATGTTTCGGCTCTCTCACCGAGCCATTATCAACTGACAACTAGAGCAAAACTCAGCATATAAATACACACAGTAATCAGCAATTAGTGATAATCAATGAACAATCATCGCCGAGCAGGGAGAAGAGACGGTAATCCATAGTTCTCTATGAGAACTGTGGATTACCGTAATGACTGGGACGGATTCCAGCCGTATTGCAGCGCAGTACGGCGTGCAATACGGCTGCAATCTGTGCCCAAAATAAGCCATGTGAACGTCCCTTAATAGTGAATTTTTTTTTTACAATATAATAATCACGCATTAAAAATATACATGATAAAGATACAGTGATTATAAGAGGTAATATTAGTGATAACTAACATTACCATTAAAACTAGGTGTATATAATAATAGAAAACATAAAATGAGGGGGGCGGAGACCTGTATCGCTCACCTGGCAGAATAAAAAAATCACACAGCTGTAAATATATGTAAACAACACGAGACTGGACTCAGCGTCTCGCAAATCCTGCTGCGCAAGTCCGGAAACACAGCGCCATGCTGGAGACGCGTCCATAGCAACGCCTATGACCGGCATCGGCAAAGCCTAATGCGCATGACCGGAAATGCAGCGGATAGCGAGAAATGTATCACTAGTGATACATATATCATATATCACTGAAAAAATACTAGGGACGCAACATAGCAGCTAATAGCGCTACATAGCAGCCCAGTATAAAGAACAAATATATTCATAAAGAAAATAACTCACTAACAACAAAAAAATAAAAATAATATACATATATTTATACATAAATATATGTATATTATTTTTATTTTTTTGTTGTTAGTGACAGTTATTTTCTTTATGAAATTTTTTTTTCACTATTAATGATTGTTGATTGATTATCACTAATTGCTGATTACTGTGTGTATTTATATGCTGAGTTTTGCACTAGTTGTCACTTGATAATGGCTCTGTGAGAGAGCCGAAACGTCGTCTTTTGGAACAAAAGAAATAAATCACTCTTTTTTTTGTTAAAAAAACTTGATTACCGTGAGTGCTGCAATTTTTTCCATTAGCTTATAACCATAGATATATAGATATACAGTTATGTATAATATATAAGAATTGGTTATATATAACATATAGGAAATGGTTATATATAATAGATAAGATAATAGACAATGCCACCTGCTCTGATGGGTTGGGGAATATAATAAATAAATTAAGAGTTATATTACACCAATTATATATTTAAAATAATTGTATCAAAGTTTTTTCCTAAGCAAAATTAGAAAATGAAAAATGACAGTTACAGATATAACTTGCATAATATAAATAAAGAATAAATGTATTAAACTATTATGGCCCATCCCCACAGCACTGGTTATCAGTCGGATTTTCAGGCGGTTTATGGATTTGAAACAATCCTTTATAATCTTTAATAGAAAATCTGAGCTGTAGTCTACACAACTTAGAACATGTCGACAACAAATCCGACCGTCTAAAAAACTTAGAACATGTTCATTCTTCTGCATAATAAAGCACTTTCAAAATTTGTTCCCAGAAAAATGCATAAAATTTTCTGGTCATTTTTCATGCCATCTCATTGACTTCAATTGTAAATTTTCTGCTGTTTTTCTGAGTGAAGTATGGTGGAAGATTGAGCATGTTCTAGGTTTTTTGAAAAAAATCGGATCTCAGATAATATGAGTCGTGTGGACTACAACACATATTTGCAATTGAGGTCTATGAGGATGGTTTACAGTCAGTTTATGACATTTTTTTAAATTTGAATTTGTGTGGATTTCTGGCTGGTAATGCTTGTCATGTGCAGAGACCATTAGGGTTCCACTTACAGGAAAGACTTTGTTAAAGAAAAAAAATTCTTAGATTTAAAAACTAAATGTAAGCTAAATGTTGAAGATTGAGTACTCATACAAAGGCTTTAAAATGTAGATTTAGTAGAAACTAAAAAAACAAAAGCCAAAGAAATACAAACGTAAACAATTCTTTCACACTCCTCTAGGTTGAATCCACATTAATCATGATACTACCAGTCTAATTAGCATTATAATATAAGGATGATTGGTTTCAGGCAGGTGATAACTGATGTGTGAGTCAGAAGACATAAAAGAGTCAGAATTATGTAAACACCAGGTAACACAGTCTTTATCACTATATAAGAACAGGACTACTCAAAGTTTTAGCAGTCTTCACACTACTTCAGCAATCAGAACTACCTGAACTAAGTTTACCAAGACATAATAGGAAACATGTCTTCTAAGATGGCTCTGAAGATCATCTTATATATTATGCTCATCTCCTTGGCATCAGGGAGACCTTTTCTACCATCAGGAGCTAGCAGCCATTTTTATGGAGTCAGTAATCCAAAATATATGATGAAACTTTATCAAACGCTATTGGAAAATCAAAAGGATCTTAGAAGACCAGAAATTCGAATTCTGGTGGAGTCTGATACTGTTGAGAGTCTTACTGCAAAAGGTGAGTACTGTAACTTATTATAGTCCTAGATCTTCTGGCTTCCTTATATGTATTAATCATGGTAATATTTTATAACTTTTTTCTTATGTACACCTTTATACAATTAGTTATTGCTTTCACTGGTAAAATTAGCTTCTATATGATGAAAAGTGTCACCTAGCTATATTTGAGTATCCTATGAGTTATAGAAGTAACCATTCTCATTTTTTCTTCATAGATTTCACAATGGCAGATAATCGGTGTTCATTGACTTTTGACCTCTCTCCAATCTCAAGAACTGATGAACTACAAATGGTTGAACTCCGAATTCATCTTCCTCCATTTCCAAACTCCAGAAACATAACAGTAGACATCTACCACATCAACGATGGACAAAACAAACTCTTCTTGGGGTCCGTCATGACAAATGTACCTGGTAATAGAAATACTACTTGGATAATTTTCAATGTCACCAAGGTGATAGAAAATAGTCTGTGGGAAAAGAGCTTGACCAACCATGGAGGACATAGGAGGTCATCGAAAATTCCTGATATAAAATTTTTTGAGTCCTTATAAAAGATAAAGAAGAGAAATACCTCTCTACCTGAAATCACCACCGATCAAGCAGTCATTGTCTTCTTCACTAAGCATAAGCCATTTGTCAAACCTGGTTCTCCAATCCACTTCAAACAATTGTCAGTGAACACTTTAAAGATGGCTGCACTTTATAGACAGAAGAGGTCCAAAAGTGAAGGCCAGCTGGGAAATCCAAGCAGCAATTACTCCATGGTAGCAGAACACTACAAACCATCATGCAGAAAAGTAGACATGATAGTGAACTTTAAAGAAATTGGATGGGACAATTGGGTTGTCCAACCCAAAAAGTATAATGCTTACCGGTGTCAGGGAACCTGCCATTCACCACGAAAGGAGACTTCAAAGACCACTAACTATGATTACATAAAGGTAAGAATAATATGTCCCAGTTAAATATCTATAACCTAAAAAAAGCCTACATAAACATTTCTATTATCAATGTCTTAAATTTACCAATAATGTATTTTTAATCACTTTTAACACTTGGGACTTTTTGACTTAATTTGCTTAAAAGAATTTTAAAATATTGTAAGCATATTCTCAAGTATTGTTAAAAAGGATGTCTCATGAAAAATATCTCACATACTGGACATTTAAATGCATGGTCCACAGGAATGCATGTTCTGCAGGAGAGGGAGCTTCTATTTTGTTAGCAGATTTCCGTTGTGGTTTCTAGAGGAAGATCTAATGAAGGGGACCCTTCTCATCATAATCATATACCATTCATAACAACACATTTATTATCAAAATGTATTTACACTTTTTTTCATATTTTTGCAGAGTTTTGGTAACTTGAAGGATTCGGAAAAAATGGAGTGTTCATCATGTGTTCCTCTCAAGATGAAGCCATTGTCCATGATATTTCATGAGGATAGACACCTGGTTCTAAGATACCACAACGACATGATCATTGAAGAGTGTGGATCTCCGTAAAGGCATTCATTTGAGATTTTTTTATGCTAAATTAGATACAGAATTTAATTTATATTTTAATATTGGAGTCTAAATTTGTAAATGACAACATAGCTAATTCCTCATGTTGAGGTATGAAGACACTTTGCTCTAATGTAATGCATGAAAACATTGAAATATTCTTGACACTTAATAAACATTCTGGATGATTTCTAATGCTATGTGAATTAGTTTGTTATTTTGAATTTATTAAAGAGAACATGTCTCTGAGGGCAGCATAAGCTAATGACAGGTCCTACATGGGAGTTGCCAGGGTCATCTTTTCCATTGGGCATACTAGGCAGTTGCCCGGGGGCCACACAAACACAAGGGCCCCAGGTAGTGAATGCATGGACATAAGCTCTGGATCTCCAGGTACGAGCTGATTCTTGGGGTGTTTGTGTGTTTTTAGGACTTACAAACACACTGCATGGTGGAGCAGGGAGCCATTGGTACCTGTACTGCCAGTTAGGCCATGTTCACACGGCTTAAACCAGAAAGTATTTCGGTCCGTAATTACGCGCCGGAGTGCGCCTATTACGGGCTGAAAACGTTCTGGTCATTACGGTAATCCACAGTTCTCATAGAGAACTATGGATTACGTCTCCTCTCCCTGCTCGGCGAATACGCCGAGGGGGGAGATAATTGACATGTCACTTTCTAGCGGCGTATACACGCCGCTAGCAATGATTGTCTATGTGCCGGCGAAGTGCCGACCGCCCGCTCCCTCCCCCGATCCCGCCCCCGGCCACACGGCGTAACTGCGGGGCGTAATTATGTCCAGCAGTTAATCCGTGTGAACACAGCCTTAGTCTTACAGGCAAATAAAGGTAGCGTGATGATATTGGTGAGCTTGATGGTGGTTAGAGGCACGGCTGGGTGTGAAGTCAAGTGTGTGGGCAGGGCCCACTGCATTACTATGCCCATAGTGCTGTTAAGACGGCTCTGGGAGTAGCTAATGGCAGAAGGGCAATAAGTGACTAACCGCTGGAAACGGTTTTCTATCACTAGCTTATGCTAAGGAGTATGCTAATACATTGTAAGTGTAAAATAAAGTTATAAAATAGAAATCCCTTAATGGGATTTAAAAAAGTAAAAATATAGTCAATATTTAATATAAAAGTGATTTTATTATGTTACGTCAAAAGCCTTACACATAATTAGATTTTAACACATTTCTAATAACATGAAGAATTACGGTAATTTAGGAGGTTAGTTAGTGTGACACATAAATGGTATAAAAAGTTTAAATAAATCAGAATTTTTTTTTCTTATATTCGTAGTAATTTATTGGTACCCTCAAACTACGACAAAAAATACAATTTGTCTCATATAAAATAAGGCCTCATACAGCCAAGCCATGTCACTGAGAAAATAAAAAGGTTATGACTGTTGTAACTGTTTTCTTGGTTTCACATTGAATTCAGGGGCGTGTTTACTGACTTCTACTAGGCTGCAATAGAAGCCAGGTCTGTAGCTATAGCGACCTGAGGAGCTGATGCAGCCCATACAATAGGGGATATCTAGGAATAGATAGGACACTGGTAATGGAGACATATTGCAAAGTGATTTTTTTTGCAATATAACATAAATCTTTAACATAAAAAGCAATCCTTGTAGTGAGACAACCCCTTTAAATAGTAAAATATGGTCCTTTACAACACTGGTCAGTAAGGGGTTAAGTTATACATTTATCCCATGTAGAATCCAATTTCACATAGATTTATTTGGTCTTAAAGGGGTGTATACATCTCACATATTCATGACATTTCGAAAGGACATACCATCGTTGTGTATGATAGGAACACCTCTTTAAGGTTCTGTACTTTGTAGGAGGGTTATATAAACTTTAAAATTGTTACTTTGGTGAATTCACTTCAATTATTGTACTAACAGTGTAATTATCATAATGAATAAGAAAGATATGTCAATCCATTACCACCTTGATCTCAAGCTGTTAGTGGATTGATGTGTGTCGCACATCTTGATTAATTCACGGGTGTGAAGATCCCAGGTACCTGAGTTTTTACTTAAAAGAAGCAAAATCAGCTCATTGTAGTAGAGGTGTATAAGACAGTATCTTCCACAATATAATATATTTTGTAAATGTACGGCATGGAGATTTTGGGGGCTCAGAAGCTGAGCCTGTGGAGGACTGGCTGTATCAATACAGCAGGTGAACCGGACTAACAGCTGGGACCAAGGTTTACTCTTATCCCGGTCATTTAACCCCTTAGATGCTGTGGTCAACAGCGACCGTGCATCTAAGGGGTTTGACAGAAAGAGGGGGCTTCCACTGTCCCCATTGGCACAATATGGCCGCACAGTATTGCTATGGCAATCTGGAGATCTAATAAAGGCTTCCAGACTGTCTGTGATGTCAAAGCAAGAAGAGTAATCCAGCATAAAGGTTAAACTTGAGTTAGAAAACAATGTAATTTTTTACAATAATAGATTTTATTAAACCGTTTTTCCATATTAAACATAGAACAAAATCTGCATATGCAAAAAAAAGGGGAATGATTCAATGCAGGTATATGGATCAAGCCCATAAACATAGGATCTATATATAAACTCCCCAGTTGCTATTCCTTAGGAAAGTGCTATTGTCAATCAATATAGAATGGCTGATTATTATGTGTAGCCTCGATAAATACTTGTATTCATAGTAACTCTATGGCTGTACGGATATGAGCCTTGGAGTTATGATTGCATAAATATGAGACTAGGTCTTAGTATATAGAGTTAATGATAGAAATAACTGAATATGCTTATATGTATTGGATTTATGGTCCTGCGTAGACCAATTGATTAGGATGTGTACTCTGTCATTCTTGTTGGATTTTTCCTAACACCAATTTTTGTATGTCTAAATTTTTAATAAATCATTAATAAAGTATTTTGATATCTTACCCTATGCTCTCTGTGTTTTTGGATTATACATTAGTAATTTAGAGAGGGGTTACTATGTTAGGGGGCCAATACTTTGACTGTCCCAGCCATAAGAAGTTTTCTGGATTTAAATATGCGTGGATTATAAACTCTCCAGTGTAAACATTCCCAATAAATCAAATGTAAAAGCATGGTATTGTCTGGTGACCAAGACAGGAAGTCAGTCAAACTCCTCCCACCATATAGGGAGGGACATCTGGGAGACCAATGGCCAAGTGGTCCTGTTAACACATCAATTAAGATATAAACGAACAAGGAAAACAAACAATGAAGAGAGATAAAAAAAAAAGGCGGGGGACAGGGGTAGGGGTACCGCCTATGGAGCACAAAGCATAAAGATAAGAAAGGGAAGGAGATTCGGTAACAGGCTTCAATTGCCAAGGGGCTTATATAACGACCTTCCGCCTTTATACTAACAGGGCCTCAAAGTCTTGAGAGGATTCCATAAAAAAGGAATTCGGTCAGCTCACCTGGTCATGTAATGAGTTGGTAATGCCCGGACCTGACTGAAAACTACTCGTCATGAAATCCAAAAACAAACAACAAGAGAATCCAGCGTACACACCACTCGCAGGTAAGGTGAAGGAAAGGGTTCCGTAGTTTATTGAAAAATGATTAAAAACAAATCATCCAGTAGTAGGAAATCGCATCAAGCCGACGCGTTTCGGAGCCGATGCTCCTTATTCATGGCATAGCATGCTAGTGAAATACACACAATTTAAATAGCCCAATCCCCGGTCATGTGATACCGGTCATGTGATCAGGCTAAATAGAAACAGAAATGTTAAAACATATCATAATTATATAAAACAAAGATTCAGGTACTTAGGATGTATATTAATATTGGCAGATAAGATCGTGTCTTTTATTGAGCCCATTAGGAAGCCTGGTGTCTAACTTAGGCTATGTTCACACGGTGTATTTGCAGGGCGTAATTACGCCCCGCAATTACGCCGTGTGACCGGGGGCGGGGCGGGAGCGGGGGACTGAGCAGGCGGCCGGCACTTCGCCGGCCCATAGACTTGAATTGCCAGCGGCGCGTATACGCCGCTAGTAATTCACATGTCAATTATCTCCCCGCCCGGCGGCTTCGCCGGGCGGGGAGAGGAGACGTAATCCATAGTTCTCTATGAGAACTGTGAATTACCGTAATGAATGGGCCGTTTTCGGCCCGTAATTGGCGCACTTCAGCGCGTAATTACGGACCGAAATACGGCCCATTTTAAGCCGTGTGAACATAGCTTTAAAGATCCACCAGGCTTCCCGTGCTAACAGTTTTTTCTTAAAGTCACCACCCCTCGTCGGTCTCTTAACTCTTTCAATTCATAAGTCCCATATGAACGTCATGGAAGTGTTTGGAAACCATTGAAACGCCTATATTTAAGGTTTTTTTTAGCGTCCGACATATGTCTCCGGATGCGTGTTTTGAGAGTGCACAAAGTGCATCCGACATATTGTTTATGGCATGCCCGACATGTCACCTGGTAAATAACCCACCGTGAATTACAGTTAATGTATGACCTCATATTGAAGCTAATGTTTTTGGAGACAGAAGAAAACTCCTTAGACACCAGTACATGGTCACATGCTAAGCATTTCGAATGTCCGCATTTATACATGCCTGTAGTGGTTATCCAAGCGGGTGCAGTAGGAATTTTATTGGGGAAAGAGAAAGGGCTCGGAGATAGAACTGGACCTAAAGTACGTCCCCGTCTCGATACAAATTGGATATCTTGTGTTGAGATATTGGTATCACCAAAATTCTCAAGTAATGGAAGATGTCGTTTAACAATATTGCAAATCTTATTGAACTGAGGACTGAACGTGGTAGCAAAGACAATTTTTCTTTCATTATCACGAAGAGTAAATTCCCTATTAGCCAAAAGGTCCGAACTCTGGACTCTAGCTATTCTACGACTAGTCTTCTTTTGTAGCCAATCGGGATAGCCACGTTGGCTCAATCTCGTGTATGTTTCATTTTCATAAATAGAAAATAGGTCAGGATTGGAGCAGTTTCTTTTCATTCTAGTTGCTTCTCCGGGGATTGGGCTATTTAAATTGTGTGTATTTCACTAGCATGCTATGCCATGAATAAGGAGTATCGGCTCTGAAACGCGTCGGCTTGATGCGATATCTTACTACTGGATGATTTGTTTTTAATTGTTTTTCAATAAACTACATAACCCTTTCCTTCACCTTACCTACGAGTGGTGTGTACGCTGGATTCTCTTGTTGTTTGTTTTTGGATTTCATGACAAGGAGCTTTAAGTCAAGTCCGGGCGTTACCAACTCATTACATGACCAGGTGAGCTGACCGAATTCCTTTTTTATCGTGTTCTTACCTTAGCAAGCAGGTCATGCTCCCATACACTAACAGGATTTGCTAGATTCTCAGCACTTTGCGCTTTTTCATTAAAGACTTCTTGGATTTATAATCCTGTTAGTCATAGGTAAATATTTTTGATACTTGTCTAATATTGGGTTCTGTACATATAACATTTATAATGACAGAAGATCTATCTGACACCACCACAGCCTTGCCGGCTAGACGACAGAGAGCTGCTCGTATATTTTCAAGAACTGAACATTTGAATACGCATGACTCTGATAATGATCTTAAAACTGATATGAGAAAATTCGAGCGACTAATGTCGAAGGAATTGCAAGTCTGGTGGGATCAGACTACGCTGGAATCCTATATAGAACATAGTATGATTCCCAGAGGCTTGCGTCTAAGAAAATTTCCGACCAACATGTCAGATACAAAATTCATGGATAAATGGAACTCTATCCTTAGTGATTGTTCCTTTAAACTGATGGGATTGCTGATCGAACATGAGAAGGAAATTGGATCTGATATCAATTCTCAGATAATAGAATTGAAAAATTCTCTGCAACCTAAGGAATCTTCTTCTCTGTATAAAGAACTATATGATAAAATTTTGCTTAACATGAAGAAACTTGAGGACAATATTGTGGAGTATAAGAGCAAGAAATTCCCCGAGATACCAATGGCTATGATAAAAACAAGGTATACAATTGTATCTCCTATAATAAAGGACCAAAATCCATTTTGAAATCGCCTTCTCAATACGGTCAGTTTCACCTTGGTTCCAACAGAGTTTCTTTTCCAGACCTGGACAGTTCGGAGGATATAAGAATGTATAACACCTCAGATGAAGCCTCTGATGTTTCCTCGGCAGATCACCTAGGAGCTGAACCAAAAACCAGCAAACAAAAATCTAAATCAAACGCCACTTCAAAAAACGAGGGCGCCGAGTCGGTAGGAAGCATAAGAGCAAAAAGACAAACAAAAATACGGAATTACAGATACTAGACCATCCGGTGGTCAATTTATCCAGCTATATCATCACTGAAACGCAACTGTCTGTATTGTCCAAAGGCTTGAATTTCGTTCCTACAAAAGACTTCGACCTATATAAAACCATCCTGAACGTTAACCTTTTTGCAAGGACTCTTACTCTTAGGAACCATTTTTTACAGATTAACTCAATTGAGTTTACAGTTGACAATATCAATAATGATTCTCATGTTTTGCATAATAATGAGTTTGTCTGGGGGCGTGGTTTGGTCCTGCATGAAGCTGGACGCGTGAGCCCAGAGCTCCGGGAGGAAGATTCCAGAAGCGGCTAGAATAAACCCCTAAACGGCGGGGATCTTTGCTTATTTAAAACTTCCTGGGACCGGCGGTGACTGGAGCTTCGGTGGGAAGAAATTGACGGCCCGCAGCGCAGTAGGAGGCACGGAGGAGACAGGGACAGCTCGGCAGCGCTTCCAGAGCTTACCTTAACTCCGGTCCGAGCAGCCCTTAGAAGACGGGACCGGTGCTTCAGAAGCGGCGCTTGTGTTCAGCTGGGCCCTGCGGAGCTGCGGGATCTGCGGCAGTGAACAAGCCCGGAGCCCTGGACCCGGAAAAGGAGGTGAGGACATCCTCGGCCGCCATCTTGACCTCGTGGAGCAAAGAGCGGGGAGAGCCTCTCTGCCTGCCTGCCTGCTAGCAGTACAGTAAGGCAGACGGAGCCACTGCTTAAAACGCCGACTAGGAGGGCTGGAGCATCGAGGACGGACCTCCGAACCCCTAAACAAAGAAACAGATCCGGTGCTGCCGCGGGCGCCGGGCCCTGCCGCCATCTGAGGCCCTGTGTACGGCGCGGATCGCCACCTCCGCAGGACGCAGCCACGTCTAAAACCATTAAGGTCAGTGACCTCCAGAGCTTCATCCCGGCTCTATCGGGAGAGAAACACCCGACATCTAGTGCATCCCATGGTAAACCCAAGCCCTTACAGGCAAACAGCATCCCTATAAGTGGAAAGAAAAATATAACTTGTTGAACAAGAAGATCCCTATATAAGCCTAGCTGCACTTATATCCACCTAAGAACAGCCAGGGAGTAGTACCTGAAATTATAGAACCTAATTCTGCGCAGCCCACAATAATATCTGCGGACTAGTTCAAGGCTACAATAGTAGAATATAGCACTAAACTGCATAACTCATCTCAGATTAACCCTGCCTGCTTAAACCAGCACAAGATATTGCTAGGCAACAGGGTTCTGCTACTGCACTTGTACTATCTTATATGGCGCAGCCCTCAGTAATCTCTCTGGACTAGTTTAAAGCTAATTTGTAAAACATATTTCTGACCTGCATAATTCACTTCTGATTAACTCTGCCAGCATAATCCAGCACAATATATAACTAGGCAACAGTGTTTTGCTACTGCACTTGTACAGTTTGACACAGCGCAGCTCACAGAGAACTCTGCAGACTAGTTCAAAGCTAAATAATAGATCATATTCCTGATCGGCATAATCCACTTCTGACTCACCTTGCCAGCATAAACCAGCACAAGATATCGCTAGGCAACAGTGTTCTACTACTGCACCAGTGAAACCTTACTCTGCGCAGCTCACTGATTTCCGTGGACTAGTTCAAAGTTAAATAATAGAACAAATCCCGGATCTGCATAATCTGCCTCTGATTAACCTTGCCAGCATAAACCAGAACAAGATATTGCCAGGCAACAGCCTTATGCGATTACGCGTGTGGGGCCCTACACCGCGCAGCTCACAGTGATACTTACGAATCAGTTCAAAACTAAATAAAAGAACATATTCCTGAACTGCATAATTCACCTCTGATTAACCCTGCCAGCATAAACCACCACGAGATATCGCTAGGCAATAAGGTCCTGCCACTGCAATTATACTCATCTGCTAGTACAAACCAGCATGAGATATCACTAAACAACAGTGTTTTGTTACTACAATTCTGATACCTAAATTGTGCAGCTTACAGTTATCCCGCCGGATGAAAATCAAGACTTAAATAGCAGAACATATCCTTGAACTGCACAATTCACCTCTAACTAACCCTGCCAGTGTAAACCAGCACAAGGTATCGATAGGCAAGAGTACCCGTCTACGGCAAATATATTGCCTTATACTGCGCAGTTCACAGTAATATCTCTGGACGAGACCAAAGCTAATCGAACGTATCCTTGAGTGGCACAACGCATTCCTGATCAGACCTACCAGTATAAACCAGCACAAGATACTGCTAAGTAAAAGTGCTCTTCCACCGCCATTATACTGCCTCATATTGAACAACGTACAGTAATCTCACAAAACTACAACGAGCCTTATTCCTCACTGATACAAGATAGCGCCAGGCCACAATTGTAGCTTAGTGACTTCTGATAAAAAAGGCAAACCTTCTTTGAGGACAACAGATCACCAACGAGGAAAGTACCTATATTAACAAGTGCCTCGTCAACCATAGATAGCTCTCACCTAAAATATCTACTCCACCAACGAAGATCAAAGCCACCTAATTAAGAATACCAAGCGCCTTATCTCACCCTCCACAACAAAATTTACATACCCAAAACCTGATCTGTTATCTCGGGTAGCGACTTCCTAAACAATCTACATCTTCCAACATTAAAAGGAAAATTCCCCACTAGGAAGATCAGACTCTTTCTACTCACGAACTCAGAGCGTGCCTAACATTCCACATTGTGAAAACTCGCATTTGAGATTCGTCCGATCACCGGGCAATAGCGACGACTGGACCTTTATAACGACTCCCTTGAGACCTTACTATTCAACAGACGGAAATGGGAGGAAATTCGAAAAAAAAAAAATAAAAAATAAAAATAAAAAAAATAAAAAAAATAAATCTCAACCTACTAAGCTAACCGACTTCTACCAAACTCCTTCCACAAGATCACAAAATAGGGTCAGATCAGAAGCCTCACCACCTATGTCTCAAACCTCATCCAGGAGAGACTCCGGAGAGATGGAACACCATGAACCGTCAGGCTCTTGCTACACTTCAGAACAGACCCTCCAACGTCTCTTCTCGTCCTTTAGAGAAACTCTGCAAAATGATTTTAAAATGATGATGGGGGACTTTAAAGCTGATATACAAGCTCTGGTCTCTCGCACGGACCATGTTGAAAAAAAAATGGCGGAGTTCGCAACGTCACATAATCTCCTCATCGACGCCAATAACGCCTTGGAAGAAGAAGTCCAAAAGTTATCATTGAAAGTCCTGGACTTAGAGGACAGATCCAGGCGAAATAATATCCGCATCAGAGGAATCCCGGAAACAGTCACCTCAGACATGCTCCCGCAATTCTTGATTGACCTAATGGCGCTAGTGTTACCAGAAGCAGCTGACAGAGACCTAATGTTGGACCGTATTCATAGGCTCCCCAAACCAAAACATCTATCTCCCTCCATCCCCCGAGACGTAATAGCCAGGATACATTTTTTTACAACAAAAGAGAAATTCTTAAGAGCCATTAGAACCGCCACGAACCTGCCTGATAGGTTTAAAGATCTATATATATACCCAGATCTCTCCGCGGGCACTATGCTCAAAAGAAAGGAATTCGCCCCATTCACCAAAATCTTAAGAGAAAATAATATTTCTTATCACTGGGGATTCCCTGTTAAATTGATTGTCACAAAAGATTTAACTACGGTGGTCTGTACTTCACCAACAGCAGCAAGAGAAACCCTGCTCTCATGGGGACTTTTGTCGACACCATCTAACACCCCGTCGAAAAGACGAGAAAATAGACCGAACCTCGTATCACCACTGTGGTCTGAAGTCACCCGTCGCTCCAGAGCACGCCATAACGACTGAAAACTCGCCGGAAACAAGAAGAAATCTTCCTCTCGTGATGTTCCTTACTACGGAGGATTACACTCTTTCTTAAGTTCTAACCACCCTTTCTTTGCAGGACAACCGTGTGGACTTTCCCCAACGCTGGTCCCTGATATAAGGGACACACCATGTTGTGTTGGTCTCCCTCTCTTAGGGGGACCTTTATAGTTATATTGTTTGTTTTAGGTTTATCCGCCATGCTGGTGCTATTTAATGCTATTATTGCCCCAATTATCATCAAAGGATTTAAAGCGGCCTCCCAAAATAACCCCTGGTCTAAACATTATGGGGATTAAAATAATGTCTCTGAATGCCAATGGGCTCAATTCCCCCTTTAAAAGGTCCTCCCTATGGAAGGATGTTCTTAAATCAAAGACGGACATACTATGTCTTCAAGAAACCCATTTGAAATCAGAAGACTCCCACAGACTGAGAAATAAACATTTCCCTTATTCCTTCCTAACCCCAAATGATTCTAAGAAGGCAGGAGTAGCGGTGTTTATTAAAAATACAGTGGCATTTCAGGCATTTGAAGTTATACTTGATCCCAAAGGAAGGTACATCATCGTTCAATGTGAACTTAATTCCATTCCATACACTATACTAAATCTTTATGCCCCTAATATTAACCAATATTCTTTCATAACTAAGATAATAAGTAAGGCAAAGAAAATGTTGAGGGGCGACTTGATAGTTTGTGGAGACTACAATATTGTAGTAGATAGATCTCTAGATAGATCAAAAGGCAGCGCCCATTATGCCCCTGAATTAAAACAATTGTTAATCCAAGAAAATCTGCATGACCCCTGGCGTTACCAACACGCTAACGAGATAGATTACACCTTTTATTCCCACGCTAGAAACACCCATTCTAGGATAGATTACTTCTTAGTAGACAGAAGAGCATTAACAAATGTCCTATCAACGGAGATTGGCACTGCTACATGGTCAGACCATGCACCGATATATCTCACCATAGCAAACACCTTTCCTAAAGGCCCATTCATGTCATGGAGAATCAATCATTTTTTACTTAAGTCACAAAATGTGGTAAAAGAACTTCAGGAAGCATTACTAGATTACTTTCATCTGAACTCACCATCTTCTCCCTCTGCAGAAACCCTGTGGTGCGCCCACAAGGCAGTAATAAGAGGAGTCTGTATTAAAATTGCCTCTCGAGAAAAGCGCAAGCGAGAAAAGATTTTGACAGACCTAATTCAAGAAATAAACACTTTAGATAAACAATTCAAAATAAACCCATTGCCGAGTACTAAGGACAAACTTATGGCTAGTAGACATAAATTACGAACACTCTACCTAAGTCAATATGAGGCCCATCTATCTAGACTTAATTGGAAGTTTTATATACAAGGAGACCGCCCATCTAAATGATTAGCTAGGAGAATTAAAAACTTACAGATTTAAAGCAAGATTCCTTACATCACTAATTCTGATAACTCTAAAATTCGAGATCCACAACTCATAGCAAATGCATTTGCATCCTACTATCAAAACCTATATAATCTGAAAGAAGACTCTTCTATACCAAAGATTTTCTACCTCCCATATCCAAGACTTTTTAAAAAAAGTAAACCTACCAGTTTTACAAGAAGAACATTTAAAAACTCTGAACAGACCATTAGACATAAGTGAAATAGAGGAAGTGATCCACGCTTCGAAACTTAATAAGGCCCCTGGACCAGATGGTTTGACCAATGAATATTATAAATTATTTTGCCCTACCCTTGCCCCACATCTATTAAAAGTATTTACAAGCATCATAGAAAAAGGGAAAGCCCCCAAAGAAATGTTATGCGCCACAATCTCTACCATTCCCAAGCCAGGAAAGAGTTTAGATCAGGTCATCAACTATAGACCAATTTCACTGCTCAATTGCGACATTAAAATATTCTCGAAAATATTAGCCAATAGATTGAACAGAGTATTACCTTACATCATCAATTTAAAAACCAGGGGCTTTTTTCAAAGGTCGCCAAACTCGTGATGGCCCTTAGAAGAGTACTTAATATCATAAAATATGATTAATCTTCACAAAACCCCAGCCGTATTGCTCTCTTTAGACGCCGAAAAGGCCTTTGACAGACTCAACTGGGACTATTTGAGGGAAACTCTGTTCAAATTTGGATTCACAGGGCCTATAGTTGATGCAATTCTTGCGCTCTATTCTACCCCCTCGGCTAAGGTATTTACTACTGGATACTCATCGAATTCCTTCTCCATCACTAACGGAACGAGGCAAGGGTGTCCCCTTTCCCATGATTTTTGTGATGTGTGTGGGAACCCCTGGCCGAAAAGATTCGAAACTCTCTATCAATATCTGGAATCCCGATATATGGCACAGAACATAAAATCAGTTTGTTCGCCGACGACTACAATTATATGTCAAAACCAGAACAATCGTTACCCAATTTATTAGAAAAAATTGAACTATTTTGCCTCTGTGTCTATTATAAATTAAATATGACTAAATCCCACATTCTTTTTCCCCCACATGTAGCAGATGTGCAAAAAAATAAGATAAAACAATTAAATTCCTTTGGTCAGAAGAAGCTATTACCTATTTAGGGATTAAAATTACCCCCTCCCTTACAAGCACCATTCAAACTAATCTAGAAGCCCTATACAAAACTTTAACTGAAGAAACAAACCGGCTGCTATCTTTTCCTCTATCATGGATCGCTCGGATTAATCTAACCCAAAATGATGTTACTACCACGTTTTCTATACATATCAAGAGCCCTGCCATCTTATTTTCCACAAAAAATTTACTCCCCTCTATGCATCATTGATATTCAAATTTTATATGGGGAGATAAACATCCCCGATGTAAACAACAACACCTATATAACACTGTCAAAAGAGGCGGTTTGTCAGTCCCAAATTTGCAGCTTTACAATTTAGCTTCAATTCTGGAGCCCTTAAACTGCTTTTGGAGAAAACCAGAGACACACCACTGGTCTCATATGGAGAATGCTTCGGCAATTCCTTATTCAGTTAAGGATCTTCTCATAGCTGAATTACTGGATCTTAAATACCCGCCTCCAATCTTCCCCTCTGTACACCACGCTCTACGAGCTTGGTCGAACACAGCCAAACTCAATAAGTGGGTGCATGTATCGAAGACTATCTGTTCATTAAACTGTTCCACTTAGCTTCTCCACAACTATCACTCCGCAATTGGGTATCACAGGGCATAGTAAATATGAGCCAACTGTTCCGAGATGGAGTCTTTAAGTCCTTTTCGGACATAATGGAGGAATTCTCAATACATAAAAATGATTTTTTTAAATATTTACAAATTAGACATATCATTAATTCTTGGTCTTGGCCACGAAAATCTAAATTACCATCCCCATACATGAGCTTTTTAAAGGGGGAAAAAAAACTATGGACAAAGGGCCTATCCATCAAAATATAAACTTCTCTTGGAAAGCACTCAGTCTACCAAGCCAAGTTACATAGTCAAGTGGGAGGAGGAGTTAGGCTGTTGTTTCCCTCAAGATACTTGGGATTTAGCTGCATCAATTCCCACCAAACACTCTAAATGTATAAACCACTTAGAATTATCTAAAAAAACCCACCTCCGTTGGTACCCGGGCTCCTACCCCTGGTCTCCATTTTGCCCCCCAAACATCACCGGTGTGTTGGAGAGGGTGTGGACAAAGAGGAACACTCTTGCACATGTGGTGGAACTGCCCTACTGTTTCTGCCCTATGGAAGAATATAGAAAATGTAATCTTAACTGTATTTTCTGTGCGCATAACTCTGACGCCAGCCCTAGCTCTTCTAGATATTGACCTTATAGATGCCCCGTTTTCAATTACAAACAGTGTTATTCCATAATTTTAGTAAACCACTAGATTAGCTATCGCCAAACATTGGGAAAACCTCTGCACCACCAGACATCAAAAAAAATATATCCAAGAGTTAAACTACCAATACAGATGCGAAACTTCCCTTATTGTTCCTCCACATATGGCTTTGAAAGCTAAAAATAATTGGAAAATATGGGAAGAATCGCCTTTTTGCCAGTAGTTTTATAACCCAAATTGGGAACGGATACACCCAGGCTCATTCCCATATCTAGAGTGGAGATTATATAAATGCTAAAAAGAACCACCTTGCAATGTGGCCGGAATAGGGTCCATGTCTGGAATCTGAGCTATCTCATCTGAAATATATTTAAATCTGCTAATACCTTTGATATGTACCTCCTTATCTCTGTACAACTATTATAGCATTCAGCATGGCACTTTCATTATGTTATGTTTTGATTTTGTTATGTTTTATCATACTGTAACATGGCAAAGCATCGTTGGCATTTTATTGCCATATAAATTTGTGCTTCTTCAATTAAAATCAATAAAATTTCATGTTTAAAAATAATGAGTTTGTCTCTTTTTCTGAAAATATATGTTTGACTGAGTTAAGACCGTTAGACGGGGATAGCGATACTATGACCATAACTCCATGTACAGATGTTAGAATTAAGAATAGAGACTTCTATCCCTTTCAATCTAGACCCAAAGGTCTGGATTTATTTCAAGATAGGATAGAACAGGACCTATTGCAGTTACATGAAAAAGTGATTCATCAACAAACTAAATGTAACCTTACCAAAAAGGAACAACAAGCTATAATAGAACTTCGTAACAATACAGACCTATTGATTAGACCGGCTGACAAGGGAGGGGCGGTGGTATTAATGAATGCTTTACAGTAAACTAAATAAAATGATTCTTGATGACACCACTACTTACTCACCTTTGAACAGGAATCCCACTCTTGAATTTCCGAAACATCTTAGACTAATTTTGGATGAGGGAATAAAAATGGGTGCTATCACTACGGCTCTTGCCGACAAATTATACGTAGAGTCCCCTGTTATACCCATCTTCCACTCATTTCCAAAAGTTCACAAAGATATATTCCCCCCTCCCTTGCGGCCTATTGTGGCAGGTATAGGGTCCCTAGAGGAAGCATAAGGTCTTTGGCTAGATTAAATTCTACAGCCATTGGTAACTTCGTTTTTATATTAGGGATACCAAAAGTCTGGTTACCATGTTAATGGACATTGAGTGGAATACTGATTGGTCCTGGTTATCGTGCGATGTTACCGCTTTATATCCCTCTATACCGCACCATCTAGCCATTGATGTTCTCAGGTCCCATCTTTTCCCTTTTAGCTCTTTTTCATTCAATTTGATTGATTTTATTCTCTTGTGCCTAGTGTTCCTATTAAGTCACAATTATTTCTCTTTTGATGGGGATTTTTTTGTACAAAAGTGTGGGGCATCTATGGGAGCCAGGTTCTCTCCTTCCCTTGCGAATATCTACATGTCCGCTTGGGAGGAGAAATACCTGTTGACGTCATCTTGCCCCTTTTCCCCCCACATCAGGTGGTACAGCAGGTATATAGACGACCTGCTCCTATTGTGGGGGGTACACAACAACAGGCACTTGAATTCTGTGACTATATCAATATCAACAATATGAACCTCGCCTTTACGTTCTCTTGGCACAAAGAGACAATTAACTTTTTGGATGTCACCTTAGTGGGACATAAGGGCAAAGTTGAAATCATTCCATATCGTAAACCCATTGCTCGCAAAACTATATTACACAGGAAATCACATCATCCTCGACATGTGATAGAAGCTATCCCTTATGGAGAAGCAACTAGAATGAAAAGAAATTGCTCTAATCCTGATCTATTCCCCATATATGAAAACGAAACGTATACGAGATTGGGCCAACATGGCTATCCTGATTGGCTATTAAAGAAGACTAGTCGTAGAATAGCAAGAGTTCAGAGATCGGACCTTTTGGCTAATAGGGAATTTACTCATCGTGATAATGAAAGAAAAATTGTCTTTGCTACCACGTTCAGTCCTCAGTTCAATAAGATTTGCAATATTGTTAAACGACATCTTCCATTACTTGAGAATTTTGGTGATACCAATATCTCAACACAAGATATCCAATTTGTATCGAGACGGGGACGTACTTTAGGTTCAGTTCTATCTCCGAGCCTTTTCTCTTCTCCCAATAAAATTTCTACTGCACACGCTTGGATAACCACTACAGGAATGTATAAATGCGGACATTAGAAATGCTTAGCATGTAACCATGTACTGGTGTCTAAGGAGTTTTCTTCTGTCTCCAAAAACATTAGCTTCAATATGAGGTCATACATTAACTGTAATTCACGGTGGGTTATTTACCAGGGGACATGTCGGGCATGCCATAAACAATATGTCGGATGCACTTCGTGCACTCTCAAAACACGCATCCGGAGACATATGTCGGACCCTAAAAAAACCTTAAATATAGGCGTTTCGATGGTTTCCAAACAGTTCCATGACGTTCATATGGATGACACTTCTGACTTAATATTTCAAGGAATTGAAAGAGTTAAGAGACCGACGAGGGGTGGTGACTTTAAGAAAAAACTGTTAGCACGGGAAGCTTGGTGGATCTTTAAGTTAGACACCAGGCTTCCTAATGGACTCCATAAAAGATATGATCTTATCTGCCAATATTAATATATACATCCTAAGTATCTCAATCTTTGTTTTATATAATTATGATATGTTTTAATATTTCTGTTTCTATTTATTCCGATCACATGACCGGTATCACATGACCGGGGATTGGGCTATTTAAATTGTGTGTATTTCACTAGCATGCTATGCCATGAATAAGGAGCATCGGCTCCGAAAAGCGTCGGCTTGATGCGATTTCTTACTACTGGATGATTTGTTTTTAATCGTTTTTCAATAAACTACGGAACCCTTTCCTTCACCTTACCTGCGAGTGCTGTGTACGCTGGATTCTCTTGTTGTTTGTTCTTGAGAGGATTGGTAGAGGGTCCAGGGCTTCCAAGTATGTAAAACTTTTATTGTCTCATCCGAAGAATGAGCGATCAACTCCTCCATACAACGTGTTGAAGCCACCTACTCTGACCATTCTGCTATGGATGGGGGAATGGGCTGACGCCATCGGCGCGGGATTACAGTTTTAGAAGCTTGTATGAGATGTCTAGTTAAAGATTTATTGTAAGAAGATAGCGTTAGGGTACCATAAATAAGAGTGTGGCTTCTGGGCTGTCCAGGACAGATGCCCCAGTGCAGTCATGGATAGCTTGGAGCACCTTTCTCCAGAAAAGACGCGGTATTGGGCACCTCCACCAAATATGAACCATGGTCCCCGTATCCAGCAAATCTCAGGAACGTTAGGGTGCCATTTATGAATCAGGACTGGCACTCTGTACCACCTTGTTAGGATTTCAAAGCTTGTTTCCTGTGCTTTACAGGCTACCACTGCTTTATGTGTGAGAGAAAAGCACCTTTTTCATTGTTCAATTGTATGGCTAAGTTCACACGGCGTAACTGCGGCGCGTAGTGTATGAGCCACAATTACGCCGGGTGCTTTGGGATTCACGCTGATCGCCATGAATTATTGACATGTCACTTATCTCCCCGCGGGTACAATACGATCGTATTGTACACGCGGGGGGATGAGGCGTAATCCATAGTTCTCTATGAGAGCTATAGATTACTGTAATTATGGGGCGCATTTCCCCGCGTGTTAAGCGCAATACGGCGTGAAATACACAGTGAAATGCACTCCAAAATAAGCTGTGTGAACATACCCTAAAGGTCTTCTGTAGCTCACGCTCCCAGGCCTCACAGTAATGAGTAAGGGTTAGGTTATTAGGTACAATCAGCCACTGATAAATCAGTGAGATCGAGTGTCCAGTTAATGTGGGGGCCACACAGAGCTTCTCAAATGGGGAAAGAGCCCTTGACAGATCCTTTTTTTTGGTGATAGAAGCAAAGAGGTGCCGGAGCTGAAAGTATTCAAAATGGTTACATAGAGGAGGGGGGGGGGGGACAATCCTGAATCAGATCCAGAAGGGGGCGCTGATTCCCCTTGTTGTGTATATGTACTGATAGCATAGGCTGAGATTTAGAACTCCCGAGAAAGGAGGGAAACAAATCATTATCTGAGATGGGAAACAAAGGTCCATCTAGATCAGTGGTTCTCAACCTTTCTAATGCCGTGACCCCGCAATATGGTTCCTCATGTTGCGGTGACCCAAAACCAAAAAAATAATTTTGATGGCTACTTCAAAACTGTAATTTTGCTACATGAGGGGTTACATATGTGTGACGCCTCTGAGCGGTACCTCTACATGTCACATACATATTAAAGGTACCACTCAGAGCCGTTACATAGATGTAACCTTTAGGGACTGTGAGTGGGACATGGGGGGGTTACATATTGGTGACGCCTGTCTGAGCTGTACCTCTACATGTCCCATACATATAAAGGTACCACTCAGAGCCGTTACATAGATGTAACCTTATACAGTGGGGGCTGTGAGTGGTACATGGGGGGTTACATATATGTGACGCCTCTGAGCGGTACCTGTACATGTCACATACATATAAAGGTACCACTCAGAGCCGTTACATAGATGTAACCTTATACAGGGGACATGGGGGGGTTACATATATGTGATGCCTCTGAGCGGTACCTCTACATGTCACATACATATAAAGGTACCACTCAGAGCGTTACATAGATGTAACCTTGATCAGGGGGGCCTGTGAGTGGTACATGGGGGTTACTTATATGTGACGGCCTGAGCGGTACATTCTACATGTCATCATACATATAAATGGTACCATTCAGAGCGGTTAATAGAATGTAATAACATGTCGGGGGAGGCGTGTTGGAAAAGTGCCACCAAGCCCCCCTGTAAGGGGGGGGGGGGGGGTAAATGAATGTGCATATCTGAATGGCTGTGTTGGTAAAGAAACGGTTAATAAAATTACTTGTACCACATACAGACATTACATGATGCTATGGATGTGTGTGTGTGTTTAACACTAAATTACCTTGCAGCCAGGAACAGCCCTGCCGTGCAGTATCCGCGTTCTCTCTGCACTGAGTACGGCAGGGCTGTTCCTGATGCTTGGTACATATTGCGGGCGCGTGATGCAGCGCGCTTTCAGCGTCCTGCACGCACTGCCCACAAAAACCGGTGGGACGTAAGTCCGTCCTCGCCGCAGCACCGCTCACTGAGCCACCAATGCTGCGAGTAACGGCGCCCACTGCTCCCCCTCCCCTCAGTAATTCAAACGCTGTGGGCGCCGCACTATGCAAGCAGCTGCAGGGAGGGGCGCAGCGGTGGCCACAGCGCTCCTCCCTGCAGCTATTAAGCCAGTGCGGCGCCCCTCTCAGCTCTCCGGTCGGCTGCCCTGCCCGGGCTAGGGGCGACCCCTGTGTTTTGGTCGTTCGACCCCCGCCGGGGTCACGACCCACAGGTTGAGAACCGCTGATCTAGATCTAGTAAGGATTGCATTGTATTAGATTTTTGGAGAATGGCAAGTGTATAAAAAGAACTAAAAGATAGGGATTTGGGGTCACCAGATAATAAGTTTGGGTCCCATGGAAGAGAAAATAAAGCCAGTGGGCAGACTGTGTGTACAATATATACCCAAAGTTTATCTTGGGGACTATGGATCAGATCCAGAAACCGAGTATTTGCGGCAGCAAGATAATACAATCTGCAATCAGGCAAGCCCGCTCCCCCCTCAGATTTGGGTCTAGAAAGCAAGTCCCTTTTAATCCTTGGACGCCGGAGGTGCCATATGAACTCAGAGAAACATCTCTGGATCCGCACCCAAAAGGCAGAGGGTAAGGAAATCGGGCTTGTCTGCAGCAGGTATAATAGTTTCGGGAGAATGGTCATCTTGATGACGTTCATTCTGCCGAACCAGGAAAAATCTCTCCGAGACCAATCGCCAAGCATTTGTGCAATCTTCGCGGACAAAATTTGAGTCAAACAACTGCGATAAATCTGTGGGTATTTTAATCCCTAAGTATGAAATTTCCTTGCCTGGCCAGGAGAAAGGAAAGCTAGATTTAATATTGCAGACAGAGAGCAGATCAAGCGAGACATTCAGAGCCTCAGACTTAGAATAATTAATTTTATAATTGGACCATGAACTGAATTTATCCAACTCGGACATCAGGGAGGGAAGAGATATAAAGGGATCTTTCAAATAGATCAGCAGATCATCCGCAAACGCTGAACACTTAAATTCCCATGAACTGATCGTTATGCCCCTGATACCCGTGTTGGACCAAATGGCGTCCATTAAGTGCTCCATGACTAAAACATAAAGCAATAGTGACAAGGGGCAGCCCTGTCTGGTACCATTGCATATGTCGAAGGCATCTAACAAGGAGACATTAATCTTAACTTTTGAAGAGGGGTTGTAATAGAGAGCCAATATTTTCATCGTGAAAAGGGGACCCAGTCCCACATGCCTGAGGGTATCGACCACAGAGTTCCAAGAGATCCTATCAAAGGCTTTCTCAGTATCAAGGGATAGGATCATCAAGGGCTCTCCGTGCAGCTAGGCATGGTGAATGATGGCTAACGTTTTTAAGGTGTTGTCCCTTGCCTCTCTACCTGGGATAAAGCCCACTTGATCCGGATGAACCAAGGCAGGCAGGAGGGGATTAAGACGGTTGACCATTAATTTAGCGTAAATTTTAAGATCAACATTAAGAAGCGAGATGGGCCTATAACTGCTGCAGACCTGTGGGTCCTTGCTTGGCTTGGGTATAACTGTGATGTGAGCCCTAGAGGATTCCCTCAAAAGAGGGGAAGAGGCCAAAATATCATTAAACGCGTTCCGAAGCATTGGGGAAAGAGAGGAATACATGGATTTAAAGAATTTAGTTGTAAAGCCATCAGGGCCCGGGCTCTTCCCATTGGGGAGATCCCCAACGACCCGCTCCAGTTCCTGACTAGAAAAAGGCTCTTCTAGTTTTTGAGTGATCTCAGCTGAGAGGGCTGGGAATGGGGAGGAAGGTTTTCTTTTCAATAATGAGTAAGGGGGTGGGTCAGTGGGGAGCTGCTGGAGGTTTGAGTAGAAAGAATGAAACTCTGTTGCAATATCATTGGTAGTATGGGCGAAAGTGCTTGACCCGGTCTTAATACATGAGACAAAGGAGTGTGTTGTCCTTTCTCTAGTGGCTTTTGCTAAGAGACAACCGCTTTTGTTACCGTATTTGTAGAACTTACTATGACATAGTTGTAAGAGTTTGCCCCAGGAGGCTTCAAATAATAGGCAGACTTCCAATCTAGCTACTAGTAATTCCTGCAATACTTTCTCGGAAAGGGCCTGCTTATGTAGGAGTTCAAGCAAGGTCACCTTCTGTAAAGCCTTTGCAATGGTTGCCGAACGTGCCTTTTTAAGGCGGCTCCCATGTTTATTTAAAACACCTCGTAGGAAGCATTTCAAAGCTTCCCATTTTAAAAAAGGGGAGGTGGTCTCCCTGGCATGATCGGATACAAAATGTTCAACCGTTTGCCCGAGTTCTGTCAAAAAAACCGAATCCAACAATAGAGATTCATTGAGTCTCCATGGTCTGGCTTGTTGGGGTACGGAAGGGAGAAGGAGAGAGATGTAATCCGAGGCATGGTCTGACCAAAGCACATTGCCTATTGAGGAAGACCTAAGCCAGGAAAGGGTCCTGTGCTACAGCAGAATGTAATCGATCCTACTGTATGTGTTATGGGGAGGGGGAAAAAAACTGTAATCCCTATCTAAAGAATGTTGAGGCCACCAAGCATCTACTAATTGGAATTGAAGGAGAGCTTTCCTAACTGTTTTAATGGCGGAGTAGGCGACGGAGGAGCGTCCGGTAGAATTATCCAGTGTTGCATCAAGGGTGAGGTGGAGGTCCCCACAAAACAGGATCGTTCCCCTCATCCAAGAATGTAATTTATAAGAACCTCCAGTAGAAAGGGGACCTTCCCCTGGTTGGGGGAGTATACATTTATTATCGTGAAATCATGACCATTAATGTTGAGAATCAGGATTAGTTATCTTGCTTCAGCATCAGGGATACAGTCTACGACCCGGTGCACTAAAGACTTGTGGATGGCAATCGATGCACCTCTGGATTTGGAGTGAGAATAATTGGCAAAGTGCCATTGAGGGAAGTATCTATCCTTTATTAAGGGCGCGTGATTTGCTTTAAAGTGGGTCTCCTGAAAACTAATAACTTGAGCTCTTTGTCAGTGAAAATGATAGAGAATTTGGGAACGTTTCCTGGGTATATTGAGGCCCTTGGCGTGGAAGGACACTGAGCTAAGATCTCCCATCTACACAGGAGGAAAAATATGAGTTTGTGCGCCATCAGTGCCCAACGGGGGAAGAAAAAAAAAAAAAAAAAAAAAGGGGGGGGGAAGGAGAAGAAGGCAGGAAGACATTTCTAGAAACCAGGAAGACCCGGTGGCCACAATATGGCCAAGAGGTGATCCTATCCCTATTTGGGGAATATGTATGACAGGCATGTCCGAGACACAGAACCCAAATAATAATGACTAATGTGTATGAGAGAGAATCCAAAAATAAGAAGACAGTCCGACTAAGGGTGTCTCATGAACATATTGGGCGAAGACCCACATTGAACTTGAAGAAAAAGCAAAAAAGAACCTCCATCTATGTCCGGTAGAAATGACCCATGAAAAATAAAAAAATTAAAAACAGCAAGAAAGGTGTGTAGTCCGAGTTCCTCAAGTAGTGAGATCCGAAGTGGCCAGAGAGGGCCTACTGGAGACCAGTTATGTTTTAGTTGAGCGGAGTCACTTGGAGCGAGGTTTTCTCAGAGGGAGACCTTGAGCTTCCGAGTGAGAGTCCGAGTTGGTGTCTGAAGATTTCTCCCCTCTCCCAGTAGTGGCAGTAATAGAGGGCCAGTCCGGCAGAGAAACATCTGGCATTTATAAGTCTTGTACAAACGTGGGTACATCTTCTGGAGTGCGCAAGGTGTGGGTGCGCTCTTCATGTTGAATGATTAATGCAAAGGGAAATCCCCTACCTATATGTTATGTTTCTTTCCGTTAGGACAGTGATGATGGGTTTGAGCATAGCTGGTTGCGCTGTGTGGTGTGACAAGTCTGGGAAGATCTTTAGTGGATGGTCTTGATAAGTCAAGGACTGCCGTTTATGGGCCTTTTTCAGGGTTTCTTCCTTGAGGACAAAAAAGTGGACACAGAACACTACATCTCTTGGATGTTGGGCATCCTTGCTAGGCAGTTGGAGAGCTCTACAGACCCGGTCCATCTCTATGTGATCGTTTGGGTTGCGTTTCAGAATGGAGTTAAAGATGCTGAGACCGTGGAGTACAGATCTGAAGTAGAAACCGATTCCGGAAGGCCCTGAATCCGTAGATTGGTTCTCCGGCCTTGGTTTTCCACATCATCTAGATGTTGTTGAATAACAAACAATTGGGAGGAATGATGTTGTACTACTCCTTAAAGTACGGCAAGGGAAGTAGAGGAGGAATCCTGTGCTTGTTGCAGAGTGTCCACTCTAACGGACATAGAGGCTAAATCCGAGCGGAATTGAGCGAACTCTTTCCTGCATTCATCAACAAATTGTCTTGCCATTGAAGAGATGTCCTGTTTAGTAGGGAGATTTTGTGTAATAAGCTGGAGAGTGATGGGGATGTTTCCTTTGAGAGATAATAATGCACCAACCGAGTTTCGTGGCGTAAGATGGCCCAAGCGAACCTCTGGCGAGAGGAGAGAGGACTCCTGCACCTGTGGTGTAAAGCTGTCCTGCAAGCTGGTGGAGGGCCTGAACAGGGCTGCAACCATGTGGGCAGCCTGGACAGGAGAGCCTGGAACAGAGGCCCTATCCGAGCTGGATGGTGAGGCATGTGGCTCCGGGGTGATCCCTGTGTAGCCTTGACTGGGGGTAGCACCCCATGAAGATCCCATGAACCATACTGGGGAGCAATGGGGGGCATCAGAGGCCATCTAAAATGGAGATGGGCCAGTCTGAGGGCCCAGGCATATTGAGACCCCATGGGCCCCTTCTGCTGATGAACAGTTCCAGCTGAACAATGCAAGCCCAGAGATGGCAGCTGGGATAGGGAGGGGTCCCCAGCAGAAGACAGTGATCTGGAGGCTTGAGCCTGCAAAGCTGCAGTAGAGGGGCTGCATGGCGATGCAGCTATGCTGCCATTTATGTGCTGCAGAGAAGAGCAGTTGGGCCGAGGCCCGGAGTCTGAGGCTGCCGTCACCTGCTGAATACTGGGCCCCCCCGATGCTGCGCACTAGAAGTGGTGGGGGAGCGGCTCACCCTCCGGCAGGGAGAGAGTTCCGGTCTTATGGCCCACTGGGTCCGAGTGAACGGCAGCAGGCACCGGAGTGAGCGGGGTACCTGATGTTATATGTTCCGGCGGCCCTCCTCATGATGGCGTGCAGAAGGCGGCTGTGGCAGGAGTCGTGCGTCGGAACAGGCCACTTCCAGTCCTATAGGGGCCCGGGTGGCGATCCTAGCGGCTGGAGTCCTGGGAGCGGCGGTGGAAGCTGGTAGGAGCCATGCATCGAGGGCGGAGGAAGAACAAGCCGCGTCTAGTCCTGTGTAGGCCTTAGAAGCAATCCCAGAATCCTGGGAATCACGAGTGCGGCCATGCTGGCAAGTAGTGTGGCGGAGGGCTTCACCTCTCCTCGGAGGGCAGTTCCAAGGAGACTGGCACGCTGCGATCTGGCTCCAGGAGTGTACAGGCCTGTCGGCCAACTTGGTAGCCGCTGCTGGTGGAGTCTTCCCAAATAAAGACCGATATCCCCCTGAGAGTGATCGCCTTTTTGTGGGATTTGCCCATGGTTCGCAGGTTGATGGAAGCGGATTCTCTGGTAGGATGCTGAGGAGCTCAGAGAAAAGCTGCCTCACACGGCCATGTCAAGCCACGACCCCCCAGAAAACAATGTAATTTTAATGAAATCCAAAGATAACAAACATCACCCTCAATGGCAGGTCTTAGTGGTCTTATACGTGTTTTGAGCTGTATGATGTAATCCGCTCTTACTCATAGCAATAAACCTTGTACAAATGTATGTGCTTACAATGTATTTTTTGTTATGAGTAAGCGCGTTTAACATCCATAGTTTCCTCTGGACTCATCTCTTGCAGAACAGGCTTCAAACTACTAGATTTAAAGAGAACCTGTCACATAAGTCATGCCCCCCTTGCTGAGGGCAGCACAAGCTAGTGTGAGACCTGCTGCTCCCAGTGCTGTGCCCCTTATTTTGTAATTCTGTATTCTTCACCCACACTCTGGAACTCACTGCCCCAACACATCAGACTCTCCTCCACCTTCACCAGCTTCAAAAGCAACCTGAAAACCCATCTCTTCAGGCTTGCCTATAACCTTCATAAACTGTGCACTACTTCTCCCACAGACATGTCTGCCCTCACCTCCTGTCTCTTTCCCCCTCCTTGTAGATTGTAAGCCCTCGCGGGTAGGGTCATCTCTCCCTCTGTCGTGCCAATTGTCATTATCACTTATCACTGTACTCGTTTGACTTATGTAATGTATGTAACCCCCTCGAATGTACAGCGCCCTGGAATCAATGGCGCTTTAAAATAAATAATAATAATAATAATAATAATAATAATAATAATAATAATAATAAGATGCTGTAGTTTTAGAGCATTTAATGCTCAAATCTTATACATGAGCAGGTGTTAGCCCCGCCCACCAAAGGCTAGCCCCGCCCACCTGACAGGTATTCACATGTTTCTACCTATTCAAAGTAATAGGTTAATTAGTTGTGAGGTGGGTGGGGCTAGCATCAGGTGGGCAGGGCATGAAAAATAATGACTCTTTTCTGGCTGCAAACTGCAGATTTAAGCATCAAATACTCTAAGGCTATGTTCACACGGCTTATTTCGGGGCGTATTTACGGACGTAATTACGTCCGCAAATACGTCCCGAAATACGTTTCAAATACGTGTCACAAAGTAAATACATTCCCCATTCTTTATTATGGGGATTTACGTTGCAAAATACGGCTCAATAAGTGACAGGGGAGTTAATTTTACGATCGTATTTACGGACGTATTTACGCCCGCAAATACGTCGCGAAAATACGCCTCGTGTGAATGACGAGGCGTATTTTACTTTGGAATGAATGCTAATCTAATTGTTCATTATTTGAAACGTATTTCGGGACGTATTTACGGACGTCATTACGTCCGCAAATACGTCCCAAAATAAGCCGTGTGAACATAGCCTAAAACTCCAGCATCTTACAGAATAAGGGACACAGCCCTGGACACAGCAGGTCTGTCACTAGTTTGTGCTGCCCTCAGTAAGGGGGGCATAATCTATGTGACAGATTCCCTTTAACCCCTTAACAACCCTGGACGTATGAGTACGTCCCAGGGTCGCTAAGGGGCTTTGCGGCAGGATCGCTCCATGACTCCGCCACACAGCCACCTGGTGTTAGCGGCTGATCGCAGCTAACACCCGGCGGTTGCAGCGCGGGGGGCGCCCACCCTGTTTAACCCCTTAGATGCTGCAGCGAAGATGGCCGCGGCATCTAAATGAATGAAAAACGGTGACGCACACCGTTCTTCGCGGCGATCGGTGTCCCCGCAACGTAACTGCGGGGATCCTATGCCTGGACATGGCAGCGAGGAGCCTTGTGATGGCCTCCATCACTGCCATGTTCCCATTTGCCCCACTACTGGCCCCATCTTGGTACAGCCTAATGCATTGTCTATGCAATGGATTAGGTTGTATTAATGATCGCACCCCCTAATGGTGAAGCGTCCTAGGGGGACTCAATGTTAAAGTAAAAAAAATAATAATAAAGTTTTAAAGTACAAAAAAAGTATTAAAAGTTTAAATCACCCCCCTTCCCCCATTTTACAAATAAAAACAATAAAATAATAAAAAGGTTACACATAGTTGGTGTCGCGCATCCGAAAAAGTCCGATCTATAAAAATATAACATCAATTATCCCGTATGCTGAACACTGCAGTAGAAAAAAAATTCCAAATACCAAAATTGCGTTTTTTTTGTCATTTCATGTCCTATAAAAATTGAATGAAAGTGATCAAAAAAGTCGCATGCATTCCAATCTGCTGGCAATAAAAAGTAAACTTTAGCCCGCAAAAATGCCCCTCCCTCAGGTCCGTAGGGGTTAGTACAAAAAAGTTATTGGTCGCACAAAATGGTGCCGCGGAGCAAATTTCAAAAATAGAAAATGTTTGGAATTTTTTTACGCCACCAAAACATAACGGAAACCCTACATGTTTGGTATTGCCGGATGCTTATCAACCTGTAGAATACAGATAACATTATATCTAACATTATATTTACCAAAGATTGAACGCCGTAAAAGCAAAAACCCTGCAAACATGGCAAAAGTACGTTTTTTTTCACAATTTGTCCCCTTGGAATTTTTTTGCGGTTTCCCAGTATATTCTATAGTAATAGTGAATAACACCATTAGAAAGTACATCTTGTCCCGCAAAATAAAAGCCCTCATGTGTCTATGTAGGTGGAAAAAAAAACAGTTATGGCTTTCAGAAGGCGAGGAGGGAAAAAACGAACGTGTCAACAACAAAAATCGCAAGGTCTTTAAGGGGTTAAGTCATGAAATCAAAATGTAGACAAAGTGAACTATGACACCTGCCCACCCTACCTTCTGTGCAGGCCTCTACATACCATATGAGATAAGTAAGTTCTCCAAACTTCTAAGCTGGGGAGTCCTTATTTTCATCCAAACCTACGTTGATAAGTCTAAAAGAGTATTTGTCCATCAAACAGTGACCAAGATGTATTATAAGATATTATTGTCATAGTGTAAAGTATATCTCAGAAAGATACTGAAGGGGAGTCCATGGGAATCCAGTCAGGCTCTTAAAATGGTCCCAACTTTCTTGAGTGCATTTCTCTTACAATATATCTCTTTCTGTAAGTGAATGTTGTTTTTCAGTTTATTGATATATTCCCCGATTGGGGGGGTAGATTGAATCCAGAAGAAAGCAATCAAGTTTCGAGCTGTAAATAACATGCAAGAGATCCCAAGGGAGATACGAAATCTAAAAATAACCCTTCAATTTCCAATGTATCAACACCTACTGGCTGAATCCAAAAAGAATTCAGTCCCCATGGGGGCTTAGGCAAAGTATCTTTACTGCCCACATCTAAATGTTTTCTCAGAGGGGAGTGGTTGGATGTATTTCCCGCTAAGTATTTCACATTCTTCACAGAATTCGGAAGCAATTCTGACCCTATAGCCAATTCAGTTCTGGAAAGAGTGTAGGAATAATGATGGAAGTTGGGATATTTTATGCACCATATGTCCTGAAACCGGTTTTCCTCCAACACACATGATACTGCCGCGAGGTTGGTTTAATAGAACCAATGTGAAATCTGTCCCAGTAAGGATATTAAAGGGGATGTATCACTTCATCAGTTTGGCTGTTTTCTTGTAGCTTGATTTTCTCAGTTCCTCAAATCCAGGAGCGTTTCTTCCCCTCCCAGCTGGGTGTTTCTTAACTGAAGGGGGATGACATCATCCCCCCTTCACTGTTCATGCTCGCTCCCGAGTCAGTGTGCTCTTCCCCCCTCTCTTTCTGAGTCCACATGTCACTGTGTCGTTCTCCCAATGCAGTCTTATTTTGTAAGAGCTGTCTACATACCACAGCCCTGCATTCAGTCTAGACAATCGTCTATTAACTCAGAGCACTGATCTCTTCTCCTCTCACAGCTGGAGGTTTGTTACAGTTGAATCCAGTCTTCTATGAACTCATCCAGAGCAGCACAGATCTGTCTCCCTTCTATGTTTACACGTAGGAGCATTAGGCACCGAGGCACAATTCTGCTGTTTTCTGATTGTAGAAGCAGCTGCAGTGTTACTGCTGCTGGCTGTGCAGAGTGAAATGTTGCCGGCCCCTTATTCTGAGTGAGAGAGGCAGGAATGCTCGTTCCCGTGAATATGACCGGGGGCCAGACAGAATGTAAATTAGTAGAGCCGTCAGCCAATGAAATGAAAGGAGGAGGAATCCGACCGGCACTGGAACAGTGTTTACAGAAAAAAAACATAAGGGAGACAGTGAAAACAAGACAGCTTTGCAAATGACATCCAATTGCAAAGTTGCTTGTTTTCACTGTCCCCTTATTCTGAAGACCATTTAATGTAATGATACAACCCCTTTAAGTCCTATTTCATAAAAACATCCCTGTGTATGATAGAAGAACATAAATAGCGTCAAGTATAATGGTAACGTTATGTACAGAGCATATATACCATCTGTTTCAATCCCTACTTTCACACTTACAAATGGAATGAACTTGTTTAATAACACACAAACCCCTCCAGCATGTAGTGATTATGTAAAGTTGAATGAGTGGTCTATCCAGGATCATTCCTATAGACAATGAACAGTGGGCTGGATTTGATGAAGCCAGAAAAAATGCATATGATTTGAAAGTATTCTTATGTCTCTCACATTTTAGGCCACTATATTAAGATGACTATTCTTAATAAAATGACCATGGTGTACTGTATACTGTATCCTTAAAAGTTATATCCCATTATAAGAAGAACTTTTCACTTGAGCAGAGGAATCAGAGCTGCCACATATTCTGTATGTGAAAAGAACAGTGCAATAAAAGTGCCATTACCTGTAAACTCACAACTAATCACCTCCTGCTCCAGAACAATATATTATGACCGGTAATGCCAATCAAAACTCATATAGAAATCAAGTACAGGGATACCCCGTTATCCGCTGGGGTTACGTTCTAGAAAAGTGTGATGGATAACGAGGCAGAAAAAAAGTGCAGTACAGTATAGTGTAATAATGGAACGAGGCATAAAGAACATTGTAAGCGGGATACAGTAAAGATGAGGAGGCTTTACGGCACCAAATAAAGTAGCTGCAGTGAATAAGGGACGGTTGCACTTACGGATATTGAACATGAAGTGATGCATCTATGAAGCTAAACGATGGATAACGAGGTTTTTTGCAACATTGATGGTGATGTAATTGTGAAGTGATGGAGACCGAAGCGATGGATAATGAGGTATCATTGTATAACAATAAGACCATTGTGAGGATTAGCGGTCACAGAGGCAGGCACAAGCGGGTAGGTTGCAACAAAAATACAGGGTTTTATTTTCACCGGCAAAACTAACAGCAAAAATAACAACGTCTTGTGCAGCAGGCTTACTTTAGCCGTTTAACATGCAGAAAAACAAAGGTTAAGTCCAGCATCAAAAGGAACAAACATGTTCTCCACCGTGTAGCTCGTGAAGTCTCTAGGTAGCAGACCCCCTGGTCTGGGTTGGTGGACAGTAGCAGGCTCCTCTTTCCTGCTCAGCACCCTCTGGAGGAAAGGGCTTCCAAACACTGTTTAGCATCAGGTTGACTCTCCCACCTGGTTTCCTTCTGCACAGGCTTTAAAGGCCTAGGGACACCGGTAAAGTCTGGACCGGAGGGGTGAACAACCTCCCACCCACGCTACAGACGTTCAGAAAAAAGACAGCCCAATTAAAGCTGCATAGCAGCTATACTACAATACTGACTCCTAAGTAACCTATGGTTACGTAACTAGACTGCTGTCTTTTCTCCCATCAAGGTCTGGTTCCTTGGTGGTCCCACTAGTTCATTTCTGCTGCCCTTCACATGTTTGGAAAGCCCGGGATGCACCACTGGACTGGCTTCTCTGACATCCCTGGAACTTCTCTACTATTTGCAGCATCCTATCCGGCACATATGCTCCATCCACTATTTTTCCTGCTGGTCGCTTAGACCATTTAAACAGTATAAGCTCGGCCTGTTAGCCCAGACATCAGTAGAGTGTTCTTTGGAGTCCAACCAAGTCAGAGCTTCATTGACAGTATCAAAGAGATAAGTAGAGCCTGGGTCAATGACTTATAGCCTTGCATGGCAAATCATTAAAGGGGTTTTGCCACGAAGTAAAGTTGACGTGGGAAGCTTGCAAATGAAATAAACATTTTCACCATTTATTATTATTATAAATTCTGCACCGTTTTTGTTTTAGCTGCTCCTTTAGTGATCCACTGCTTACAGCTCGTCTCCAGGGGATACGATCAGGGCTGTGAGCTCCTGAGTCCTGGCCGCACATGCTCAGACATCCCCTTCCTCTCAGGCAGCTACTGAGTGTTCAAACCCCAGGTGCTGTCACTCTACTCCCGTCCTCTGTCCTCCTTAGTAATTAGTCAAACAGTGCAAATAAATAAAAAAGAAACCTTAGTGAGGTATGTGCATTGATAAAGAGAAAAAAATCCACAGGTTTGGTTCCTGCAGGGATTTGAACCTAGGACCCTTGTGCCTTAAAGTCTTTCTTAGACTACAGAGAGGAAAGGCCTGGTGATGTCATCCTGCTGGGTCACATGATATGCAATTCAAATAAATCCCAAACGCCCCCTTCTGAGCACACAGAGCTGAAGAGCTGGATGCAGGAGGTATGAAATGAGATCGTGGCAAAAACCCCTTTAAATATGGAATGTGAAAGGGGTTGTCTCACTACAAGTATTAATGTTAAAGATCTTCCAAAAACAAGTCACTTTATCATTTATACCACACAGTGAACTCCATTGAAACCTTCACTAATCTTGTCACTACTTCCTCCACAGACATGTCTGCCCCTCACCCCTGTCTCTTTCCCCCTCCTTGTAGATTGTAAGCCCTCCGCGGGAGGGTCCTCTCTCCCTCCTGTCGTGCCAATTGTCATTATCCCTTATCACTGTACTCGTTTGACTTATGTAATGTATGTAAACCCCTCAAATGTACAGCACCATGGGCTCAATGGCGCTTTAAAATAAATAATAATAATAATAATAAAAAATGAATCCCCACAAAAAGTGTCACAATTATGTTTTTTTCTTGTTCTACCCACAAAAAAAGTGCTATTGTTTTCCCAGTACCCTACATGGTACAATATAGTCTACAATTAAAAAGTACAAATTGTTCCACAAAAAAACCCAACAACCTCACATACAGTTATGGCGAAGGAAAATATAAAAGTTCTGGCTCTTGGAAGCGGGGTGGGGAGAGGGGGAAGGAGGAAAAAATAACTATGATGTAAAACAAATTGCTGTGGAGGAAGGGGTTAAGAATTTTATGTTCCATTTTATTATGAAGATGAGGTCAACATGGTACATTTGTATTTTGTGATAAAAGTAAAAGGAAATTGGATATAAACTCCCTAAATACTTATCAAAGCTCGGGTAGAAATGGTGGATAAACCCCTGTGGTAGAAATGAACTAATTTGCACATAAATGAAACAAGTTTTGTTGAACCAACTCCATCTTGTATTCCTTGTTTATCTAAAGGCTTTTGATATGAAAAAAAACCTAATTCTGCTGAGTTTTCATCTTAGGCTATGTTCACACGGCTAATTTTGGGCCGCATTTCGCCACGTATTGCGAATTTTTCTGCGTCAAATACGAGCAAAATGACCCCAGTCATTACGGTAATCCAAGTCTCATAGGAATTTGGGATTACGCCTGGTCTCCCCAGGCGTACAATACGATCGTATTGTATGAGCAGGGAGATAATTTGAATGTCAATTACTTGTGGCAAATACGCGCCGCGAGTAATGCAAGTTTATGGGGCCAGCGGGCTGCTGCCCCTCCCCCTTCCAACGGGAGTATACGCCGATCAGTGCGACTCCAAAACACACGGCGTAATTGTGGGGTATACCTTACGCCCTGCAATTAAGCGTGTGAACACACCCCCTTAGTCACAAGCTGTCTAGATATTTTGCAAGCCTATGTCTGTGTTCATAGAAGCAGTATGATTTAAAGGGGTCGTGTCACTAAAATTGTTTAAATCCCCCTTAGTCCTGTTTTCTTGGTTTCCTTTGAATTCGGGGTGTTTACGGGCTTCAACTAGGCTGAAGAGAACCCAGGCTGTACTATAGAACCGTGGGGCACCCTATCAGGAGAGATCAACAGGTCTGTAGTATCGCAACCTGGGGAGCTGTGCAGCCCATAAAAGGGGGGGATATTGGAAATAGGTGGGACTGTTAAGGACTATTTCCCAAAGGATTGTTTTTGAAAAGATTTTAACATACAAGCGCAATCCTTGTAGCGAGACAACCCCTTTTTGGGGATCTTGTATGTGTTTTAAAAAAAAAAATTTCACCACTGCTAAGTCAATTTTGTTAACTAGAAATTTGATTCGCCAGTAACATATTAACGATATGATGATGATTTAACTAATTAACATTTCTAATACATAATTGGTCTTGATATATAAGGAATGGACCCAAGGTTTTTGTTTATTTTACCAATTGCTCCCTTTTCAAAGGTTGAAGTTTTTATACCATTTAGCTTTTTGCATAGTAATTCCCCGTTATGTATCATTTCATAGTTACATCACCATCACTGTTGCAAAAAAATTGTTATCCGTCGTTTGGCTTCGCAGATACAACTCTTTACATTCAATATGTGGTGCAACCATCCCTTACTCACTGAGTACTTTAGTTGGTGTATAAAGCCACCCCCCTTTTTACTGTATTTACAATGTTCTTTATCCCTGTTCTTATTTATCATACTGACTTTTTTTTTTTTTTTTTTTGCCATTATCCCCTTTTTTGGATTGTAACCCAGCGGATAAGGGGGTACCCCGTATATTGGGGGGAATAGATTTTTTCATAACCGGTTTTTTTTTTGTCTAAATCTGGTATATCCAAGTTTAGCATTATAGGCCTCATAATCTAAGATTACAATGCCTCCACCTTTACCAGTGGACTTAATCACAATATTAAATTACTATGTTTGTCCTGTTGTTTCTTATAGATCCATTGCAGGATGTTAGGATACTTTTTTAGGTGTACAAATGAATACCCCCAGTGGAGGTCCAAAATACGACCAAAACGCAGTTTGTACCCACTATAAAAGAGGTTAGGGCAAAATTTTTTGAATAAGTTGTCAAAAAATTTGTATTTTTTCTCTTATAGGCATCCCGGTTAGGAAGGGATAGGGGCTGTAGGTTGTTTTTAATTTAATTTGTATGTAAGTCAGAAAGGTATTTTATTACATGAACTCCCCGCACAAAAGGGTTTTTTTTTTCGGAAAATGCGGGAAGGGTTTTTTTTCATTTCTTTTTTTGTCTGTGTTCATTAAAGATTTCACCTCATGTGCTGCTGTGGCATGCTGGAACTTATCGTTCCATAGCTACTATCTGTTGTGGAACATTGAACTACAAGTGCCAGCATGCCCCATACATTTCTGTTTGTAACTAGGGGATGCTTGGGATGGAATCATTATAGTCCATCTATGTTGTGGTCTACAACACGTTTTTGTGACCCCTGATGAGCAGTGGTGAGGTACATAGGGAAATGTTTCGGGGGGAGGGGGAGGGAGGAGGGGAAAGGGGAAGGGGGTTGAGTATGCAAAAGGTTTATCCGAAGCAATAAATATTTCAAGTCCCAAACAAAAATTTGGGAAAAAAAAGTGATAAAAAGTCGCGTGTATCCGAAAATGGTACCAATAAAAAGTACAATGGAAACCCTACACATCTGGTATCACTGGAATCATACTGACGTGAAAAATACAGATGAGACATCATTTATACTGACGAGTGACTGACATAAAAAGAAAACCCTCACAAATAACTTAGAATTTTTTTTTAGGTTTCCTAGTACAGTATGGTCAATGGAACATTTACAAAGTAAATTTTTTTTCTTGTAAAAACATGTCTCACATGTCTAAATAGATGGAATAATTAAAAAAAAATAGCTCTTGGAAGGCGGGGAGGAAAAAACGAACATGACAAAAAGAAAATGCTTGGTCTTTAAGAGTTTAATTTAGATCTGTGCATAAAGTAATAAGTAGTAAGATTTTTTAAAGGTAAAGGGCTCTTTTGTAAACATGCTATGACTATGAAAATTCATTTGAGCAGTTTGAACAGCGTAAGCAATTCATTTGCCCAGGAAGATGTTTTTAAACTCGCTTTAACAAAATAAAATAAATATTTACATTTTTGATTTTGACAATGTGATTACCCTGTACCAATTTTTTGTGCACCTCAGTTTTAAAACCACTCATAAAAAAATTTGGGAAAGTTTTTGTTAAGTTTTCCCAAAACCCTTAAGGGTCTGTTACCCCGACAATGACTTACTTAGGGTTTAAAAAACGGTTTGAGTATTTTTTAAAAACTGTAAAAACCCAAAAGTAAAAACCCATGACTTCAATTGAATTTCCCGTTGTAGTCCACACAATTTTCTTGAGGTGGGATTTGAAAACCGCCGTTTTTAATAAAACCTGAAACATGCTCAATATATTGCCATAGAGATGAATGGGACTTGTTTTCTGACTATAAATCCAGCAGGAAAAAAACAACTTAAAATCAACATTGAAAACTGCATCAAAATACACGGTAAATTCAGAATCCGATTAGTATTTTGACATATGTTGTGTGGACGTGCTGTTAAGCAATCAGAACTACCTGAGCAGAGGTGTAACTTTAAACTCTTGGGCCTTAGTGCAAAAAGTGAAATGGGGCCCCCAGTTACCATGGACCATTCACAATATTGGTGTCTTCTTTTGTGGGGGAGGGGTTTTGGGGCCCCCCAGGGTGCAGGGCCGGGGGGCGACTGTACCTTTGCCCCTTGCACGCCCTGTACCTGAGCTTAGCTGATAAAGACAGTGTGGGAACAATGTCCTTTTCCAAGGTGTCTACAAAGATCTTCTTACATATTCTATTTTTCTCCTTGATGTGATTGAGTCAGGATTTATAATATATAGAGATGGGGCGAATTTCTCAAAAATTCGGTTCGGTCACTTCGCCGAATTTTCCCACAAAATTCGTTTCGGTCCCCAATTACTTCGGCACGAAAACAGTTAAAAAACAGTTTTCCGGCTGCCCGAGCCCGCAGGGTGCGTGAACTTGTGCATGTTAAATATGCGGGGGCTTGGGTTTTGGGTTTTATAAATGTTTGTTTTGTAGACACGCCTGACTGCCGCCGCTCTTAGAACGTTCACTATAAAATGCCCTGGGACTTTTGGGGGGAAAACTGACAAAAAACTGAAGCAGGGAAAGTAGCCCGATTAAGTCATGGGCAGCAAAAAAAGCTGGAAAAAAAAAAACAACTGAGGCTCCGGATTGGCAAATTGGTGACAGTGTGTGGAGGTGTCCGGCGGCACGCCACAGCAGCATGAGGTACAGACAAGTGGGCACAATGACATTCTGGAAGTGGCAAAACAAGTACAAGGCCCGCAGAGTGGCCATTGACACAAGTGTGGAGGTAACGGTGGCACACCAGCAGCATGAAGGTCAGGCAGTGGCTCACAATGACTATTCGGGAAGATGGCAAAAAAGGAGTAGGACATACGAGTGGTACAATGACACTTGTGGAGGGACCGGCAGGAGCAACAGCAAGCAGGCATAAGGGATAAGACAGATTCGGCACATTTACATCAGTGTGGAGGGGGCACGGCAGCAGCCACATCAGCAGCATGGAGGTCAGGGACAGTGGCACAATGACAAATTCTGGGAGGTGGCTAAAAAAATAAAAAAACGGGAGTAGGCCACAGTGTGGAGGGCACGGCAGCAAGCCAAGGCAGCAGCATGAGTAGTCAGACAGTGGCACAATGACACAGTGTGGAGGCACGTCAGGAGTCACAGCAGCAGCATGAGAGTCAGAGAGTGGCACAATGACATTCTGCAGGTGGCAAAAATCAGTATTAGGCTCACAGTCGGGCACAATGATATGAGACGCGGAGGTCCACGGCGGCAGCGCATGTGGTCAGGCCAGTGGCCACAATGACAGAGAGTGAGGTGATGACAGGTAGCAACAGCATGAGGTTCAGAGAGTGGCACATTATAATTCTTGACGTTGGCAATAACAGACCTTACCAGGCCAGCACAGAGTGCACAATGACACTGTGTGGATGTCACGGCAATAAGCATACACGCAGCCAGCAGCATGAGCACTTAGAGTGCTCAATGATCAGAGTGTTGAGGGTGGGTTGGCAATACCAGTACATGGGTAAAGACCGGTGGTAGGCAGATGGCGATAAACTATCAGCGATGTGTGGCATCAGGCGGGTGGAGCGTGGCATCAGGAATAGTGGCACTGAGGCAGGTAGTTTGAAACCCAGACTGAACGCCTAAGGCATTGGTGTGTGGAAAATCCTGGCCTATCCACGCCTGATTCATCTTGTCAATAGGTCAGTCGTTCATACATTTACCGTGTCAAGACGGGATTTCCTTGGGGTTAACGATGGCCACCCCCCGCCGCACTGAAACACCCGCTTGGATGCCACACTACTGGCCGGGGCAGGACAGCTTCTCCACTGCAAACTCGGCAAAGTTGCGGCCCCACATCCAGCTTTGGCCTGCCCAGTAGTCCAGCGGAATCTTCTATCTGGGGTAGGCAGAGTCGCTGTCAAGTAGGCCACAACCTGTTGGTTCTGGGAATGCTCCCATGTTCCTGATGCTGCTGCTGGTGACTGCACCTCCTCACTAGGGCGGGGTGAAGGAGCTGGCTCATTAGTGACTCGCCAGACTTAGGTTACTGAATGATGGAGCTGGTCTGCTCCATACCCCCCCCAACCTTCCCCAGCAAGGGCCGGGGCAAGTAGTACGTAGAGCGCTGAGGAACCCCCCCGAGTAAGACCTGTCAGGTGGGAGGGACATTGCCGCACATTAAGGCAGCGGCCAACTGTTTAAGGGAGGATTTCCGTATTGTATTTGAGGTTTGTCTTACCTCTCAATAGCTGGGAAAAAGGCTCCCATGTTGGACCTGGTTTTTAGCGAGGGTCCAATAGGGTGGAGTAGCCAGAATGTCCATCCCTCTGCCGGATGCTGACTATCTCGGCTGTCCATACTAGCCAGGCAAAAAAGCATGCTGCGGGACATATGCACAAGTGACTCCGAGGGGCTCCATGCCTCCATTTCACTGTATACTGCCACGGTGCTTGGAGTCATCTGCGCTAGTCTTCCTAATCTCAAATCCACCTCCTCCAGCTTGCTTGCTCCTCCTCTCTTGTCAACCTGGGTAGAAACTCCACTCATTTTCACCAGACCAATGCTTATGCTCCAATGTCCTCATCCTCCTTCCTCCTGCCATTTCAGTCCCAACCGGGAACTCTGTGGCCACGAGTGGTACGTAGCCACCATACCTCCGACCCTGCCCAGAACAGATTTTTCACGCATCTGTTTCCAGGTACATGTAGCAGTGGGAATGAACGTTATTCATGCCCGTCAGTACTGCGACTGACTCAAAATAAACGTGGCCTCCTAGTATGGCCTAAAACAAAAGGAGGTGTTTTCTCACGCCAAACCCACAATTAGAGCCTGCCCACTGGTGACATCTAAGTTCACAACCAGGGGAGTAATTCTGTCTGCTGCGTTTCATCAGATAAAATGTTTAATGGCCTTTCTCTGTTCAGTCCAGTCGGTCCAACATGTGCAGGCTGGACATTCCGAGGTGGGAAACATCGCTTATACAGAGGTGTTGGGGGGAGGCCGTTTCTGCCGCTTGCAAACTCGAGGTTGGGTGTTCCTGGCTTTACGAAATGGTTAAAGTGATGCACAGTTTACTGGCCATTTTCAGATGTATTTCAAGAAGATCGGTGGAAGACTTCAGGAACCCTTTTACAAACAAGATTGATCACGTGGCCATGCAGGGCGCTTTGGACATCTCCTCCTCGAGGTGCAGCGCCGGACACCATGTTCACTCCCATTGTCGACTCATACCATGGTTCCGATTTGCAGTTGGCGCGGAGAAAAGCCGCACACATCGATTTCTTGCTTGCTATGAGCGGAACGGCAGCTGTTCCTCCCCTGTGTGACTCTTCGTTCTGCGAGGCAAGCTAGGTGAGAACTGCGTGACACCGCTGTACCCTACAATGTGTATGATGGAAGCAGTACTTGTGGAGGCTGAGATGGTGGTGGTGTTCTTTGGAGGAGGAGGAGGCGGACATTGGCGCAGGAGCAGCAGTTGACATACGCTGGAGGAGTAAGCGCTTTCCTGGTCCCAAGTTGTTGGTGGTGCCCTGGGCAGGAAGCACATTCACCCAGTGGGCCGTTTTAAAGGACATGTACTGGCCCTCTGACCGTAGTTACAGCTCCAGACTGTACCGCGCTGCCGTTGTACCTTGGAAACAAAACGATAAGCTCAAGGACTGACCCACTTTTTGTTGTTATTACAATATTTATGTAAGTGCTTGTAACTGCCTTTTTGGAAAGAAATTACGGCTTGGAACTCTCCATCTCGGGCTCGGCACAAGCTATTAGTTCTCTGATGGTGCAGTGTCCACCATTTGGAAAAGGGAGGGTCTGCACGGGAGTTCAAACAACTTGGTCAGGAGCACGGTCAAGCTGCTGCACTTTAGGATGGATGGACAGCATACTGTTGTCTCTTTACATTCGAGCTCTGCTGGAACGACTGCTGGCGCCATGTGTAGCGAGGGCAGGAGCATCTGGACCGGGAGAGGTGTCAAAGAGAAAACAGCTGCCTTCTGCAGAGGTGGTTGGACCTTCGACTGGCTGGGGAAATGGCATATACATGCGTTGACACTGGGGCGCTCGCTGCTGCTGCAGCTGGCCAGCTGATGGACCACCAAATCGGAGCCACGTTTTCTCCAGGCCACCGGATGGTGTGCTGCATGTGTTGACAGCGCAGAGGGGTTGTGCAACGTTAGCTCCCTGGCACGCTTCACTTTCTGCCCACATGATTCTACATATTACCCATATTCGGCTCCTCCGGTGTCTTAGCAAAGAACTGCACACACGCCGCCGAGTAGCTTGATTTTATCCGCCAACGCTCGCTCTGATGTGATTACTGCCGCCGCTGCCTCGCTAGAGCCCGTGGCCGCTTACTGTCTTCGGACCCTGCGAAGCGGGTTTTCTAACCCCGGTGGCCGCCTTGGCTCCCGACACCTCACACTGCTGCTACCTGCTGACTCACGGCCATACACAACCAACTTGCTGGCTGCGCCGATGCCTGACGCGCAAGCTGTCGACCTTCTTCTCCTGTCGATGATGAAGCCACCTTGCTTACACCGGCTCCCAAGTGCGGTCGGCCACATCATCATCTTTGTGTGTTCATCGTCACTACTGTCCTCATCACCGGTCTTGGTAAGCCGAGGCTGACCTCTCACCACATGCATTCCAATGCTCACTCCTCCACATCTATACTTTGCCGCATACTGCATGGAAGATGGGGATATTGGCCCACATTTCTTCGCTGCGCAAGTAGCTAGCTGACTGCCCTCCTCAAATAGTTCATCCTAGCTATATTAGTGGCGCTGAGCCCAGCACACACATAGTTGAATCCCTGGCTGAGGGAACTGGTTGGGACTGAGGCGGGCTGAGGGAAGGTGAGGGCCGCTGACCAGCTCCCGGGCCGCTTGCAAAACCTAAGTGTTGTGTTGAGGTTCCCACCGTCTATTGGCTGGGAGTTGTCAGATGTCATCTGGGAGGAGTGGTTGACCTAGTTCCATACAATCAAGCAACCTTGGGTTGCTGATACATCACACAGGCCGCTAGATGACAGCTGGCAGTTGTGGCGCTCACCGATGACCTGCTGCGACGTCCCCTTGCTGTGCTGCGACCTGGGCCCGTTTTCAGAAATGTTTGTGCCACTGCACTCGCAGTTTGCAGGAGCTGCCACCTCTCTGTCTGACATACTGTTTGTTTCTAAAATGTACAGACACATGTTTGATGAAGCTTATCTGTATAATTATATATATACACCCTGTTTTTGACTCCAAATGAACCCAGAGTAAAAAGCTGGGTAACCCTTGGATATAAATATTAAATAGCGCTCCACAAATGGCCAGGAAAAAATTTACTTGTATGTGTACGTTTACAAGCACTGTGTGTTTACTAAATGTAAAAGCACAAACAGGTTAATTAACCTTCGCTTGTGAATTATGCATACAAGAGTAAATGTATATATTTTCGGTTGTTGAAAAAGACGGTTTATTTTTGTCGCCTTCAGCAGCAAAACAACGTTAATTAAACCCTGGATGTTAATCTGCGCATAGAATTGAGGCCACCACAAAATAGTAGACTCTTCTGTAGCGTGTTACAATGGTGTATTTTCTAAGCCACACAAACTAAGAGATTAAATTGTAAATACTTTGCTTGTGATTAGGCTACAAAAAAAAAAAAATATATATTTGCTGTTGAAAAGAAAGTCGGTTTATTTTGTCAGCACAGCAGGCAAAACAACGGCTTAATCTAACCTGGATGTAAACTGCGCTAATAGAAATTGAGGCCACACTAAACTAGTAGCATTTGTTGCGTATTACAATGGCCGTATTTTCTACGCAACACAACAAGAGATAAAATTGTTAATTAAACCTTGCTTGTGAATTAGGCTACCAAAAATAATATAGCATATTTTGGGTTGAAAAAGATTCGGTTTTTTTTTGTCAGACACCAGCCAAACAACGATTAATAAACCCTGGATGTAAATTGCGCAATATGAATTGAGCGCACAACAATAAACTAGTAGCTTTGTAGCGTTTATTCACAATGGCGTATTTCTGTACGACAACTAAAACAAGATATAAAATTGTATTTATCCTTTTGACTTGTGAATTAGCTACCAAAAAAAAAAATATATATTTGGCGTTGAAAAAAGCACGGTTTTATTTTTGTCAGCACACCTAGCAAAACACACACGCTTTATTTAACCCCTGGATGTATATTGCGCAAATAGAATTGAGCACTCCACAAACTAGTAGCTTTGTAGCGTAGTACAATGGCGTATTTTCTACGCAACAACAAAGATAAAATGTTTTAACACTTTGCTTGTGATTAGGTACCAATGAATAAAATATATATATTGGGCTGTTGGAAAAAGACGGTTTATTTTTGTTCAGCACACAGCAAAACAACGCTTAATAACCCCATGGATGTAAAAATTGGCGCAATAGAATTGAGCGCACCACAAACTCCAGTAGCTTTGTTAGCGTATACATTGGCGTCATTTTCTACGACACAACAAGAGAAGGAGATAAAATTGGTAATTAACCTTTGCTGTGAATTCAGGGATTACCAAAAAAAAATAGTTATATTTGGCGTTTGAAAAAGACGGTTATATTTTGGTCTTTGTCAGCACACCACGCAAAAACAAACGCTTAATTATACCCCCTGGATGTAAATGCGCATTAGAATTGAGCCACCAACAACTAGTTAGCTTTTGTAGCACGTGTTACCAATGGCGTACTTTTCTACGCCACACAACAAGAGATTAAATTGTAATTAAACTTTGCTTGTGAATTTAGGCTACCAAAAAAAATATATATATTTGGCGTTTGAACATAGACGGTTTATTTTTGTCAGCACACAGCAAAACAACTCGCTTAATTAACCCCTGGAATGTAAATTGCGCAATAGAATTTGAGCCACCACAAAATAGTAGCTTGTTTGTTGTTGCGTGTTACAATGGCGTATTTTTCTTCGCCACACAACAAGAGATTATAATTGTATTCAACCTTTGCTTGTGAATTAGGATACAAAAAATAATATATATATTGGCGGTTTGAAAAAGACGGTTTTGTTTTGTCTGCACACCAGCTAAACAATCGCTTAATTAACCCACTGGATGTAAATGCGCAATAGAATTGATGGCCACCACAAACTAGTTGATTTGTAGCGTGTTACAATGGCGTATTATTTTCTACGCCACACAACAACGAGATAATATGTAATTATCCTTTGCTTGTTGAATTAGGCTACAAAAAATAAATATATATTTGGCGTTTGAAAAAGAAGGTTTATTTTTTGTCAGCCACACCAGCAAAAACCAACGCTCTAATTAACCTCTGGATGTAAATTGCGATGAATTGAGCCAACCACAAACTAGTAGCTTGGGAGCGTGTGACAATGGCGTATGTTCTACGCCACACAACAAGAGATAAAATTGTAATTAACCTTTGCTTTGTGATTGAGGCTACCAAAAAAAAAATAATATATATTTGGCAGTTGAAAAAAGACGGTTTATTTTTGTCCAGCAAACCAGCCAATACACAACGTTATGAACACCACTGGATTACAATTGCGCAATTAGAATTGTGCCTCCACCAAACTAGTAGTTTTGTAGCGTGTTCCAATGGCGTTATTTTTTACGCCACACAAAAGAGATAAATTGTAATTACCTTTGCCTTGTGATTTAGGCTACCAAAAAAAAAAATATATATTTGGCGTTGAAAAAAGAACGGTTTTATTTTTGTCTGACAGCAGCAAAACACTGCTTAATTAACCCTGGTATTTAATTTCGCGCAATTTGAATTGAGCCCACAAACTAGTAGATTTGTAGCGTGTTACAATGGTGTTATTTCTTTCGCCTCACAACAAGTGATAAAAAATGCTAATTAACCTTTATGCATTGTGAATTAGGTACCTAAAAAAAATATATAATATTTGGCGTTGAAAAAGCGTTTATTTTTGTTGTTCAAGCACCTCCTAGCAAAACAACGCTTAACTTAACCCCTGGATGTAAAAGTGCGCCATTAGAATTGAGCAGCAAAAAATGATCTAGTGGTATTTTGTATTGGTAAAAACGCTGTTTCTTTAAATTGTATACAACCAGGAACTGGCTTTAGATCCCTACTTGGTATTGAATGTATTATGCAGCTGAGTGGACGCACACTGGATTTCAGATCCTATACCCCCAAAAAAAAATCTGAAAGAAATAGTACATTCAGTGAACAGGTCTCTGAGACAAGCTGTGAACACCCTCACCAAAAATCGCTGTGTATAAAATCAGTTCTTACAGGGGAAAGCAGCTTAACAACCGCTGCAGCTCTTCCCTGTCAGTTACAGTGAGAGGAGTGTGCAGCTCCCAGCGGCGCGCTCGGTTTATATAGTGCGGTGACGCGTCACAGAATCCCTGCCGGTCTCTGATTGGCTTCATCTCTGCAATGTCATGCGGGCTTTGCCCTTCTTCCTCCCAGAGTGCCTTTGCCCCCATGTAGCGCCATGTGCTCGCAGCCATTTTATCAAATCAAAAGCAACATCTTCGTTCACACAGAATGTTACCCAAGTTTCGAACTTAGTTCCGGAACCGAAGTTTTCCTGAAAATCTAAAACCGAATTCCACTTCGTTAGAATCGATTTGTCGCCCATCTCTAATAATAAACCTCTATTAAACTCATAGGAAATAAGTATCCAATTATATTTTTACTACTTTCTTTCTCATATACAACCTGATAAAACTAGTTATGGATATAACTGATTTACTTACACTGACCTATAATAAAATTTTAATTGGCTAAATTTTAGTAAAATAAAGTTAATTGTATCTCATGGATTATAGAGCTTGAAATTCTTAATTTTATTTTCAGATTGTTCAGTGATTGGTGTGTACAGAATTTTTGATCACTCTCGTATCTCAAGAAATGATAATTGGTTGAACTCTGGATTCATCTATCACCCTTTGCAATATCCAGAAACGTAACATTGGACATCTGCCATATCAACAATGGTCAAAACAAAATCTTTCTAGGCCAAGTCATGACAAATATATCTGATGCTGGAAATATTTCTTGGACAACTTTCAACGTCTCCAACATGGTGGACCACTGTCTTCTGGGGAAAGGGGACTGGCCATGCTTGATATAAATTTGAGTCTTTATGAAAAATGAAGAAGCGTGATGTCTTTCTTACCAAACCCACCATATATCTGGTGCTTTATTACTAAACATAAGGACATTTTTCCTACTTGACTCTACAACAGTGTCAGACTGGGATGATTAGGGCCCAACAGTTGAATTTTATTCTGGGGGCCCACCAGTGGAGTTGATTATGGGGCTCACCAGTGGAGTTGATAATGGGGCCCACCTGTGGAGTTGATAATGGGGCCCACCTGTGGAGTTGATTATGGGGCTCACCAGTGGCGTTGATTATAGGGCTCAGCAGTGGAGTTGATTATGGGGCCCACCAGTGGAGTTGATTATGGGACCCACCAGTAGAGTTGATTCTGGAGGCTACCAGTGGAGTTGATTCTGGAGGCCCAACCAAGGAGTTGATTCTGGGGACCCACCCTACAGCTACTGTGCATGACTATATGAGTCTCTTATACTCTGCCTTTTACTTTTTTTTTGCCTTTCTGCCTCTCCCAAGGATACATATGTAGTTTAAAAGAAACTGCAGGTCTGCCAGGCTCAGGGGCTCAGTAGGGATTTCCCCTGTGGGCCAGTGCGAGCCTGTTGTAAAATCCACTTTAAAAATTAGCACATCATGTACAAATGGCACATCATCATGTATTCCTCTCAAGATGCAGCCATTGTCCATGATATTTCATGAGAACAGAAATGGTGTTTCAAGACATGAAGACAACGTGATCATTGAAGAGTGTGGGTTTCAGTGGAGACATTCATTTGTTATTTTTGTTATGTTAATTTTGTTATTTAGGACAATGGAACTAGAATTGAATTAGTATTTTAATAATTGAAATTAAGGTTATAAAGGATGATATAGATCAGGCATCCTCAAACTGCGGCCCTCCAGCTTTTGGGAAACTACAACTCCCATCATGCATTTATATCATCTATAACAGTGGGAATGATGGGAGTTGTAGTTTCCCAACAGCTGGAGGGCCGCAGTTTGAGGATGCCTGATATAGATAATTCCTTATGTTGAGGTTTGTCATATACTTTCTCCTAATTCAGTGCATGGATTGAATTATGTTAGGCTTATTAAACCTACCAAAGTCCTAGATCTACCATAAATATTGGTATATTTAAACTTTTTCTGTTCTGTTTTATTATAAAGTTGAGATCAACATTTAAATCTTTCTGCTATTAAAAAACAAACAAACCCTGATCTTTATCCGGTAGCCATAAGTAACGGTTAAACACTCCTTTAATGACTATAACAGCTAATGTAAAAGTTGAGCATAAACTCCCAAAAACTTACATTTCATTTTAAGGAGTAAGGGTATGTTCACATGGCGTTTTGGATCCGAAAAACTCTTTCAAAAGTGCTGCGTACATCGCATCCAACACGCACCCTATAGTGTTAAACAGGGCGCCTGCTGTGTCAAACTGATCAAGAATTGACATGTCAATTCTTTGAATTAATCCAAAGGCTGCATCACAAAGATGTATGTAAAACACGTATCGGCAATCACTTGTCTGAACGCTGATGTGTGTTTTACATTGAAAGCCATGTAATCACACTGCACATTGCTAGATCCATTTAAGGTCCGAAACACGGATCCAAATGTACATCTAAAAGCGACTCCAACACGCCGTGTGAACATACCTTTATAGTCACCTCCGTTCCAGCGCCATACCGTCCTCACCCGCCACTAGTCTTCTGTTTCCTTTTTTTTTTCCAGATGGGAATGCCAATCAGCCGCTGCAGTGGTCATGTGCCACTACCTGACTTCACCAGTTGGGCAGCAAAAACAAAACGGTGATGTCAGCAGCAAGTTCATGTCTGGAAGATGAAAGAAGAAAACAGAAGATCTGTGGTCGGGGAGGACTTGGGAGAGGGGAATTTGACTTTTTTATTTTAGAGGGACTCTATGATACTACAGAAATGTAAAATTAGGCAGAAAACCCCTTTAATTTGATATTTCAGATTGAACGCTTCACTTTAAAAATGTTATTGAATCATTCGAATTGCATGAGAACGTGCTAGACTTACCATTCTAATACTCTTAGCTAGTGGATAAACAGCCCCCATAAAGGGGCTAAACATAGTCCCAACTTATCAAAATATCATAACTACCTTAATTCAAGACTGTAGCTGAATTCAATGCATGGTTCACTATTGCTTCATAAGGAGACATATTTAACGTCACTGATGCCTTGAGTCTGATTTATTTGTAAGTCCCCAAAAATTTTACCCAAAAAATAAAATGGCATGATATTACTTTCCCTAGAAGCAATTGGACAGATCAATACAGTGTTGATAAATATGGCACATGTTAGGACTATCTAAGTAGTTGGCTTACTTTATGTCACTAACAACCAGTGTCGGACTGGGGTGCTTAGGGCCCACAGGTGGAGTTAATTCTAGGGGCCCACCAGTTGAGCTGTTTCTGGGCCCATCGGTGGACTTTATTTTAGGGGCCCCCCCTACAGCTATTGTAAATGATTGTACATGCCTCCCGTACTCTGCATCTTCCTTTTTGCCTCTTTTCCCTTGTTTTTTTTCCTCTTCTGAGGATGTATATGCAGTTAAAAAACAGCTATAGGTCTACCATGATCAGGGGCCCACTGGGGAATTCCCCTATTCCCCTGTGGGCCAGTCCGAGCCCGCTAACAACGTCAAAATTTTGTGGTATTTTTTGGCACACTATGCCATGTTCCCTTTTACTGAGGCCACATGGCTTTTATCAGGGCCAAAGCCCTTTTGTCAGACAAGGCACAAAAGTGTCTTAAAAATATAATAAAAGTAGTGTAAAGCATATACCCAATTATTTTTGGCACAAATTGCGTCAGAATTCTGATGTACCTGCCATTATAAATGTGCCCCATTGTTTCTAGGAAAGAGTATGTGATTTCCCAAAGACACCACATGGCCATATAAAGAGCATAGAGAGTCTGTACCAGTCAGTACTACATACATAACCCCTTTAAGAGTGAAACTTCTAATAACTTTGCGATAAAATAATTTTTCAAATTCAGGGGGCAAGATACAAAAATCTGTCCCCTCTAGAAAACAATTTCTGTATGGTTTAGAACATATGTATTTATAAAAACTTGTTATTTGGCAGAAACTAAAACAACAAGTAGAGTTTTTTCACATCCATCTGATGAAAACGAGACAACAGGTTTTATTAAATCACCATCAATCACTGTACTACCAGTCTAATTAGCATGATAACTTTAAAGATGATTGATCTCAGGCAAGTGATTGTTTGATGTGTGGGACATAGGTGAGAATATCCAAACGCTTTCTCTGGCTCTCTCTTTATCACTATATAAGGGCAAGGAGTTCTAAAAGTTTTAGTTCAGTCTTCCAGGACCACTTCAGCAATCAGAACTACCTGACCTTACCTGACCAATACATCATGGGAAGGATGTTTTCTTCTAAGATGGCTTTGAAGGTCATCTTATATATTCTATTCATTCCCTTGGTTTCAGGGAGACCTCATCTACCACAAAGACCTCTTCCAAGAGCTGGCAGCCACCAACAGGGAGTCAAGATTCCACCGTATATGATGAACCTTTATCATATGCTCACAGGAACTACTAAGGATCTCAGAAGACCAGAAATTCACATTCTGAATGAGTCTGATACTATCCAGAGTCTAACTGCAAAAGGTGAGTACAACAATTTATTATATTCTTATACATTCTAGCTTCTTCTTATCTATTTATATAATCAATTATATTTATATTGCTTTTTTCTTCATATATTTCCTTAAAAAACTAGTTACATCCTTTAGTGATATAATTATGTTGGTATAAATGGTGCCTAATACCCAATTGCAGACAAACATGTAATGTTTAAAACCAGTACATATTAAATCCTTTAAATTGTTATTATTGGATTCCAAGATATAGTATACTTGCAGTCAAACAATGTTTCTCTGCAGTGGCCTGTTGCCAACACATAGAGAGTGGGTCCCCTTGGGATCCAAGTGAAATCTATTTTGGTACAAAAAAAACTTACTACGGAAGTCTATGTGTGTTAGGTCTATTCTTTAGCTTTACAGAAATTAAAAACTAAGGGCCACATGTATGAAACAGTTTTGGTCTAAAACTCACTTTTTTCCCCCATAGGTAAATGTTTCCATTACAAAAAATTAAAAATTACAAAAAATTTAAAATTACACTGCTCATGGCACAAAACTATCACTCCAAATAAATTACAAAATCTAAGGCTATGTCTACATTGCATCGGATAAAAAACGGCCTGAAAGCTTTTGTCACGCTTTGTGCAAAAACCGCGGTCGCTTCTCGTTTTCCTGACGTCGCCCCTAGAAATGTTTTGTATGGGAAGACAGCAAGAAAATGAGAAGCGGCGGCTTATTATACAACATGTTGTATAATACGCCGACACCGAAAGACGGGCAGAGGAAAGACGAGCTGTGTAGACTGCAGCTCGTCTTTCCTATTGACGGCTATGGGGCCACAGGAACGATCGTATCTGCGGCGCTTTTAAAAAACAAAAAGCGCCGAAGATACAATCGTTTTCCTGTGCAGTGTGGACATAGCCTAAAAAGAGCCAGGACAGGACTACGCATTTCACGTGGCTCTACCATGCTTCTTCGGGTCTCGGACCTGAGACATGAGCAAGGGTGGAAGCATGATCCTGTCCTGGCTCTGTTTAGATTTTGTCTTTTGTAATTTATTTGGAGTGATAGTGTTGTGCCACGAGCAGTGTAATTTTTACATTTATTTTAATGGAAATATTTACCTTATCTTAAATTGCAACTACAGAATTAACTTTTAGGGCCACATGTATGAAAAGTGTCTAGGTGTAAGACTTTCTTTGTTGCCCATAGCAACCAATCAGAGCTCATAGCAACCAATCAGAGTGCCCCTTTGATTTTTCCAGAGTTCTACATGAAATGAAAGGGACACTCTGATTGGTTGCAGTGAGCTCTGATTAGTTGCTATGGGCTCTGGTTGCTATGAGCTCTGATTAGTTTCTATGAGCTCTGGTTGCTATGAGCTCTGATTAGTTTCTATGGGCTCTGGTTGCTATGAGCTCTGGTTGCTATGGGCAACAAAAAAAGTCTAAGACCTAGATAGTTTTCATACATGTTTCCCTTAGTTTTTAATTTCTATAAAGCCAAAGACTAGAGCCAACACATATAGACCTCCATAGTAAGTCTCTTTTGCGCCAAACTAGATTTTTATCTAGAAATCGACCTCTATCAAAAATGTATTTTACAAAAATGCATGATAACTGAGGTTTAACCCTATAGGTGCTAGGGTGTTCAAATGAAAAATTCAAGCCACCTCTCTTTGCAGCAGGCGTTCAGTGAGCAATGCATCATTAGTATATTGTATATTGGAGGAAATTAGTATTTCTAATGATGCATTGCTCACTGAACGCCTGCTGTAACAATGGAATAGTTATTAGTTACTGTTTGTAATGTTTTTAATCTTGTATCTGGCGGCTGGGTACACTTACCTATAAGGCTATGTTCACATAGCGTATTGGGGCGCGTGCAGTACGCGCTGCAATACACCGGGTGTTTTGGAAGCGCGCCCTGATCAGCACGTACTTCCAAAGCATGGGGGGGGGGGGATTTATATGCATTGTCAGTGGCGCATAAGCGCCACAAACAATTATCATGTCACGATCGTATTGTACGCCCGGCCAGACGCCGCGTATTTCATAGCTATCTATGTGAGCTATGAATTACCGTAATTGCGGCGCGCATTTTGACCTGTATAAAGCGCAATATGCAGCGAAATGCACACTCAAATACGTGGCAAAATAAGCCGTGTGAACATAGCCTAAAAGTGCAGTGGGGACTCCAACATGCATGCTTGAGAAAGGAGACGCGTATCTCTGAAACGTCGCACAACATTCTGTCAAACTGCTTCTTCTACTATTCACTTGGATTCCAGGGGGGTGTTCTCACTATGAGCCACATGTATGAAAACTGTCTAGTTCTAAAACTCACTTTATTGCCCATAGCAACCAATCAGAGCAGCCCTCTCATAGTGCTCTAGAAAAATGAGAGGGACGCTCTGATTGGTTGCTATGAGCTCTGACTGGTTGCTATGGGCTCTGATTGGTTGTTATGGGCAACAAAGTGAGTTTTAGACCTAAACAGTTTTCATCCATGTGGCCCTATGTGTTGGCAACAAGCCATTGTGGAGAAACATTGTTGGACTGGCTAAGTGCTGCTGTACTGCAAGTATACTATATCTTGGAATCTAATAATTGATTTTTAAAGGACTAAATATGTACCTGTCTGCTATTGGATATTGGAGGGTTGAGGAGCTCTCATAACCAGACCTAAGAACTGACAGTGATCCATACATAGAAATACCACTTTTGTTGGTTATAAATGGTGTACACTAGCTATAGTTGATAAAAATAAAGTCAACTGTACCTTGTCAATTACAGAGGAAGTCATATTTTATTTTATTTTCAGATTTTATAGTGGAAGATAATCAATGTTCCTTGACTTTCGACCTGTCTCCCATCTCAAGAACTGATGAACTACGAATGGTTCAACTTCAGGTCCATCTTCCATCATTTGCAAAATCCAGCAACCTAACCGTAAACATCTACCACAGCAATGACGGCCAAAACAAACTCTACTTGGGATCAGTCGTGACATATGTACCCGATATTGGAAACACCTCTTGGGCAACTTTCAATGTCACCAAAATTATGGAAAATAGTCTTCCGTGGGGAAGGAGACTAACCAACAATAGAGATGGAGAGAAGAAATCAGTATCCATGCCCGAGTCCTTACGGAAGATCAAGAAGCGTGATGTCTCTCCACCTGAAACCACCACCGATCAGGCAATCATTGTGTTCTTCACTAAGCATACGTCATATTCTGAAGCTGATTCTCCAAACCTTTTAAAAAAGATGTTAATAAACACTTTAAAGAGAGCTACATTTTATAAGCACAAAAAGACCAAGAGCGAAATCCAGCCGGTTCATCCAAGCAGTGATCACCCCATTGTTGTAGAACAACACAATCCTTCATGCAGAAAAGTAGACATGGTGGTAGACTTCAAAGAAATTGGATGGGACAATTGGGTTGTCTACCCCAAGAAGTATAATGCTTACCGGTGTGAGGGAACCTGCCATTCACCACGAAAGGAGACGTCCAAGACAACAAGCCATGATTACATCAAGGTAAGAGTTGCCCAGTTCAATATCTAAACCAGCTTTTGTACTCTAGAGTAGAAATATTATAATTTGGAAATTTCATCATCAATATCTTATTTTTTGTCACACTTAAAACTTAATCTACCAATATTATTTCTTTTTACAGAGTTTCATCAAGTTGAAGGATTCGGAAAGAATTGAATGTCCGTCATGTGTTCCTCTCAAGATGCAGCCATTGTCTATGATATTCCATGAGAACAGACACCTTGTTGTAAAACACCAGAACGACATGATCATTGAAGAATGTGGATTTCAGTAAACATATGGACATTGAATTCAGTTGGCTTTATGCTGTCTTTGTTGTTTAGAGCAATTAATAGAGATAGCTTCCCTCATTATAAATATAAATGCATCATTTACAGTATGAATGGTTCTCCATGTTGATGTATGATACTTTCCCCTAATGTAATGTCTTTTTTGTATGGATTTATTGAAATATTCTGTATTAAGTATGTTTAATCACTTTATATTTGTTACAATTCTGTATAAACTTTGAATATTATATTAAGTTATTAGCTTTCTACTGACCCGAATCTACATAGAATATTAGGATTAATACTGTTCTTCTCCAGAATATTGATTGTAAGTATTAATAAAGAAACATTTTCTAGTTAAAACTCGGATATGATTTTTTTATGTAAGTTATTATTTTGGCGGGGTTAACATTTTATGTAACAAGGCTCCATTGAACCTCTAAGTTGTACAGTGATATAATACTTTAACCCATAGAAATAAGTGGGCTCACACCCAACCTTAAAAGTACTGATCTCATAACGGGGAAGTGAGAATCCATCAGAAGAAGATTGTGGTATGTTATGTCAGATGCTGTAATGCAGATCTATTCTATCTTAGAAGCACAAACTTCCTAAGTCACCAAAGTCCTAAGGCATCACTTTAACCCCTTAAGCCGAAGGACTGAAAAATACTAAGGCGACATGATTTTTGGCACCCAGGCGCCGTTTTTTTTTGCGCACATTAGTAGTTTAGAATGAATCTATTAACCTGTTCTACTGTGAGTCATTAATCAGGCACATTCTAATGCTAAGACGACACTTCTGGCCAGGTAAACCACATTTTAAGTGTTTTACCTGTTCCAACAGTAATCCGCCTGGATTTGCTGTACTGAAGCTATAAATGTGTAGCTTCGTACGGTTCTAGTGCGCCCCGCCTCATGCACGCCCTCCCTCCCCCCATCTCAGGCACATTACAAAGTGCCGCGGGCGCTCTGTAATGTGCCTGATATTGGAGCACGCCTGACTAAAAATAAAGCGAACGGGGCTGCACTAGTCTTGGGGCTGGAAAGATGGCAGACTTCTGGCGCCAGCCCTGTTCATACATGTTGCCATTAATGACCAGCTAAATTTTGTAGTTTTTGCCTCCTTGCATTTCAATGGTCATAACTTTTTTCTCTTTTAAGTGTCGTTGTATGGGGGATTGTTTTGTGCGGGAGAAGTTGTATTTTTAGGGGGCATTGTTTAAGATTACAAATAGATTGCTGCGGAACTTTTTAAATTTTTTAAAATTTATTTTTGGGGGTTTTAATTTTTTTTTTTACACCATTCACATTTCACGCTAAATAACCTGTTAATTCTACAGGTTATGTTAAGATTAATTCTACAGGTTATTACGGTCATGTAGACACCTAATATGTATAGGTTTTTGGGGTTTTTTATTGCGTAATGTATGCACAATAATTTTTTTTATCAAATATTTATTTATTTTATTTTTTTTATTTTTTTTAATCTTTTTAGTTTTTTACTTTTTTTATTCCATGAAGGGATAACTACTGCACTTTTTTTTTTACACTTAGTAATGTATCAGCATATTCATATATTATAATCTGTGACAGTGTGACACAGGCAGCAGTCAGGGCAGCACGCAGTCTGCCCTGATCGCCGGCTTGTTACACACACAGCCCTGGGACCAATCTAGGTCCCCAGAACTGACTGTGGAGATGTTCCCTAGGCTAAATCGGGTCACTGGGTGTCCCGATCACCCAAGGGAGCGGGGGAAAGCCCAATGATTATGCCCTGGTCACTGACTGCGACAATTAAAGGGTTAAGCATCTGGGAGTAAAAGTTGCTCCAGGAACAAAACTGTGAAGTACAGCCCTGTTCTCAGCGCAGCTGTAGCACTGGGAGCCGCAGAACCGCTATTGTGCAGCGGCGCCAAAAGACGTTGTTGCAGAAGAAGAACCTGCACTGCCCACCGTTAAAAGACGGCAGACCATGCAGTTGTTAAATATGGGGAAGTATTGTACTTTCATGGTCAACAAATGTATCCTCCTGAACCATAAGAGTGGCAGGGAATGCTATGTTTTCTTTATATCTTGTCCAAAAGAGGAGCAAAATCAATATCAGATTATCATGGTTAAATGGGATACAAAACCCTAAGTACTTTATGTACCAGGAAGCAGCATGACTCAAGGCGATCTAGAACCAGGGAATGGATAGAGAAGCTGCTCAGACATTCAAGGTCCAAGCTGCCTTTAGTACCATGGGGAACCCATTCTCAAGTTTGGAATACGTATCATTATATGTAGTGATTATTTACATAAACAGTGATTTTAGACTCTGTGTTGCCAACCCTCACCCCCTCTAAGTAAGCTTTGGCCCTCAATAATCTAGGCAAATACTCTGGCGCCAAAAATTAAAAAGGGTAACGGGCAATCAATGTTGATATGGAAAGGATCCATTGAGCTTGATTTGGTCTTCAAGAGGGAGGACTGTCAAGCTGAAGATCACAGTGGGTTCTAGGCATGGATGAAGTGCTAAGCTGGGGTGCATAGGAACCACAAGTGGAGTTGATTCTGGAGGCCCAATAGTGGAGTTAATTTCAGGGGCCCATCCTACAGTTGCTGTACATGACAGCACCCACTGCTCATGACTCTTGCACTCTGCCTCTTGCTTTTTCCTCTCTTTCTTTGACTTTCTGCCTCTCCCGAGAATGCACATGTAATTGAAATGCATTTTTTAGTTATGACATGCTCAGGAGTCCACCGGGGGTCTCTCCTGCTCCCCAGTGGGCCAGTCAGAGCCTACAATGCCTGCTATAACAGTGCCCGCCATAACAGTTCCAGCTATATAGTGCTCACCATACAGTGCCAGCAATACAGAGCCCATTACAATGGTGCCAACCCTACAATGCCGACCATAACACTGGTAGTCATTCAGTGTCCACCATAACACTGCCAGCCATACAGAGCCCACCCCATCAGTGCCAACCCTACAATGCCGACCATAACACTGGTAGTCATACAGTGTCCACCATAACATGTCAGCCGTACAGTGCCCACCACAACAGTGCCAACCCTCAATGCTACCATAACACTGGTAGTCATACAGTGTCCACCATAACACTGCCAGCCATACAGAGCCCACCACAACAGTGCCAACCCTACAATGCAGACCATAACACTGGTAGTCATACAGTGTCCACCATAACACTGCCAGCCATACAGAGCCCACCACAACAGTGCCAACCCTACAATGCCGACCATAACACTGGTAGTCATACAGTGTCCACCACAACAGTGTCAGCCATACAGAGCCCACCACAACAGTGCCAGCCATATAGTGCCATCAGTTGAATGCAGTTGTCAAAAGATGAATATTACTTTCTAAAGTATGAAGACAGAGACAAAGCACGTTTGCGTCCTGATGGCTGTTGGCAGTACAAAAGCACACTGGGGGCTGCATGTGGCCCCTGGGCTTCATGTTGTACACTCCTGCCCTAAATGCTGAGATAGGTTATGGTCTAAGTGAGACAACTTGTGGTCATCCAATCGATTATAAATACGTTCCTAGACTTTTTCCGAGGCTTTCACGCAGCTTCTTTGTAGGCAGATCTCTAAAATAATACTTAAAAGTCCAATCCAGCATTAGGAACCTCTATAGACAGACTTATGGGATCTCTGTCATACTGGGTCAGACATGGGGTTAAAGTTGATGCCAGTAACGAAAGAAACGCTTTCAGTCATCATGGCTGAAGCTACACATTCAGCTGTGTGTGATCGGGACTCAAAGAATTGTTAGATCCATGTGAGGGAGTAGAGGTTGTTTTTAGAGATGGGACGAATCACGTTAAAATACAGCTACTTCCTGGCTGCACAGAGCCTGCAGGGTGCTGTAGAACGTTGTGCCATGCTTAAATATGCAGAGGGAGCTTGGTTTGGTCTTCATACAATGCTGTGTTTTAGTATGACACGCAGATGACTGCCGCCGCTCTTAGAATCGCTTCACTATAAAATTCCCTGGGCACATATGGGGCAAAACTGACCAAAAAACTGAAGTGGGAATGTAGCCTGATAAAGTCATGGCAGCGCCAGCTGGAAAAAAACAAGCTGAGGACTAAGATCCTATGATAGCATCAAAGAACACAGTAGTAGGTTACCGGAGGCGCCACAGGGCGCAGCACAGTAAGGGGACGTCACAGCAGGGGTCACCCTGCGAGGCCAAAGCTTCCGGTGTCATCTAGCGGCTATGTGTTGACCACACACTAGGTCAAACACTATCTCCCAGATGACATCTGACAACCCCTTAGTTGGCATGGCCTGGGAGCAGGTCAGGGGCCCTCACCTGTCTTCAACCCACCTCTGTCCCGTTCGCTTCCCACACCCAGAGAACTACTATGTGCTGCGCCACTATACAGTGAGGATGAACTATTTGAGGACAGTGGGCAGCAAAGAGGTGGGGAAGACATCCTCTACTTCTTGCAGAAGCGGGCAAATAGTGATGAGGAGAGTTGCGAGCGGTCAGGCTTTGTACAGCGACACCGTTGAGGTGGACGGCGGTGACAGGCAAACACTAATCAATGTAGCCGATCACACATGGGAGCCGGGAGAAGCATGCGAGGCTGGGACAAGGTATTCTGGTGCCCTAGTTAAACAAGGCATACAGTGCCCCCCAAATGGAAAATTCAGCCCACTCCATGCCTTCTTGTGCACCCTTTTCTCCCTGGGATGAAGTGGCGCCCTACACCGTCGCCTACCCTCGACTACCGATTGTAACGGCCGGGTTAGTGGACCCTCTGGACCACCGCAAGCGGTGGCAGCAACCACGCCAGGGAGCGGAGTCTAAGTAGGTCCCGGTTTTCACCAGAGCTCGCCGCAAAGCGGGATGGACTTGCTGCGGCGGGAGTCTACCAGGTCGCTACCACTGACAGGGCGGGCTTGCGGTGGCGGCCGAGGTGCAGCTTGGTACAGAATCACTAGACGATAACCGTAGTCGTGGGCAGGCAGGAAGGTCAGGGCAGGCGGCAGAGGTTCGGAGTCAAGAAACGTCGCAAGAGGTCGGGTACACGGCAAGGCAAGAAGACACTTGAAAAACACTTTCTCTAGGGCTCGAGGCAACATAGATCCAGCAAGGAAGAGTCGTGGAGCGAAACCATAAATAGGGGCAGCGCCCGGCAATTAGTCAATTATCGGTGCGCTGACCCTTTAAATTTACAAGAACGAGCGCGCGCCCTAGGGAGCGGGCCGCGTGCGCCTCGGCCGGCAGAGGGAGCGGACGTGCCAGGAACGTGGTCAGGTGAGTTTTCAGATCGAGTGGTCCCACAGCCCGTCTCGTGGCAGGCACCCGGGGGAGCGGCCACGGTTGCACCCACGGGCCGAGGAGCAGGACCACCCACTACACCCATTGTCCTGGCCCTGGAAGCATTCCGTTTTCTCTACATTAAGTTTTAGGAGACGGGAGGAGAAGAAGAAGGATTTGGACGACAGACAATCTGGGATCTTGGACAGTAGAGAGTTAATGTCTGGGCCGGAGATGTAAAGTTGGGTGTCATCAGCATACTGGTGGTTTTGAAAGCCATGTGATGCTATGAGCTGACCCAGACCAACAGTGTACAAGGGCTTCATCATTATCATTGGGAGAACAGAGTGGCAGTTTGCGTGTCAGGCAGTGGCGCAGCCCGTAAGTCTGTAGTGTGGCCGGGAGTCAGCAGGGTGGCAGCAGTGCGAGGTTGGGAGCTAAACGGACACGATTTAGACCACCCACTTTGCAGGTCCTAGAAAGTAGCGGCACAGGGGCTCACCGGGTCAGCGGGGGTAACAGTCAGTCAGTGCGGAGCTTTAGTGGTAAAATCATCTACTCGGCGGTATGGCAGTTTTTTGACAAGACACCAGAGGAGAGTTGAACATAACTATATGTAGAATCTGTGGGCAGAAAGTAAAGCGTGACCAGGGACCTAACGTTGGCACCACGCCCCTGCATCAACATCATGCAGTGTCACCGTTTTAAATGTTTTGGTCCATCCCCGCCAACAGCCAGCACCCGTCACCCTCCCATTGGGCCCAATTTTCACCACCTCTCCGAAGACAACTCCCTCTTTTCCATCATTACCGTCCCCCCAATTTTTTTTTTCCTGCTCCACCACTCAGGGGGCCATAGCCGTCACCGAGACTTTTGCCAAGGAGGGCAGTATGGCTAGCCACCCCAAAGTGCAGAAGCGACCGGCCCCTGCCCAAGTTGGGGGTTTACTGCTATCCCTACCTTTTCAAATGGTGAACTCTCCCTTTCAAAGAACTGCCAGGAAACTTGGGCATCTTTTTTGGCCATTGTAACGACAGGGAGTGGCCCCTCGGACCCCCGCAAAGTGGGGTAAGGCCACGCCGGGGACGGGGTTAATTTCCCGGTTTTCACCAACCCCCCGCAAGGAATAAAATTTCTGCGCGGATCCACTGGGTCGCACCCATGGCGCGACTAGCTTCCAGGGGACCCAAAGGCCAGCGAGGTACCGGAACGTAAGACAAACCCGTATAAAGGCCAGGCCAAACGGGTCGGGGAGGCGACGGAGATTCGAGGTCAGGTAACGTACAAAAGGTGGGGGACACAGGCAGACGGGAATGATGAACGGGGGGAAAATTTAAACGGGGGGAAAATTGATGAACAGAAAAAGGCCTTTAAAGAATTTTGATAACCCAAGGGGACAAGTTTTCCCCGGGGAAAACAAAGTCACCAGGAAAATTTGGCTCCGGTCATGCAAGTTGACATCAATTTGGGGCTTTCCCCACAAAAACTAAAAATTAGAACCATTGGACAGACGAGGGAAAAACAGGGTATCCCGCGTGTAGGAGGGGGGGCTAACCATCTCCCTCAGGCATCTGTTCATTGGGTTTGTTCAATTTAAACCCATCTGAAAACATTCAAAAAAAAGGGCCAGGAAACTTTTGCATCCACTTACCTTCTTACCCAAAACACCCCTCTTTAAGCTGCAGGGGAAAACCCCGGCCCTCCCCCCAACTTGGCCAATATGTACTTCCCAAACAGGGAATTCCCCCCCCATATGTTCAACACTTATAAAAAAGAAAGGAAATTAATGATTTTTTGATGATCCAAACCGACGGGAGTACCCCCCCTGTGAATTTTTTAAGTGGGCCAGGGCAGCCGGTGCACCCTGTTCTCGGGCCCCTTTCAGGGGACATGCTTATTTGCATCGCCAGGAAGGGGATGAAAACGCATTCCACGCTTCATGTTGTCAGGACAGCGGTAGGGAACCCACGGGGAACCGCAAGCGAGGGCAAACCCCAGGGGGGGGGTCTAAGTAGGACCCGGTTTTCACCGAGCCCCCGCAAAGGGGGAGGGACTGCTGCGGGGGAGTTACCGGGTCCCTACCCCTGAATACTAGCTTGTGGTGGCACGGAGGTGTACGGTAAAACAACCTAAGGCAAACTCTGGGGGGGACAGGCGGAAAGGGTCAGGACAGGGGGGCAAGGGTTCGGGCCAAAGGGGGACGGGGGGAAAAGGGGGTAGGGTACAGTGAAGAAACACTTTTCATAGGGTCTAAAGATTATTTTTATTTTATATCTTGGAGGCAATTTGTGGGGGACCCCTTTTCCCATTACAAATGCAGCTAAAAAATTTTCCACAGCTTTCAAAATCGGGAACCTAGGTCAAGTTAAAAAAACTTTCCTTTTTCACCTGTGTTATTGTTCATGAACAAATGAACGTTTATAACTTTTTTTTCTTAAACCACAAAAATTGTGGGATGTAATTTTGTTCCACCATAACAGGGGGGCCCCCAGAAGGATTTGTTTTTTTATTTTCTGTAAGTTGACATACGATTCACATTCTCAACTGAAGAAGTTCACCCAAAAGCCATTTTGGGCGCATTTCTTTTGCTTCTTTTTTGTTCGCCCCATTCCATTTTTTGTACTAATTCAATCAACAATGGCACAGAATCAAAAAAAAGCCCCTAAAAAATTCCCTTAGTTAGGGGTCCCTTCTTCAATTCCAACCTGCATTTGAAAAAATGGTGTAATGCAGAAACTGGATTCAAACCACCCGTTTAACTTCTGATTTTTTGATCGCACTGCTGTCCTCCTAAAACGGTTTGGGTTCAAGGCTTACTGTTCGCAAAAAACCCCCCATGCCCTCCACATCAATATGCAAAAGCAGGGGATGTCTGCACCCCCTCTCGGGGCCCAAATACTCTGATGTCCTCAAATTGTTCGTCCCCGCTGTATAGTGGCCTGACCCGCCAAACATTTTTTCGGGGAGGACCCCCAAGGGACATTGGGGGGGTTAGGGCAGGGGGGGCCCCGCCTTTCCCCCCATGCCAACTAAAGTTGTATTGACGAAACCACCGCTGTTCTATGGTTTTTTCAATGTCTCTGGGATGAAGTTTGATGTACTAAACAATTTAAAACCTTTTGGGTTGCTAATCAACACAGGCCGCTACATGATACCGTCAGATCTGCCTCACCGATTTACCCTCTGGACGTCCCCCCACTTGATGCGACCTGTCCTTCTCCAGGGAAAGTTTTTTCCCTGCCCTCGCAGGGGAAGAGGTCCCCCTTCTGCTACATACTTTTGTTCAAAAATTTACAACCTGTTAATGAATAGCTGTATAAAAAAACACACCCTGTATTTGACTCCAAATGAAAAAACAACTGGGTAACCCTTGGGTATAAAATGCGCTCCAGAAATCAAAAGAAAAAATGTACTCGATTTTTGGGTTTAAACACCGTGTATTTTTTGAATAAAAAAGCACAAACACGCTTAAATTTCTCCCTTAATAAAATTCGCCCAGAAATGACCAGGAAAGATTTAAATAATGTGGGGTGTTAAAAAGGTGTATTTTACTGACTACAAAACACAAAAAGGGTAAATAACACTTGGGTATAAAATTTCGCTACAAAATCCCCAGGGAAAAAATTTTCTGCCTTTGGGTTTAAAAAACATGTTTATTTTACTGAATAAAAGCACAAACACGTTAATTACCCCCCGAATAAAATTTCCCCAGAACTCACCAGAAAAATGTACTTTTCTTTGGCGGTAAAAAGCTGTGTATTTTATGATAAAAACACAAAAGGCTTAGATTTAACCCTTGGGTATTCAATGTGTCCAAAAGACCAATGGCATTAAATGTAAGGGCAAAAAAAAACCCACCCGGACTTTTAATTACAATACCCACAAAATGAATCAAAATTATAAAGGAAGAGGGGCCAGTCTCTGATAAAAGAGTGACACCGTCCCACCCCCCCCCCAAAACCTGTTAAAAACAAATTTTTTTTGTGTGAATCTCGCAGCACTGCCCACGCCAACCAGAGCTTTTGGATCCCCCCCACCCGGCTTATATAGGCGGTGATCACAGAAAACCCCCCCGGTCTCTATTGGCTTCATCCTGCACATGTCATGGGAGGCTAGCCCTTCTTTCCCCCCAAGTCTTTGCCCCATGTCCCCCTGTCTCGCGCCATTTTTTCTATCAAAAGACATTCGTTCCGCAATCACCCCAAACTTCCATTTTGTGCAGAACTGAAGTTTTCCTGAAATTCTAAACGAAGTCCACTTTGTTAGAATCGATTCGCCCATCTCTAGTTGTCTTATTAGTTTTGTACCCTGTGGTACTTGGGTCACAGTGGTGTTTATACAGTTTGGGTCAGGCAAGCAGTCAAGTAAGGAGAGAGGTTGCAAGTGTAATGCACATTCCATGGTAGGCAAGGATTACATTCCTTACTGAGAACATTTAGGTAAAATCTAGGTAAATGCAAGGTTGGGTACCTAGAAGATAACATGTTTCATCTGTGGACAGTTTTGGGCACCAGTGCACAGGAAAGACATTGTAGAGCTTGAACAGGTACAAAGGCGGCAACAAAAATAATAAAAGGACTAGGTGGACTACAGTACCCAGAAAGATTAGCAAGGTTAGGGTTATTTGGTTTAGAGAAACGATGGCTTCGGGGGACATAATAAATATGTTTAAATACATCAAAGGTCAATAAAGAGATCTCTTTCAAGATTTATTAATACCCAGGACTGTATCTAGAACAAGGGGGCATGCTCTACGCCAAGAGGAAAGAACGTTGATACATAACATAGAAAGGGATTCTTTACTGTAAGAGCAGTGAGACTGTGGAACTCTCTGCCAGAGGGACTTGTCATGGTGAATTCACTAACAGAGTTCAAAAAGGGTCTGGATGCATTTCTGGAGCGTGATAGTATAACAAGTTAAAGTGACCGGGATTCTGGAGAAGGGTCTGGATACATTTCTAGATGTAATAATATAACAAGTTCTAGTGACCGGATTTTGGAGAAGGGTCTGGATACATTTCTAGATGTAATAATATAACAAGTTATAGTGACCAGGATTCTGGAGAGGGGTCTGGATACATTTCTAGATGTAATAATATAACAAGTTGTAGTGCCCGGGATTATGGAGAAGGGTCTGTATACATTTCTAGATGTAATAATATAACAAGTTATAGTGACTAGGATTCTGGAGAAGGGTCTGGATACATTTCTAGATGTAATATAACAAGTTATAGTGACCGGGATTCTGGAGAAGGGGCACTGATCCAGGGATTTATTCCAATTGCCAGATTGGAGTCGGGAAGGATTTTTTTCACCTAAAATGAGGACAATTGGCTTCTACCTCATGGGTGTTTTTGCCTTCCTCTGGATCAACACTTTAGCAAAATAGGCTGAACTGGATGGACCTCAGTCTTTTTTCGGCCTTATAGACTATCTCCAAACATTAAATTGTCCCTTATTTAGTGACTTGACATCTATGTGGCTTCAAGGCTTTACCAAGTAAAATAGTATTCTGCTATTGGACTATTCAAAAGTAAGATTGTAGTGTAGACCAAACGCCCTCTATCAATTGTTGGTAAAGTGAACATAATGAAAAATAAGATATCCAAAAAGATGAGAGGATTAGAAATAGAAAATCTTTATTTCATCTTATCAGAAACAACATGCAGGCATATGCTTAACCGTCTCAGGCTCTTTGCCCTTAATCATAGCTTAAAATGCTGCACTTGAACTACACTTTAAAAACCCTTAGGCCTCGTTCACACGGCTTATTTTGCCGCGGATTGGCGCCGTACTGCGCGCCGTATTTGTGCTGCAGTACGGCGGCAATCCGTTGGAGTCATTACGGTAATCCACAGTTCTCGTAGAGAACAGTGGATTCCGTTGCTCCTCCCCGCTCCGCGAATCCGCCGCGGGGGGAGAAAGTGACATGCACATTATCCAGGCGCAATACGCGCCGTGGATAATGCAAGTCTATGGGGCCGGGGAGCGGTGCCCCCGCCGTGCTCCGGCCCCGCCCCCGTCCCGCCCCTTATTCACGGCGGATTTGTGAGCCGGATTGCGCTCACAAATGTGTCGAGAATAAGCCGTGTGAACACGGCCTTACAGAGCCAATCAGCTCACCCATATAGAGTGTATATATGATTATACATAAAAGGTGCACACAATATAAAGAAAGATACCTGAGAAATTACAGATATTCGATTAATAATCCTACATAAGATCTGCAAGTTTGTTACGTCCATCTGGCAAATATATAAGTTCTTAAAAGGAACATCCCTCGGTCTGCAAGGTATAGATATGGTTATTACTTGCATGGGGTGAAAAATATTTAAGCAAGCCTAGAAAATGGGAAGAATTTTGGATGTATTTTTCACCCCATCCTGACAGAGCTTTTTTTGGCATGTTTGCCCCTCTTCCAAAAGCCATTATTTTTTTATTTTTGTGTCTATACAGTCGCGTGGGGCGTCTGTTTTGCATTCTTCAGAAGCAGCTTAATACGCTAAAAATATACTCATGAACTTTTACTTATGTATTATGATCCTTAATTAATACAGTCCTCCCTCAAGTTACAATGGCCTCAGGATACAATATCTTCAACATACAATGGTACTTTCCTGGAAAATTGTATGTTGAGTGTGGTTTTAACATGCAATGTCCCACACTCATCCAGCCATCATTAACATTTTACTTGTAAAACCTCTGTATTAGTGCAGTGCATGCAGTGACTGGCAGTCTATAGCCCTCCCTACAGTACAGTGTGGTACAACATGTCCTGTACTGCTCTTACATGTATTAGTGAAATGCAGTCAGTGATTGGCAGTCTATAGCGCCTCCCTACAGTACAGTGCAGCAATACATGTATTAGTGAGGTGCATGCAGTCATTGGCAGTCTAGTAGCGCAGCTCTACAGTCCAGTTTGGTATTATATGTCCTGTACTACTCTTACATGTATTAGTGAGGTGCAGGCAGTGATTGGCGGTCTATAGCGCCTCTCTACAGTATTGTGCAGTACTACATGTCCTGTACTGCTCTTACATGTATTAGTGAGGTGCATGCAGTGATTGGCAGTCTAGTTGCGCCTCTGCACAGTAGAGTGCGGTACTACATGTCCTGTACTGCTCTTACATGTATTAGTGAGGTGCATGCAGTGATTGGTAGTCTAGTAGCGCCTCTCTACAGTACATTGCAGTACTACATGTCCTGTACTGCTCTTACATGTATTAGTGAGGTGCACGCAGTGATTGGTGGTCTAGTAGCGCCTCTCTACAGTACAGTGCAGTACTACATGTCCTGTACTACTCTTACATGTATTAGTGAGGTGCATGCAGTGATTGGCAGTCTAGTTGCGCCTCTGCACAGTACAGTGGTGTACTACATGTCCTGTACTGCTCTTACATGTAATAGTGAGGTGCATGCAGTGACTGGCAACCTAGCAGCGCCTCTCTACAGTACAGTGTGGTACTATATGTCCTGTACTGCTCTTACATGTATCAGTGAGGTGCAGGCAGTGATTGGAGGTCTAGTAGCGCCTCTCTACAGTATTGTGCAGTACTACATGTCCTGTACTGCTCTTACATGTATTAGTGAGGTGCATGCCGTGATTGGCGGTCTAGTAGCGCCTCTGCACAGTAGAGTGCGATACTACATGTCGTGTACTGCTCTTACATGTATTAGTGAGGTGCATGCAGTGATTGGTAGTCTAGTAGCGCCTCTCTACAGTACATTGCAGTACTACATGTCCTGTACTGCTCTCACTTGTATTAATGAGGTGCATGCAGTGCTTGGTGGACTAGTTGCGCCTCTCAGCCATACAGTGCAGTACAACATGTCCAGTACTGCTCTTAAATGGATTAGTGAGGTGCATGCAGTGATTGGCAGTCTAGTTGCGCCTCTGCACAGTACAGTGCGGTACTACATGTCCTGTACTGCTCTTACATGTATTAGTGAGGTGCATGCAGTGATTGGTGGTCTAGTAGCGCCTCTCTACAGTACAGTATGGTACTATATGTCCTGTTTCTGCTCTTACATGTATCAGTGAGGTGCAGCAGTGATTGGAGGTCTAGTAGCGCCTCTCTACAGTATTGTGCAGTACTACATGTCCTGTTACTGCTCTTACATGGTATTTAGTGAGGTGCATGCAGTGATTGGCGGTCTAGTAGCGCCTCTGCACAGTAGAGTGCGATACTACATGTCGTGTACTGCTCTTACATGTATTAGTGAGGTGCATGCAGTGATTGGTAGTCTAGTAGCGCCTCTCTACAGTACATTGCAGTACTACATGTCCTGTACTGCTCTAACATGTATTAGTGAGGTACACGCAGTGATTGGTGGTCTAGTAGCGCCTCTCTACAGTACAGTGCGTTACTACATGTCCTGTACTGCTCTTACATGTATTAGTGAGGTGCATGCAGTGATTGGCAGTCTAGTTGCGCCTCTGCACAGTACAGTGTGGTACTACATGTCCTGTACTGCTCTTACAAGGGCCAGAATGAGCGACTCCTTTGTGCACCAGGTACACACCGGTACACTGTGTATAAGGCCGGGTTCACACGGCATATAGCAACACGTACTGTGCACACGTGATATAAGCTTGCAGTTTTAGAAGTATGCTTGTACTTCTAAAGCGTTCCAGTAAATATTCACCCTCCCTTTCTCCGGTCACACTGGGGAATACGCTGCAATATCATAGCACTCAATGAGTGCTATAATTTTACCGTATTTGCATATTGCAACGCAATTACGTGCCAAATTATGCCCCCCAAATAAAACCCTAAAGAACAAGCTCCAAAGAAGCTCCTGTCCTCATCATAGACAGTGATTTCCAGCTTCCAGCAGTTCTTTCTGGTGTTCTGTGGAAGGATTAGTATCTGCTTCATTTTCTTTCAGTTTTCATTATGATGGTGACATTTTGGTTCCTTCGGAACCAATTATCAGTTTTCCATAGATTTATGGTTCATTCATGGTCGTCCCAGAACTAAATAAAATTGTATTTTGAGGGTTAACTATATTCACTTATATTTATCACTTATTTTTATTTCATGTTTATGAATTCACTTTTTCACTTGCTGTATTTTAGGGTATGTTCACACGGCTTATTCCCGACGGATTTGTGTGCCGTATTGAGCTCACAAATCCGCCGTGAATAAGGGGCGGACGGGGGCGGGGCCGGAGCGCGGTGGGGGCGCCGCTCCCGGCCCCATAGACAATGCATTGTTTACGGCGCGTCCGCGCCGTAAATAATGTGCATGTCCCTTTCTCCCCCCGCGGCGGATTTGCCGAGCGGGGAGGAGCGACGGAATCCACTGTTCCTTATGAGAGCAGTGGATTACCGTAATGACAGGGACGGATTGGCGCCGTACTGAAGCGCAAATCCGGCGCGGAGTACGGCGCCAATCCGTGCCCAAATAAGCCGTGTGAACGAGGCCTAAGACACATCCAACATGCAGGTGCGTGTTTGGATGCGTTTTGGCTGCAGGAGGAATGCACCCTATGGTTTTATATAGGGTGTCACTTGTCTGAACGCCGATATGTGTTTTACTTTGAAAGCAATGTAATTCACACTGCACATTGTTAGATGCGTGTTTGGGTCTGTTTAAGGTCCGAAACATGGATCCAAATACACATCTAGAAACGGATCCAACACGCGTGTGAACATCCCCTTATTATTATTTGTTTTAAAGCACCATTAACCCCAGGGCGCTGTACATTTGACAGTGCTTACATACATAACATATGTCAAAGTACAATAACAACAATAAATGACTAACAACTGGTACAGAGAGAGAGAGGACCCTGCCCTCTACATTGTTGTTGTGCCATTATTATTTTCATTATCTGATATTATTTGGCTAGAGGCAATTACATTAATGCTGTGTGTATTTTTAATTATGTCATTACCCTTAATTAAATTGATGTAATTTCCCCATTTTTTATAATCACGGTTGTACCTTATTAATCCTTTTTTATTTTTTTAAATGTATATTCATATGAGCAGTCAATATTCTCCTCTTGATCATCATAAGTGGGTATTTTGCAAAACAAGATGTATTTTCAATAGAGCCTATAACATACTGGCGAAAAAAAACACATAACTGAGCCATCTTTGCGGGGTCTTGTTTTTATGTTGTTCACTCTTCAGTAAAAATGTTTGGGGTATCGTATTTTCGGTCCATTGTTTCCCAATGATACCAAATGTGTAGAATTTTCGTTTTGTTCTATTTTTTTAAAAAAATTTAAGTAAAAACATTTCTTTTTTTAATGTTGGGTGCAGCGCCCCTTTTCTGGAACAAAAAACTTTTTTTCTTTTTCCCCTATGGACCTGATTTGGGGGGGGGGGGGGGTTTTGAGGCTGAAGTGTAGTTTTTTTCGTAACTTTTAACACTTTTAAATTTAAAATTTTTAAACACTTTTTATTCCAATTTTTTGAGGAAACAAAATGACCCAAAAAATTTAAACTTTGGAATTTGGATTTTTTTCTTCTATGGCAGTCACCGTACAGGTTAAATGTTATATTTTAATACAATCGGACTCTTACGTATTTGGCAATACTAATCATGTACAACCTAATATTTTTCCCTATTTATTTGAAAAATGGCAAAAAAAGGGTTTTTTAATTTTTTTTAATATTTTTAAAATTTTTTTTTATGATTTTATTAATTCTTACCCCCTTTTCTCTTTTTGGGTTTTATTTGAATTCAGGGGGTGTTTACTGGGTTCTACTAGCTGCAGTTTGAAGCCCGGGTTTTAGCTATAGCAACCACACTAACAGCCCCCCCAGGAGAGATTGAAAAGGTCTGTAGCTTTAAAACAACAGTGCAGGCACCCACATGAGAGATTGAACAGTTTTACATAGCGCCCGAGGATGATGCAGCCCACACAAAAGAGGATATCAGAAAAAAGGGAGGACACTGTTAATGGACACATATTGCAAAGTGACTTGTTTTTTTACAAGATCTTTAAAAATAAAAACAATCCTTGTTGTGGAGAAAAACTTTTTAAATCCTTTTTGGACTTGACCATTGGAAGGGATTGCCCAAGCAGGAAGTAATAGAAGTGTAAATGGGAGCTAAAAAAACCTTTTTTAGGCTTCCAGTACCATGGGAACCCTTGGATTCACAATTTCATTTGGGGGGGGCCCAAAAGGGGAAAAGGGCAGGCGTAAACGTTTTCATTCACGTGCGGGTTAAAACGGGTTAAAAAAAGCAGAAAACAGAGCGTCGAAAAACCCTTCTGATGTGGTGATGAAATGCAATAACGGCCAGCACCCATTGCCAATTGAGCCGGCCCACTCCTTAGTGACAATAGGAAGTACCAGTATGTCCATTGTTACTAAAGGGTTAAATAGGTCTCCAGTAAAAAAAAAAAATCCTTTGGGGCCAGGACGGTCCAATAACTTATCTGCCGTTTCCGGGAAAACCCCAAGGGCCAGGGGTTCCCCTCCGTTTTAAGGAGATGTTTTGTCCATGCACTCTAATAAATTGTGAGTCCCTCCAGTGTGTTGGAGTGAGAACCCAAAGTATTTGTGATTTATTAAATGTTACATGTATCTTGTATCTAAAATTGGAAAGACACAGTTTAAATTTAAGAAACACACCAGAAAGAAACATTCTGCCAGGATCAGGAAAATTTAAAGGGCCCAGGCAAACGGGGTAATGTTCGGGTGGCATAGGGAGGGAACAATCACAGGCACTAGGGAGTTTTTGGCAGGTTCACCCCGGGGGTATTTGCAGGGGTAATTCCCCCCCGCAATTAAAGCCGTGTGGCCCGGGGGGGGGTGGGGGGGGAGGGTGGGCTGAGCAGGGGCCGGGACTTCGCCGGCCCATAGCTTGAATTGGCCCAGCGGCGGATTTTGGGGCTAGTAATTTTTACATGTCCCTTTTTTTCCCCCCCCCACGGGGTTCGCCCGGGGGGGGGAGGGGACGTAATTTCCTTTTTTCTTGAGAAAAATGTAATTACCGTTTTTCCAGAAATTTTCAGGCCCCTTTAAAAGGGGCACTCCGGCGCGTAAATTTCGGGAACCCAAATACGGCCCCAAATTTTTAAGCCTGTGAAAAATGGCCTAACGGTCAGAGCCATCTGGGAGTAAAAAGTCGCAGGTCAGGGAGTAACGGTCCCCCGCGGCATTAGGGGGGGTAACGGTCCAGCAAAGGGATTAGGGAGTAAGGGGGGCTTTTACCCGCAGGTGCATTTTTTAAAGCTTTTTTTGTACAAAAAAAGGCAAAAGCTATTAAAGTGTACATTTTTGGGTGAAAAAAAACCCCCAAAAAATTTCACTGGTGAAAGCACCAAACATTTAGAAGGGAAAACTAGGAGTAACTTTCTGGCCCCGGGTGACCCGGGGGGTAAGCTTGATGTTATTATCAAGTGTTAAAATTGTTACTTTTTTCCCGGGGAGAGGTACCCGCACACAGCATTCTTGATGCCAGTATGAGGGAGTTAAAAGTTAGTGGCCCCCTTCTATGATCTGTGAGAAGAGGGGGGGCAAAGAATTTTTTAGACTGAAAGAGGGGCTAAATCAGGCAGTGAAATCCCCCTCTAGGGTTTTGGGGGCAGGATGCACCTGGGGGAAGCTGCTGGGAAAAGTGGGGGAAAAAAACAATGACAAAAAAAAAAGTCAGCGTTCCCCTTTAGTGTGCAAACCCTATAACAGTGAAGAAAAACAGCCAGTGATCACGGCCCGGGTGGCGGGATATTACTGGGGGAAACCTCAGGTATCTGGAGAAAACTTGAAAAAAAGACTTGGGAAAAAATGCTGTTTAAAAAATGCCCCAAAAAATTTGGAAAAACCCGTTATATTGGTGCAGTGTGCTTTTAAAAAGGGGTAAAAAAAAAGGACCCAACTCACTGCAACCTCCCCTCCACCCAGTTCCCTCAGAATCCCAAAGAACTCTTAATATCCCACATTGCACATAGCACGGTGGCGTGTGGATAACACTGACATCATGGAGTAATGGTTTAACTGGCATCAGGGGGTTAAAGGCCCTGTTTACACGGCTTAAAAAGGGGGCCCAAAATTTTTGGGCCCTAATTACCCTGCCCAAGTTCGCAAATTAGGGGGTGAAAAAAAAGGCCCCTTCATTACGGTAATTTCCCCAGGGTTTTCATTTGAGAATATTTGGGTTAGTCTCCTCCCCCTGCGGGGAATAAAGCCCAGGGGGGAGATAAAGAAAATGTC